>OX422184.1:21680005-21845005 GCA_949130485.1 Agelas oroides | reverse complement strand
ACTCTCATCTTGATCAGTGGGTGAAGGTGAGGTTTGGTGAGGAGCGTGATTGTAAGAGTCTAGATCAGTTTTTCTACTACTTGGACCCTTGGCACCGAGGGTAGGGTCTTGCTTGTCGTACAAATGTCTTCTAACGTCAGTTGTGTTTACGCCAGCACCGCTGTTGTTGTTGATGAGTTGGTTGTTGTGAATTGCCTGAAGGGAAGAATGCTTGCTGTTGACTTGAAAATGTTTCACCCCCGACTTCAAAACTGAGCGGACTGAGTGTTTCCACTCTCTTTGAGAAAATGTCTGATTTACGATCACTTCCATCGTCCTGACCATTCTGTGTGTGTGTGTGTGTGTGTGTGTGTGTGTGTGTGCACGCGTATGTGTGTGTGTGCGTGTGTGTGTGTGTGTGTGTATACACGTGTGTATGTGTGTGTGTGTGTGTGCACGCGTATGTGTGTGTGTGTGTGTATACACGTGTGTATGTGTGTGTGTGTGTGTATACACGTGTGTATGTGTGTGTGTGTGTGTATACACGTGTGTATGTGTGTGTGTGTGTGTATGTGTGTGCATGTGTGTGTGTGTGTGTGTGTGTGTATACACGTGTGTATGTGTGTGTGTGTGTGTGCACGCGTATGTGTGTGTGTGTGTGTATACACGTGTGTATGTGTGTGTGTGTGTGTATACACGTGTGTATGTGTGTGTGTGTGTGTATGTGTGTGTGTGTGATAGATGCATGCATAATATAGATGTGTGCTGGGTATCAAATTTTAGAGAGACATACATACGTACCATGTACGGCTTTCATTAAAACTTCAAACGCACTTCACAGACACATCATTTATGAGCCCCACCCATAAAGGAAGGTAATATTTTTATGAATAATAATATTTTCAGCTTCGTGTGTGTGTTTGTACATTTACAAGTCAAATCGCATATGAGCACAACAGTAGATGCGTGCTGAGTATCAAATTTCAGAGAGACATATGACAGACGCCTTTTGGTTGCATAATAACTACATGACTTGTAAACCATATAGCTGGAAAATTTGACAGGGAATTAAATTTGGTGGTTTGGCGGTTGGGGTTGAAACCGCCAAAATTAAAATCTGCCAATATCATTTTTGCCCGGGCCCGCAACGCGTAATGATGTAATGCATGCAGTAGTGCTCTTAGCCCTGCCCGGCGCACCACTATCGAGCTGTACATATAGCTAGCTCGGCGCTAGCACGCTGCCAGTCATATTTCTTGTAAACTTGCGAACTTACGGCTTTGCTAAAGTACCTCAAGCGAGAGGATGGCTGCTGACGGCAATGCTCCCTGATAAACACACTCGCAATGTCAATCGAAAGATCACAGGTTCAAGTCCCACCAGTTACCACAGGAGAAAAAAAACAAAAACATCTTTCTTTCTCCACTTGGCACCCAACCCAGGCCCAAGTAAAATAGTAAATTGGGAACCTGGCTTAGGCTGGGGAAGGACAAGACCACTGGCTGTGCCTAATTCCACTGGGGTACAGGTGGGACTTCGGGTGCCCACACCACAGTGGAGGGGCATAGTCAGTGCTCCTGCGAGTGCTTGGCCTGGCTTCAGGAGTTTGTCTAGCGCTAGGCCCAGTGTTCCCTGAAGTAGCGCACAGGGGTCCCAGTCTTAATTGGTCTGTGGGGGGCATATCCCCTTTAGGGGGGCTCCTTACGTTTGTCCTTTGTCCTTGTGTGTGTGTGTGTGTGTGTGTGTGTGTGTGTGTGTGTGTGTGTGTGTGTGTGTGTGTGTGTGTGTGTGTGTGTGTGTGTGTGTGTGTGTGTGTATGTGTGTGTGTGTGTACACAGTGGGTATAGTCACTTCACAATAGAAGAAACATCGTGAACGTCTACAACTGACAGTCGTGTTGATGTAGGCTGGTAGCTTAGGGTATACAGTGACCATGTGTGTCTATAGCCACTAAACCTTGGATCCAACCCAACACCCACATGAACTACTGTATATCACTAGTGTCTAAATATTTCAGTAGAAGGCGTAAGAAAGCCATTTCTTTGCGAGTATTTTGAAAAGTTAGGGTGTGGTCATCTGAAGGACAGCGGAGAAAGTTAGGTGCCCAGACCATGGCTATGTTTTCAACACCCATCTTGGTGGCTTCTATGTTCTCTTGGGTTATGAATATCTGTGTGTATGCATAGATGTGTATTCATGATGTAAAATGCTTATGTGCATGCATAAATTTGATGACCTTGTAGTGTGCATGTGTGTGTGTTTGGAAAGTCTTCCTTAACAAGGAGGGTGGCAGGGAACGTGTCCATTGCACCATGAGTCAGTGAAAATGAGATAATTGATTTTATTTACTTATTCCTTTTGGGAGGACTTGTATGCGTGTGATACAGCGTGCCGAGTAATGTAATGTTAAGCTTATTATTGTGGGGGTATCACAGTAGTAACTACATATGTGGCAGTCCCGTGTAGAAATCGAAGGTTATTCCGTTGCGTATTTCGATCGCATCGCTGCGTTCAAAGCGCCATATCGCTGAACTTCCGTTAAGGGCGGGGCTCATACGCGCTTCGTAGACTCATTAGCTATTTACGCATCTACGAAGCGCGTATGAGCCCCGCCCTTAACGGAAGTTCAGCGATACGGCGCTTTGAACACAGCGATGCGATCGAAATACACAACGGATTAACCTTCGATTTCTACACGGGACTGTCACATATTTGACTGTTCTGCTGTTTCCAGTTCACAGTTTCTTTTGCTGGTCGTCAGGGGAGTTCCCAGTCTGATCTTTGCACAAACACAGGTTTCGGCTCCTTTAAACTCCCGACCTGTGGATGGCTACGGAAAGGGCGGAGCCACTCCCATATGTACATGGAGTCCAGCTAAATCTGGTAGTTGGGACATGCTGCATGTGGGCTTGGGCTCACTACATGCGATCTTACACATCCTTTGAGTCACGAGTCTTATGGTAGCTAAATGACTATAGACTGTCACAGCTGTTTGGCCTTTAACTTGAATCTCTGAGAATCAAATGAGTACTTGAGCCATTTTTTTTTTTGTTTTGTTTACAGGGCAGCAAAATGAAAGTAGTAGCAATGCTAAAAGTATACTTCTATGACTTATCTCTTAGGAAGGCAATGGACGCTGCTAGATTCTTCTCTTTAGTTGATCTCTCTTCTTTCTCTTCTACATGTGACTGACTTTTTCTCATGATGTCATAGGTAGGCTATGATATGATTGCTAATTGGTTGGGTGTCGATCAATAATTGTTATCTACAAGTTGTCTAATTTTGGTTAATGTTGTTATGTGGACTCAGAGAGAGTGTGTGTGTGTGTGTGTGTGTGCGTGTGTGTGTGTACGTGTGCACGTGTGAGTGTGTGTGCACGTGTGTGCGTGCCTGCATGTGTGCATGTGTGCGCACGCACTCTGGGAACAGGTACCTGACCTTGTTCCCAGGCCTGTGGGAATGAGGCTAGAGAGTAGCTTACCTTGAGGAATCTGATGAGGTAGAGCAGTAGCCTCTTGTTGAGGTTGGGCAGGGAGCCAATCAGGGAGATAGCATTCATCTTGTGATCACAGTTGTCAACACACTCCTGACTGAGCGTTGTCAAGGAATATGTACTCAATTTGGAAGTGTATATAGTCTCGTGGCCAGACCCCACCCTCTCATGAGGAAAAGGGTCTGGTGACCATTGAGCCCTTTCTTGGTTGTGCCGAGTCATGCAGTATCGGTTCTGAACAAGCCAATGAATTATATAGCGCAACGTCATACAAGCGTTGATGCTAGCCAATGAAAACAGCATTACATCATAAAGATATTATACCATTCACTTGTTCAAATATCAAGATTGCTGACTCAGCACAACCAAGGAAGCGCTCAATAGTCACCAGACCCTTTTCCTCATGAGAGGGTGGGGTCTGGGCACGAGACTAAAGTGTACACTACTGCACAAAACCTGGTTAGTATTATTTTATATACTCATGTGCTGTTAAGCGCATTCTGTTTATAAGCGAATATGTGCTGGTTTGTGCTCTATTATGCAGTACTCCAAATACAGTGTAAAGCACACATGGGTGCTTTTTGTTGATTTCCTTCCTATGGAGATGGAGCATATGCGCTTAACAATGCATGAGTATATTGACATTTCCCTAAGCCATCACACACACACACACACACACACACACACACACACACACACACACACACACACACACACACACACGCACGCACGCACACACACACACACACACACACACACACACACACACACACACACACACACACATCCCACATCTCCACACGGAAGATACTAGTAATCTTCGGGTATAAGTGGGTCCTCTAGTTCCCTGAACCATAGTTTCAGGAGGGAGGCAGGAATGTGGGGATCACTCAGCGTCGTCATTGGAAGAACACCTTTGTCCACTTGTAGCTTGAGAGCATTCACTTCGTCAATATCACCAGGCACTCTGCATGTGTGTGTGCATGTGTGTATATGTTGGGTTAATCTTGTCCCCAGACCCCACCCTCTCACGAGGAGAAACAGTCTGGTGGACCAAGTCAAATTTCTTGAGCTAGTGCACGCTTTTGCAACAATGAAACCTAGCAACGATCAAAACATTTTGCGGCCAACCCACTCAAAAAAGGTACGGATACTCGAATGAAAATGAACGAATTTTACTGTTGTAAGGGAAGTGCTACGCAATGATTATCAATCTCGCAATCTCATTGGTCCTTACCACTTTTGGGGAATAAGTGCAAGAAATTCGACTTTGTTCACCAGACTGTTTTTCGCCAGGAGGCACACACGGGCTGGGCACGAGACTAATGTTGGGGCTGCCTCAAAACCAACGATGTGACCATTGGGCCCAACCCAACACAAACAGTAGCCACTTGAAGTACTTTACATACACTTGACAAAAGAGTGCAGAAGAACAGGTGACTAGAGTAAGAGTGTGAAACTCCAATAGAAGCTTGTAGTCTGGGCAAAATTATTGAACTGTACTAAAAATAGTCTAAGAACACCTGGTCACATGCTTAGCAACAATGGTTTATGTGCATGGAACAGTATGTGTTACTATTTTCAGTACTGGCCGTAATTCTGCCCAGTACAAAGTTGAACTCTCTTACTCTAGCTACCTGTTCTTATGCACTCTTGTTGACATTAAGACCTGATTGGCCTCTGATACAGAACCTAAACTCTTTTTGCCAGGTGTGATTAACAAGTAGTAGTTGGCACCAACAATTACAGTAGACTTCTTACTTATCCAAATCCAAACACCAATTAGACAATTAGAGTAACTGATATTACCGTAGTGTCCCGTTAATACGCCCCCCCATTTTGTACACTACATCCCGCCTAAAGTGGGGGGGGGGGGGGGGGGGGCTTATATTCGAGGATGGAATTAGTCTCGACTATAAGCCCCCCCCCCCCAAAAGATTTTACGCAAGTGCTATGTACGCAATTAGGACACTTCCAACTAACTATGGCGACGACTTTCAGGATCGAGAGTACTGTTCGCGGACATCACGTTTACAAAGCTGCGTGGTCTCCCTACATCGGAGAAGAGCTGCCAATTCAACGCAAGGTCAATAACATTCACGACGACTTCGCTGTAGCTGTCCTCAAGAACGGCAACACTGTCGGTCATGTACCACGGGAAATTTCCAGAGTCTGCTGGTATTTCTTGCACAAGAGTGGCAGCGAGATGACTTGCATCGTCAATGGTGACAGAAGACGTTCTGAAGTTGATGGGCCCACAGGCAAAGGACTCGTGGTTCCGTGCGTGTACATCTTCAGAGGGAAACAAAAACACCTTGACAGACTGATAAACCTGTTTGCTAAACTAGCAGCTTAAAACTTGGAACATCTAACCGGCTTTTCTAAAAGCCACAAAACTTACAAAAGATTCACCGACTACTATAGTCTTACTGAACGCACTTGCAACGTATAGCAAGCACGTGTAGTTTTGATGTTCCAGAAGACGCTCACCGGGGGGCGTTATAACGAGTCAAATTACCCTGTGCAGGAACTTTGGCAGAAAAGAGGGGGGGGGGGGGCGTATTTTCGAAGGGGGCGTATTAGCGGGACACTACGGTACATGCATGGCTATTTTGATGTGCACTAAATAGAACTGTTCCATTCAAAATTTATTATTTTACTAACCTGCATGAATAAATATTTAGACTACTCAGATTAGCGAGAGGCTACCTTACACGCACATGTAACATGAGCTAGGTCATGAAGCATTAATTGCACATACATACGGATGGTGAGAAGCCTGCCATAGTCCCATTCCCAGTATGGTACACGCACGCAACAGAGGAGAGTGTGACATAGGCTAGCATTGATATCGAATTGCTAAGTCTTTGAAATTGCTTTGCTGGGCTTCAGTAAATTGTAAGTGTGTAGGTCTATAAAGGTGTGATGAGTAAAGCTAAGTACTTGTGGTCAGGAAGCCCAGTACATACAGTCAGTGAACTTGTTACTTGTGGTCAGGAAGCCCAGTACATACAGTCAGTGAACCTGTTACTTGTGGCAGGAAGCCCAATATTCCTCCAAAATTCCTGGGTGCTCAATCATTTTGTTCACCAGACCCTCCTTCCTTCTTATTGTGGGTGTTGCTGAGGGTCTGGGACTGAGACTAAGCCTGTCATAGCTACCTGTAGAAGAACTTTGTACTAGGGCAATATTGACATGGATGCCCTGGTGTACGATGGTGAGAATAGCTAGCACCATGATCAAGTGACAGTGCCAATAAAATGTCTGATCTTTGAGTCCACCAGCGCATAATTACGAAAGTGGTCAACAAGTGTCCGCATCACTGAGCGAATTTTGTACAGTTCAGGGATTGGTGAGAATGGGCAACCTGTCTCTTTACAGAATATCGAGGAATCTATAAATCAGGAGATGATTTGTACAAGTTTATATACATGTATGAAGCATTTTGGACCATGCATGCCCATTACTCCACATAGAACTGTGAAGTCTGCAATTCAAGGAGTCTGGAATACTGTAGATCGGGAAAATTTTGCTGCTAAAATAATATCACAGTTGATTTCAATCATGAAAAATTTAACACGCGAATAAATATACCTTATTACACGAGTTAGCGTGCAATATCGCGAGTTATTGCACGAGTGGGCGTTGCACGCTAACGAGTGTAATAAAATATTTATTATCCATTACCACAACAGCGTCGTGTCTCTTCTCACACAAAGTCCCGAGTAGCTCGCCGTTCAAACGCACTGGTTCTAATTAAAGCGCACGCTGGTTGCTAGGATATCGCGCGTATATAGCCTCAGGGCCCGTGCAATAACTACCCGTGCAATATCGTGTGATATTGCACGGCACGGGAATAGGAAAATACTGTTGTAGAAATATCAACTGGATAATAAAAATATTTACGTGGCGACGATCAACAAATAAGCGTGCTCACACGTCCACACCTCCTGAGGTAAATGTTTGATTAACGACTACTCCTGACAGCCACAGCGTTACAGCCAGATACCCGGTAGTAGACTAAATGCTCGGAATGTCCAGGTGCTTGTCCATATTGCACCCCCGTTAAAAAAGACTTTCGTGGATCGAACAAACCATGAAAATATAACATATTTTTATGCGAATTATTTTTAATGTGAAAATTTCCCAATCTACAGTAGGGGGTTTCACTGTACTGGTAACAATGACTGTGGAATGATACCTAAAAATTCCTTCCGTCTGTGGCCCGTTCAGTTTCAGCACAGCGTCTGTGAGGGCCTCAATGACCCAGGGAAGGGTGTGGTCTGGGAACTTGGCACTCTGTAGCTCCATCACGTCCTCCAGGGTTGTGCCAAACATGGAGGGATTGAATGGTGCAGCCTGTGAGGGGATGAGGAGGGGAGGGGGTGAGGAGGGGAGGGGATGAGGAGGGGAGGGGATGAGAAGGGGAGGTGTGAGAAGGGGAGGGGATGAATAAGGGAGGGGGTGATGGGATAGGGGGTGAGGATGTGAGGGGATGATGGGATATGGGTTGAGGATATGAGAGTGTGTGAGGAGAGTGTGAGGAGTGAGGATGTGAGAGTGTGCGGGGAGAGAGTGTGAGGAGTGAGGATGTGTGTTGCATATGAAAATACATGTGGCGGAAAGGAAATACGGTATGCATCAACAAAGCTGCACAGCACATGTATATAAAATATGTATTTGCTGTGGATGGCTGCTTATAATTTTCAGTACTCTTGCTTTGATCGAAATATAAATTCAAAATACATAAGAGAGATGTGGTTCGTTGATTGCTCATGTATAAGGCTTCATGAAATGTAATAGTGCTACTTTGAAATTTGCAATAAATTATCAGTTCAAACGAACCATCAAGCAACACACACACACATGCTAGTAAGGAATGTTGTGCCAAGCATAATTCTTTAAACTAATTATTGTCATAACCTTTTTGTCACTTACGTACAATGATGATGTCATCTTACATACCGCGTTCGAAGCACTGTAGCGCAGAACTTCTGTTAAAGGTGGGGCTCAAACGCTCAGCATAGACGAGTCAGGAATTTCATGCATTTACGCAATGCGTTTAAGCCCCACCCTTAATGGAAGTACTGTGCAACCCAAATACCGTAAAGTGATCGAAATACACAACAGAATGTTTGATTTCTACCCGGGACTGCCACACATGATGTCATCTTACATCATAAATACTGTATATGTGGCAGTCCCGTGTAGAAATCGAAGGTTATTCCGTCGCGTATTTCGATCGCATCGCTGCGTTCAAAGCGCCGTATCGCTGAACTTCCGTTAAGGGCGGGGCTCATACGTGCTTCGTAGATGCATGAATATCTAATAAGTTTACGAAGCGCGTATGAGCGCCGCCCTTTACGGAAGTTCAGCGATACGGCGCTTTGAACGCAGCGATGCGATCGAAATACGCGACGGAATAACCTTCGATTTCTACACGGGACTGCCACATATGTGTATCACACTGTACTACCTTGGCATGTGCAATCTCCTCAATGGTTGGTTTTTTCACTCCTTTCTTGGCTCCGGTCTGCGTCATTTTCTCCACACGCTTGTGACAGTACTGTGCATATACCTCGACTGGTAACTGTGTGTGTGTGTGTGTGTGTGTGTGTGTGTGTGTGTGTGTGTGTGTGTGTGTGTGTGTGTGTGTGTGTGTGTGTGTGTGTGTGTGTGTGTGTGTGTGTGTGTGAAAGATGAGTAGGAAGTGATAGCAAAACACATCCTCTCTTCGGCAGACTGAGGAGAGACAGGTCTCACACATTTATTGTTCTTCAGCATCAACAGTGAGTGGCACATGTACACAGTGAAACCACTCCAAAGTGGACACCGTTGGGACCACCGCTGGGACCATGCACTGCTGTGTGTCCGTAATATGGAGGTATCCATGTTTCAGGGGTTTCGGTATAGCCTCGTTCCCAGGCTCCCCCATTCCGGAACATGAACACTGAAGTTGTACAGGCAAGGAGAGCCTGGTACTTTTTTCTCAAAGGTAGAACGACCTTAATTGTGGGTGGGCGTACCCGAAGATTCAGAACAAGAAAAAGAGCGAAGATAGCAGGCAACCTACTACATGTAATATGGAGGTATTTTCTTTTTTTTTCCTTTTTTTTAATTGTGGGTGAGCGTGAGTATCGTGAAGACCAGACCCCATCCAACCCTCGAAGGACCAATAATGACATGCACGACGATCGTAAGAAAGATGATAGTGTAGGGTTCGCCGCAGTTCTTGCGTGCTATCAGCGACGATACACAACAGACACTAGCTCTAGCTTACTCTCACTAAAAGAATACTTGCTGTACAGTCTCCAATGCTACCCGAGGCATGTCCGTACTACGCTGCGTAATAACGGTACAGATTTTTAGTACGATGCTGCTATGGTGCGAATACGCTACAGCTAGCACCGTACTACGCATGTAGTACGATTACGATACGGGAACGTTTTATTGACGCCTACTGTATCCTTCACAAGGTGTGTACATGAAAACCCCTCACAGAATATGTAGCCAACATTTCTAAGGTATACCTGCCACAGGATATGTCCAACATCTGTTATATACCCTTTACAAGGTGTGTACCCAGGTACATGAAAACCCCTCACAAAATATGTACATAGCATTTCTAAGGTATACCTGCCACAGGATACGTATGTCCAACATTTGTAGGTATGATACCTGTGATGTGATTTGTTTTTGATTAGCCCACTCTGGTTCTGAGCCCTTCATATTAGCATTGTCGCTCACCTTTCTCAACATCATACGGTGACAGAAAATGCAGCCTCGTTGTGCTCAACCGCCTGAGAACACATTACCAGGAAGTATACCGAAGCCCCTGAGACATGGATACCTCCATATTACATGTAGTAGGTTGTCTGCTATCTTCGCTCTTTTTCCTGTTGTGAGTCTTCGGGTATGCCCACCCACAATTAAGGTCGTTCTACCTTTGAGAAAAAGTACCAGGCTCTCCTTGCCTGTACAACTTCAGTGTCCGTGTTCCGGAATGGGGGAGCCTGGGAACGAGGCTATACCGAAACCCCTGAAACATGGATACCTCCATATTACGGACACATAGCAGTGCATGGTCCCAGCAGTGGCCCCAACGGTGTCCACTTTGGAGTGACGGAAAATGCAGCCTCGTTGTGCTCAGCCGCCTGAGAACACATTACCAGGAAGTATACCGAAGCCCCTGAGACATGGATACCTCTATATTACATGTAGTAGGTTGCCTGCTATCTTCGCTCTTTTTCCTGTTCTGAGTATTCGGGTAGCCCGATTTGCTTTGAGAAAGGTAAAACTGCGTAGACACTTCATCTCCATGTCAGCCATGGCAAGCTTCGATCGACATGTGGCTGTTTAGATACCGAAAATTCTATATAAGCATAAAATTTTCGTATTACGCTACGCACTGTACTATGTTCCGTGCGGAGCGTAATGATTGCGTACATCCCACATACTTTTCATTCTGTACCAGCGTACCATGTCTATAGTACGACTACGGTACGGGAACGTTTTATTGACGCCTACTGTAGGTACACATTCAATGCTCCCACTGGGGTTCACTGTGTAAGTTCTGAACTCCAGTATTTTGACAACAAAAGGTTTCCAGTTCACTTGGACCTCTCCCTCCGCCTCCGTCTACCTACGTAGGTACACAAATTCAATACTCCCAGACCTTCACCCTCTGTTTACGCATACTGGAACTGACCAAAAACCTGGATGGCAGGAAGTCCCGGCCTCTCCCCGGCATGACTTAACTTTCCTCCCTCCTCCACATCCCTCCCCATCTTGTCCTCTTTCTCTCTCACACACATATATACATGTACACAACCTCCCTCAACCTTCTCCTCCCCACTCTAGCCTTGTTCCCAGGCCCACTTCAGCCTCGTTCGAAATATCGGAGGCCGTTCGAGAAAAGGGCCTGGTATCCACTGTTTGCGCACGTGCTTATATATTTCCCGATATTCCGGGAATTCCAGATAATACCGTGTTACCTCTGTGTGCCATGATGTCAGGTACGTGTATTTTGCTGTATATCTAATCGTACACAGCTGACAATGGCTATTTGTGTGCAAGGCCTGGATTATGCCATGTTGTATGCCTTCCTGCGACTTCGAGGCGAAGCAACGTCGTTAAAACACGAAAAGAAAGCATCTATGAGGCATTTATGCTGGGTGCTTATGGGTTTTGGCAAGTTATAATTTGTGTTACGAAGTTATAGCTTACATCTGTAGCATGAAGATGGTCCTGCGTCGACAGCACAGTTCAACGATAAGCGTTGGGATCAGAAGGCCCGGGCAAAGGGCTAGGAGAGCAGCGCTCACCACTTTGTTGATATGATACAAAAGCCGATATAAGTAACGTCATAGTTCATGACCAAATGATATTGGCTGTCATTTGACACACCCTTGCACAATTTCACGTGAGCTTTACGCGCTAATTAAGCGCATGCGCAAACAGTAGACACCAGGTCCTTTTCTCTGATTTTTTGAATGGGCCTGGGAACGAGGGTACTCCGCACTCACCCCCCTTGTTCACACACACACACACACACACACACACACACTCCTCCCTATATACTCACCCCTTTGTTCTCCGGCTGAGGATCAACATGTCTCCAGAGGTACCCCTCTAGATAGGACCGGAACTTGAAGGATGGAGGGAAGAACGCTAGTCCAATGGTGAACAGCTCCCAGCCTCGAGTCAAACTGTTCCTGAAAGGGAAGGGTAACAAGTATGAATATTTCAGACACCCTTGATACTAACTGAACATGAACCACTACAGCCTGTTTACTCGCATTAACTGGGTTAGTTTAAACTGTATAGCACAAAATTTTCTCGGGTCTCTGATTTTTTCATTTTGTGGATTTTCAACAGTTCACAAAACTATTTCAACAAAATATTTGACAGACAGTTTTCATGCTGACTGCAAGAACGTTGATGGACAATATCCCGGGGGCTAAGCTGCTGAATCCACAAGGAACGCTCTTCAAAGAGATACTTTTGCAGTAGGCATTGCTAGCTTTGCTGACAGCTGCAAGCTGTATGGACAATTCACTTACAAACCATGCCAGCTGTTTACATGTGCTGTTCAGATCCTAATCCAGATTGCAACCTGGATTCAATCCAGAGGTGGGTTATGTACACAACCCAGATTGCAATTTGGATTGGAGCGTTTACACAAACCTAGATTAGTTTAATGTGGATTGGGACCCAAGTTAAAGGCCTAGTGTAAATGGGACTTGGATCAATGTTCTCTGTTGGGAGGTATGGATGGTCATGCAGGCACAAGACTAAGAAACAGAAGTGTTTGAAAAAATGGTGGTACTCACGGGTTGCTATTGCTGCTTGTCTGTCTGCACAGTTGAATAAACAGTTCGTCTCGAAGTCCTTTCTTCTCCCACGCCATTGTCGTGATCTCAAGTGCAATCATGTTCACATCTTTCACCTGCAACACACACAGACAGGCAGACAGACAGACAGACAAACAGTGAGGCAGGCAGACAAAGACAGACAGACATAATCCATATAAATGCTTGATATTTGGACTGCCGACAATTCATCCTTCGTAATCCTTCCACTTACCTTGCATCCATGTATGTCAGAGTCAACTATTGTTTACATTTACACAGTTATTACCCAATTACAAGGGCTTAAGTACATGTACACTGCACACAGGAAGCAGCCACAGTCTACACACACAGATTCTCATACAGTTTATTCTACCTCCAAAATTAGATTAATACGAAATTACAAGCAGCCCCAAGACAGTTTGTGTAAACTATGATTTCACTACAGCTGCAATTCAGTTGCGACAACAAGTTATCCCCGGAAAATCCTGGCACATTACTGAACAGATTTATGATTTTGCTCGGCCATAACTGGCTTAGTACTACCAGTCTACACGTACACGCAGACCTCAGCCTTCTCGTATAGTTTATTCTACCTCCAAAATCAGATTAATAATTACAAGCAGACAACTAAAAGTACAGTTTGTGTAAACAACAGGCTACAATACAGCTGCATTTCAGTTTTGTGGCAACATGTCCGCGAAATTCCCGGGAAAATCCTAGCACATTACTGAACAGTTTAACGATTTTGCTCAGCCATAACTTGCTTTGTACTGCTAGTAGCACTTAGTTATACGAATAGCGTGCAGTCAAAGTGGTAAACAACGTGTACAGAAATTTACGGAGCTTTTCGACGTTCCGCCCCTATTTGTACAAATAATTGAAAATCGCTCACGGCTGAAAGCAATCTCGAGGGTACTCGCAAAAGCGCTCGTATCTCGGAGAGTATAATAGGTATGAAAATTGGACCTTTTGTAAGCTATATTAAATGGCTAGGAGAGCTAGGCAGCGTTGGCTGCGTGTTCATGGCGTGTTCTGTACCGTTTGTACGTTTGATCCCGCGAGGCCATTTTTTCCAAAATGGTACGCTTCATATTTCCCGTGGAATTTGAGCTTTTTTCTTCTAGCTCGAGTATGTTATACTGCTGATTGTAATGTACTCACGCTGTGACGATCGTCTTGTAGCTCCCTTTGCCCCTATTTGTACAACAAACCAAAGATGGCCCATATCTGAACCTGAATCTTGCAAGCAAGCGCTACCTCTACCACCATACGAAGCACCCAGCAGAAATAAAAGCACCATGAACTTACAATAGACAGATCTCTCAACACGTCACATAAGTATCGTCTCGATTAAGCTTGCTAACTGGGAGATGCAGTGTTTGAAAGTTCACCGTACGTTGAGCTCATTACTTATTCATACCAGGTTTGATGACGTCACACGGTCACACGGGTGGAATAAATTTCGAGGTCTGCGTGTAGACTGTACTATAGTAGCACTAAGTTATATGGAAGTGGAAAATAATGTGTACAGAAATTTACTCAGTTCTCCGACACTCTGTCCATATTTATACCAACAATTGAAAATCGCTCACAGCTGAAAGTGGTCATATGGGCACTTGCAGATGCGCTCATATCTCGAGGTCTGTGTAGACTGAGAGCAAAGTGCTCACAATGTAATGAAAGCCTGAGGCTTACTATAACTGGCTTTATGCGCAAATGATACTAACAACTTAAATAGAGCGTACTGTTCAGAGAGGATTACAATTTTTTTAGGTGATCTGACAAATGTGACATTGAAGTTAGTACTGTCATTTGTCATATTTGGTCGGACATAGTATATTTGTGTATTGAAACATTAAAGTTGTAATATTGACAATACATACAAGCAAAATCACTCTTGGCATGATCAACGATGTTACTCGTTCGGTGGTTGTTGGATCCAGATATCCAAGCACTAGAAAAACTCTTTAGTCCACGGATATTAGCTTTAAATCTGGTATAAACAGCACACGTCAAAGTGTCAACTAACAATGGATCGTGCTCGTCCGTCGTACAGCGGAGCCTCGTGACGACAGTGACTGACACTCCTTTTCATATTCAGTTTGCCACTGCTTGAAAGTAGCGACTGAAACTTGCCGTCTTTTCTTCTTGTCAGCCACGGAAGAATCTTGTGCTTACTCTTGACTGTTTCGTAGCCATGCTTCGAGCTTCACAATCACTCGAATACATTGTACTTATGCCATGTGGCAATTATTGCCACACCCACCTTTTAACCACACCCTTCATCGCACTTGCTGGAAGGCCGGCCACTGTGTCAGCTCACTCGTTGAACTGTTCGGCCCTTGGTAAGTTTGGCTCGGAATTTGGCCGATGACCGACTGTTATAATCCACCCTGCTGTTACACATAGCAACCACATAGCAACAGACTGAGGAATGAAAACATTGTGCCAGTTCTAGTCAAAACATACCTTAGATTTGCGGTCTCCCATGTACTGCAGAACCAGCTTGAACAAGTCCACTGCATCTTTCTTCTGCTGTTTGTCTCGAGTGAGGATCATTGGCTGTTTGATTGGGTCCTGGGAGGGTGGGAGGGAGGGAGGGAGAGTGGGACAGGGGGAGGGAGAAGGGGAGGGAGAGTGGACGGAGGGAGGGAGAGTGGAGAAAATGAAGGGCCAGAGGAAGGAATGGGAAGAGAGGAGAAATGGGAGGGTTAGAAGGTAGGAGGAAGAAAGGGAGAGAGTGAACGAAGCGGGAAGATTAAGAATAGAAAATGGAGGGCAACAGGGAGGTAGGAATGGAGAGAGAGGGGGAAAGGGGAAGTGGAAGCAGAAGGGAGGGGAGAATGAAGAGAGAAAGGAATGCGAGAAGAAGAGATGAAAGAAGAGAAAGAGGAGAGATGGAGTGAAATGTTCACAATGTGAAAGTGATCAACTTGTACTCTGAAAATGAAACCAACATGCAAGCAAATTGTACAGGAAAGAATTCTCGCAACTTGAAAATTGTTGTCATACAGTTTGTGTAAGTTGATCTGAAGAAACCTCATGACAGGCCAGACCATCGAACTTTCCCTCCTCCCCTCCTCCCTCCCTTCCTTCCTCTCTCCCTCCCTCCTTCCCTCCTCCCTCCCTTTCAATTCTCCCCTCCCCTTCCCTCCCTCCTCCCCCCTCCCTCCCTCCTCCCCCCTCCCTCCCTCCCTCCTCCTCCTCCTCCCCTCCCCTCCCCTCCCTCCCTCCCTCCCTCCCTCCCCTCCCCTCCCCTCCCCTCCCCTCCCTCCCTCCCTCCCTCCCTCCCTCCCTCCCTCCCTCCCTCCCTCCCTCCCTCCCTCCCCCCTCCATCCCTCCCTCATACACTCTCCTCCCTTCCCTCCTCTCCCTCCTTCCTCCCACCATCATTATCCATTCTTATTCCCTTCCATCTGACGGTATCTATCACTCACTTTCGTCCATGACAGCATGTTGGCGATGGTGACCTTCTTTCTGAAGAAACCTCTGCGATGCTGGACTAAATCTTTGAAGTGTTCCAGGGACTCGGCAGCCTTGCTGCTGACAGTGGCTGGACGTGTTGAAAGTTTAAAAGGGGGAGGAGCTGGAGGAATGTCACCCTTAGAGGGATAGTGTGTGAGTGTGTGTGTTGTGTATTGTCAGTACATGTGCACATGACAGTATGAACTGCACGCTGGAATCACCACTAGGTCTATTCTGAAGAGCACTGTGCCCTTTGGAGCTTCTAGTGCATGTGCCCTTTTGGTCTACTCCAAACCAACCTTCTCAAGAGCCACTTGAACCAGTTGAAGTTAAAAAGCTGACAGGAAGTTCTGTTTCATATAACAAGAGCGCATAAGAACGGGCGGCTTGAGTAAGAGCGTGTAACTCCAATAGAAGCCCGTAGTCTGGGCAAAATTATTGAGCTGTACTAAAAATAGAACTGGTCACGTGCTTAGCAACAAAGTCTTATGTCTACGCAGCATGTGCAGTACGTGTTAGTATAGGTAATAGCACAGTTTACTGTGGTATTTGGGATTAATAGCACGAGTAATGCCCTAAATAGCATGAGGCGAAGCCGAATGCTATTTAGGGCATTATAAGTGCTATTAATCCCAAATTCCACAGTAAACTGTGCTATCACATGCTAATAGTAAACTATATTCTTGTATAGTATAAGCTATATTTGTATACTATAAACTATGCCATAATGTTTACAGGAAACAATATCAGTGTAGCTATAAACTATGCTATAATTTACAAGTAAACAATATCAGTGTACTGCTGTGCACATTGACCAATCAAATCACTATTACAACTTTTTCTCAGTAGACAGCCATGTGAGCAATCTCATTGGTTGTCCCAGATGCCTATTACAAAAATAATAGGTATAATAGACATAGGCACTTCATACTGGGACTAAACTAAGTATACTATTACTATTTTTAGTACTGCCGATAAATTCTGACAAGTCTCAAATTTTATAGAGTTACATGCTTTTATTCTAGCCACCTGTTCTATGCACTCTTGGTATAATTATACCACAGAAAGTTGTAAAATGATGTTCCCTATAAGCTTCCTTGTTTACAGTGTAAACTACTTTGTATGTTTCCTAATAACATACCTTGTTTACAGTGAAAACTATCTTGTATGTTTACTGATAACAACAAGGACCAATCAGGTTGGAGAATGTAATGCAGGTTAGTCTGGGATTTATGGTTTACAATTACCACCCTCGTCCTCAGGCTCCACATGTATGTACACACCTTCTTAGCAGCACCATCTATGGTGACAACTGGGGTCTCCATCAAGGTCTTTGCCTTCAGGAGGGGAGGAGTAGGGGCGGAGGTCATTGGTACCCTACAACTCGGGGACCGTGCTGGCTTGGAGGCTACCGCAGGTGGTTTGGGGGCAGGATGGGCCGGTCGTATTGGGACTGGGTTTGAACCTAGCCTAGTTCGTGATTTTCGATTTGGTTTTGCCGGCATTTCAAGTGTGCGAGACTTTTTATCGTAACTCAAGTTTTGTGAGTCCAAGTGGTCCATGGCGTTGCCGTGAGAGGGGGAGAGGGAGTGTCTCGAGCCTTGTTCATCTCTGAGCTGATCTTGTTGTGAGTCAAACACATCCTCATCTTGATCAGTGGGTGAAGGTGAGGTTTGGTGAGGAGCGTGATTGTAAGAGTCTAGATCAGTTTTTCTACTACTTGGACCCTTGGCACCGAGGGTTGGGTCTTGCTTGTCGTACAAATGTCTTCTAACGTCAGTTGTGTTTACGCCAGCACCGCTATGTTGTTGTTGATGAGTTGGTTGTTGTGAATTGCCTGAAGGGAAGAATGCTTGTTGTTGACTTGAAAATGTTTCACCGCCGACTTCAAAACTGAGCGGACTGAGTGTTTCCAGTCTCTTTGAGAAAATGCCTGATTTACGATCACTTCCATCGTCCTGACCATTCTGTGTGTGTGTGTGTGTGTGTGTGTGTGTGTGTGTGTGTGTGTGTGTGTGTGTGTGTGTGTGTGTGTGTGTGTGTGTGTGTGTGTGTGTGTGTGTGTGTGTGCGTGCGTGTGCGTGTGCGTGTACGTGTGCGTGCGCATATGCATACATGGTAGTCCCCAATAAAGGTTGAATATTTTTCGTATGCATATTTAGAGTGCATCAGTATGTTTCAAGTACGGTATGTATCACTAAACTTTCATAAGGGTGGGGCTCAAACACACTTCACAGACACATCAGATATTCATGAAGCATGCATGAGACGCACCCTTAATGCTGTTCAGTTTTGTGTGTGTGTACAGTAGGCGCCAGATTTACGTTTTGTTTTCATTCTACGGTCGTTCTACGGTGCGAAACATTACGTTCCATTTTCAGGGAATCCCTCGTTCTTACGCTGGGATGATTGCTGATTCAGCAATCATTGGGTACCGAACGTAACAGCTAAATTTCGTTTGAATTTATCTCCAGTTATAAGTACACTATCGACACGGGATAAAGACCAACATATAGCTAAGATCTGTTGATAAAACATATCCTCCTGGGAATACAAGCGCCATAATTATAAGTTGGTAGGTGGGGCTTCCACAGTGATTGCTTGATTGCCACCTGTATCTCAGGCTCTTGGACAGTTACAAACACGGGATAAGCATTGGCAGGGAGGGAGACTCGAGGCCTAAGACATATCACAGTTTGAGTAGCGTTGTGCATAGGATGCAACGGTTATAAACGTTCAAGTATTTTGCCCGTCTGGAAATCGTACAAACGGCGCATACTACATGTAAGCTTTCGTAGTAAAAACTTCACACCGTTTTTTTGAGGAATGTTCTCACCGTAGAACAATCATAGATTGGAAACGGAGCGTAAACTATTATTTGGCCCTACTGTACATGTGCATGCCATATAAGGACAGTCACATCATGGATATGTTTGTGCATGTACAAATTAAATTGCATATGAGCACTTCACATGTAGCAGATGTTCAGCAACACAGTGTTTTTAGGGTTAGTGATATGCAACAGAGCAATATTCAGTTTCTAGCTGGCCATACACTGACAGTATATGTCTTTTAGACATTAAATTTTGTACATGTACATCAGTGCATGTGTATACTGTACACACATACACATGCACAAGTTGTGTGTTGACATTAGAAACAGGTGTACATGTACATATGTATACACCAACACACGTGTACAGTATGTGTGTCAACACAGACGAAACATGTATATGTGTACTTGAACTTGTATTGAACCAAGTGAGTCGATCTTACCTTTACCTCCCCAGCATCAGGAGGTAGAGCATAGTCTGGTTCCTCCGGCTCCTCCTCTTCTCCTCCTCCTCCACCTCCCCCTTCATACCCTCCCTGTTGCAGAGGTGTGTGAACATCTTCATCAGATACTGGGACATTCTGGAGAGGAGGAGAGGAGGAAGGGAGGTAGGGTGAGGGAGGGAGGAGGAGAGAAAGAGGGAGGGAGAAAGGGGGGGCAGGTAGGAAGGGGAGGAGAGGAGTGGAAGGGGAGAGAAGGAAGGAAGGAGATAACAGGAGAAGAGAAGGAGAACAAAGAAAGATGAAAGTGAAGACAGTGGGAGATAAAGACAGAGGGGAAATGAAGGGCAAGGAAGAGAGTGGGAGCTAGAGAAGAATAAGAGTTAGTTTACTGTAAGTAGCATGTACATGCAGCCTGTGTGTACCATGTGAGCTACCAACCTGTATCTTTGTGAGGGAGATGATATCAGCGTCTTTGTTTGGTCGGTTCCAGACTGTCTCTCCCGTGTGAGCATTGTAGTAATAGTTTTTGTCCGAGCCACTGTCGTACAGTTCCCACCACTGGTTTTGGGTCATCGGCTTACTGAGTGTGTGTGTGTGTGTGTGTGTGGGTGTGTGTGGTGATAGATGCATGCATAATGTAGATGCGTGCTGAGTATCAAATTTTAGTGAGACATACGACAGATGGCTTTTGGCTACATAATAACTACATGACTTACATATACAGTGGAACCTCCCTTAACGGACATTCTCTATAGCGGACACCTTATTATACAGGACAAAATGCTGCAGTCCGGATTGAATTTGCATTAAGTGTAATACTATACAGCTCTCTGAAATGCGGACACCTCGCTATTCCGCAAAGCGGACAGATTTTGCGGTCCCGCTAGTACATGTACCTGGACTGTACAAAATTCACTTGATAATGCGGACGCTGGCAGGCCTCTCGCACAAGATTGTCCGGCACCACTGACTGATTCACTAACTGGACATTACACTAACACTGGTACACATAGTTCTAGTCTCTGGTTATCCTTTCTTGCCATCGTACAGCAAGGGAACACGCCTTTGTAGCTCTCAACGGCACGAGTATGGATTGCCACGCCTACCAGAAATATACCAGAAGCCTCCGAAGTAGGGACACCTCTTTACTCAGGACACTTTAGATGGCACCAGTGGTGTCCGCATTATAGAGGTTCCACTGTATTTCTTTGATCAGATGCCACAGCTACTACTGTTTTTCGCTGCTTGTTTATGTGCGGCTACTATTCGAGGGCGGCATCAATTTTTTGGAAAACCCGTAGACATCAGACAACGGCTAGATAAGGTACGTACGAACGATATAGTGATGACTGTTAGACACTGTCAGTGGTACGCCTCTCAGTCCTGCTGTCAGCCGTGGAAAGGAGTTGTACAACACAAACAGCCCTAGTGCTAGGGACAGAAAGGCAGTCTGTACTCACACTTTCACTCCCTCGGGAGGTGAGAAGAGGAGCTCTCCGGTGACTGGGTTAGCGTACATCCGCTCATGAGACTGAGGCTCCAGAATCTCCACCCACTCATACACACCATCACTGTGTGTGTGTGTGTGAGTGTGTGCGTGTATGTGTGCATGCGTGTGTGTGCGTGTGTATGTGTGTGAGTGTGTGTGTGTAGCATGTGTGTGTGCATGTGTGTGTGCATTTGTTGGATGTTGCTTAGCAACCAAATCTTTGAACTTGAATAACACGAAGTGGAAGGGGTGGAGGTGATAATGGGTGTGGCAGTGGGTTGCTAGGGGTATCATCCAACAAATTAGTTACATTCCCCAGACAGAACAGCATTCGCCCTTCGGGCTCATGCTGCTCCGTCTGGGGAATGTAACTATTATGTGCATGTGAGTGTGAGTGTGTGTGTAGCATGTGTGAGGGTGTGTGTGTGAGGGTGTGTGTGTGCATGTGTGTGTGAGTGTGTGTGTGTGTAGCATGTGTGAGGGTGTGTGTGAGGGTGTGTGCATGTTGTGTGCATGTGCATGTGTGAGTGTGAGTGTGTGTATGTGAGGGTGTGTGCGTGTGTGTGTACATGTGCATGTATGTGTACATGCATGTGTGTGTGCGTGTGTGTGCATGTGTGTGTGTGTGTGCATGTGTGTGTGTGTGTGTGTGTGTACACAGTGTAAAAAGGGTATAGTCACTTCATAATAGCCAGACTTGATCGATCACTGTACTATATAAGGAGACAAAATTGAATTAAAAGTGAATCTTGATGAGACGTGTATCAAGTCAGGTGACTACATGGTGTTAGAGTAGTGTTACAAGTTTGTCCACCTGCTAACACTTGTGTACTGGTTTCATGATGTGGTCAATTTAGATCACTAAGAAACATCGTCAACGCCTGAAACTGACGGTCGTGTTGATGTAGGCTGGTAGCTACATGTACATGTAGGCTACAGTGACCATGTGTGTCTATAGCCACTAAACCTGTGTATGAACTAGCTGGTGGGTGTGTTATCAACAACCATTTCACAGCAGTAAACAGCTGTTACCAGACAAACGATCAAACTGGGAAAGAAGACGGTAATAGCTATTTCAAACTAGTCTAAAGCAAGCAGGTGACTCCATATCAGTTGGTACATAGTTGGGTAGTGGTTAGCCTCGTTCCCAGGCCCTGCCCAGCTTTCCGTTGCTTGCAGTATGGAAGAGCGGTAAAAATATTTTATCATGTGAGTGACGTAGATGGTAAAGAGAAGGTAGAGAGGACTCAAAATCAGTTGGTACATAGTTGGGTATTGGTTACATGAATTCAAGCTTATTGCTCTCCTCCTCACAGTTCCAGTGAAGGTCCAACATGTGTCCTACTTGCACAAGAGAAAGCTTGCTGGTGTGACAATACTTAACTAGGTCACGGTCAAGATGGGAACCATATTTCTAACATACTATACCACCAGGAGCTCCTCCGGGGAGGAAGGGAGAAGGAAGCAAGGAAGGAGAAACTAACATGCAGTCAGTTGTAGTCTGATGTAGAAACAGAACCACTGTTAAACACATGAACATGTTCTAGTCTGTAGGTGGGCTCTTACTACATTTGATTGCAACAATGCGGAAAAATTTTGGCATAACTTTGGGGTGGGCGCTTGATACATACTCTGTGTGCAAGATGGTTGACAGGCGGGGCATTTTTAACCATGATGCACTGTGCTGCTCAGCTGCATAGAGGAAATACAAAACATGGCACAAACACTGTACAAGCTCTAGCCGTGAATTTCATATACTTGTTTATCACAGAGTTGGTAGACTCACTATGTAGGGATGGTGCAGACACACAAGCAAAGCCATTAAACTCGACCACAAAATAGGTTAATATTGTTTGCGCAAAACATTTTCATTGTGTTAAATTTTTGCAGCAACCGTACTGTGCATCAAACAAATGATTTTGAATACTGTAGATTTGAAAAGCTTGATTTGATCTCCAGTAGGGGCAGCTACCTCGTGGCTACGTAGTTGACTACATGTTTGTTTTCATAATCGACACTCCTACAATAGCAGGGGTGGGAGCTTGATACATACCCTAGTTCACTGAGTATACATGTTTATCAGAGGGACGATAGACTAACTCTACGTAGGCACAGCACAGATGGTGCTAGTCTCGTTCCCAGACCCTCGGTACACGCACACGCACACTTGTGGTCAGGAAGCCCAGTATATACAAGATAGTTGGCAAATGAACCAATCAGATTGTTACCTCCAAAATTTCCTCTGTTGTCAAACATTATATTTACCAGACCCTCCTTTTGCAGTGCGCACACCATACTGATGGTCTGGGAACGAGTTACTAAGGATGGTGCAGATGTGCAATACTTACAAGCATAACCATGCATTAAACTTGATGGACCACAAAATACGTTAGTTACATGAACTTGCACTCAACCTTCATCTTTGAGTGTTTTAGTGCACACAGCTAGTGTGTGTATTATCCACGTGCTGCTAGGATACTAATACAGGCTCACAAGCCAAGTTTGGCTAGCACTGTACTGTGACTTAGACATCAAACAAAACTAACATGCTATAGGTCACTGATTTTGTATGCTGTACATTTGAAAGGCTTCATATTCATCTCCAATGGGCGTAGCCGTCTTGTAACTAGTTGAATATATGTTTTCATAACCCTCACTCCTACAATAGCAGGACGAACAAGATATGCAAAACTTGCAATCCAATTAAAGCACACCAAGTGTCGGAGAACTGTAACGTACAATAAAATTGGGAGAGGAGAAATGTGAAAAAAGGGGAGGAATGAAGTGGCTACGAAAAATAATTTGCTATCTTTTGATGAAAGAGAGTGCGAATGGAAAGGCAGGCTCTCTAATACCAACTTAACATCAGAAAGTTCAAACTTTAGCGGACTGAATGCTCCAGTCGTCATCAGGGCTATCTCTCGACCAAAGATAAAGGTTAAAGAAAAGCGACTGATAACCAGCTGGTAAGTGAATACAAAAACCTGGGAGTGGCCTGGGAGTGAGGCTAATAACATTCTTCAGTGACATGGAGCTATGTGTACTTGTAATGAATGTTACTGTGCATGACGTCAAAGTGCTTGAAATGTTTGTCAGCAGTGATGATGCAGTGTTTGTACACAGTAATCATGTCTTATTGACGCTACCAAAGGTTACGTTAGCAATATTGGGCCATCAGGTAAGTTAAAGGCATGGAAGGTGGTCACCTATCATTTGGACCCTGTAAGATTTGAGCTCCCTCTCTCTCTCCCCAAAAGGCCACTCCAAATGAGACTATAGTTTCCTGTCCTCCGCCCGCCCCCTCCGGAGTCTACCGCGCCATTTGACCATTATGTCCATTATTATTCGAAATGATCTGCAACGCCGTCCAACATACTACGCGCGCACTAGTACACAGTACAGTAGCAAACGTAGACTCGTGTAAAGCAGGCATTGCACCAAAGTTGCCAGATTCGGTGGAATGATAGTAGTGTGAATGGGTTCGACAGCTCCAGGATGCGCACATTCCGACGCAGTTAGATTTTATTTCGGACGAATTTATAATGAGATTCATAGTAATGGTTAATGGTAATAGACCGCCCGCCTGCATGTAAAATCACAGAAGTCAGGACGGGAAACTAAAGTCTCATTTGGGAGTGGCCAAAGGTGAAAATTGTTCTTTCAGTTGTAGAAACTGGTCTCCCAGACCACATGAACTGGACTTGACTACTTGAACTGGACTTGATCACAAGCCTAATCTACTCCCTGAACTACTTTATCACAAGCCTAATCACCACCCCTCCCCCTCCCCCAAGCCCCTCTCACACAGAGTGTGTAGTGTTTGTACACATAAACCATTTCTCGTTGAGGCTATCAAAGCTTATCAGATAACTACCAACAATTGTGTACAATCAATCTGCCAGAAGTTTTAAGTTTTCAGTGTCAGAATAAAGTTCGGAGCCTCCTAGCATTCCACATCTCTCTCTCCCACTATTAACAATTTCCATTAACGACAGTACGTTAGCATGCATATGCTACACAGTGATTTATATGGTTAGGGTTGGGTTAGGGCTGGTATAAATACAGTATAGCATACGAATGCTAACGTACCGTCATTAATGGCTTGTCTATTAACACCCTCAAAAAGGCAAATACAGACATATTTTTATCTCCAAGCCCGATCAGCTTCAGGAACTGGTCTTTCAAGGGGAGGCAGGGTAAAGAAGCACTCAAATTCACAACTTCTGGTACACAGTCGAGTGCTTTTACCACTAGGTCACCAGCCTAACCCTCCAGGCCCCTCTCTCATTGTCCTCCCAAAGCCTTACAGTTTACCTTGCCGAGGTCATGATGACTTGTGTGTTACACTTCAGCCGCTTCCGTTATCTTGTTGAGTCTTCTCTCGCCTATCTGGAATCAAACAGATCACCACCCCCCTCAGAGGGTCCACCTTCACAAAAAGCTGTCAGCTAGGCCTAGTTAGTGAGAAATTCTCACCGCAAATAATTGTACTTGCTCGTATCTGTTAGAGTTCTTGTGGTAATGCTGTAATGGCGGCAAACGTAGAGATTCTCGGCTGCCTGTGCCTGTGGCTTCCTTCTGCCATCTTTGAGGGGGCGCACGTGATAATGATGTCATAAATTTTGATTATGTTACCACGCCCATGGCCCACCCAGAGGAGGTCCGACACGCTTACGGACGTGCACGGAACTCCGTATCACGTATGGTAAGTGAACATTGAAAGATCAACGTGGCGACCGCTCTCGAAGTCCGTTTTTGTACCCGTCCTGTCGCGCGAACTAGAGCCTGTAGGAGCACCATACTCGGTTCGTGGATAGTTGAGACGGAACCCTACTGCTCCTGTGTGTCTGTGGCGCTGGGGTGTCAAAACTTCGCAGCAAGAGCGAGCTAAACCCGGAGCGTGATTAACATGACCTGGAGGACAGTACTTTGAGCAGTTGTAGCTCCATAACGCAACGGGCTATGAAGCTCGGACTTGCGTTGGATGAAAGTAGAAACACGGCTGATTCCAGTGATGTGCATTTGTGGGGGTGACACCCCCATTGGTTTTGGAGCTACAGAACTTTGAAAGTTGACAAGATTTGGGAAATGTAAAAATAGGCTCCAATTTAGGAGCTCATATCTTCCGGTCAGATTATGCTATCGTGACAGAACTTACACCAAAATGAAGCCCTTTCCATGTACTTTGTGATGATCTTCACATTGTTGGTGACACCCCATGCAGATTTGGAGTAATCCAGCTTTGTAGTTGACTATAATTGTGAAAGACGTAAATCTGGGTAAAATTCAATCACCCGTATCTCCTCAACAAAGAAGGCAGTGGTGATGGGACTCACACCAAAACGATGCACATTCTATATACTTTCCGATGATATCCATATTACTGGTGACATCCCATACAAATTTGGAGCTATACACCTTTGAAGTCAAGTATGTTTGTGCAATATCAAAATATGGGTAAAATAGGAGCCCATATCTTCCGGTCAGATTATGCTGTTGTGACAGAACTTGCATCAAAATGGAGCCCTTTCCATGTACTTTGTGATGATCTCCACATTGTTGGTGACACCCCATACAGATTTGGAGTAATCCAGCTTTGAAGTTGACTATAATTATGAAAGACGTAAATCTTGGTCAAGTTCAATCACCCGTATCTCCTCAACGAAGAAGACAGTGGTGATGGGACTCGCACCAAAATGATGCACATTCTGTCCACTTTCTGATGATATCCATATTGTTGGTGACATCCCATGAAGGTTTAGAGCTTTGAGGTCAACCATGTTAGTGCAATATCTGAATATGGGTAAAATTTAACCACCTGACAGCGTATATCTTCTGAAAAAGAGACAGAAGTGATGGGACTCATCCAAATGGTTAAGAAGTCAACTATGTTTGTGAAACTTTGAACTACCTATATCTTGGAGGACAGTGCATCCATGATGCATGAGACTTAACCTATTGACAAATTTCTATGTGGTATTCACCAGAATGCATATGTGTAAACTTACTGCAATCAAACCATGCTCTAATGAAATGACCTCATTTGTATGCCTTCCCTGCCTCCAGCATATTACCTCAGGCCTTCTCCATTTGTTTGCACACTGGAAATGACTAACGTTTGATGTGGAGAAGGCATGAGAATGAGAGGCTATTAATAGAGTGTCGCAATCAAAGTGGAATCATCGATATCAGAAAGTATAATTATATTATCACTTTCACATTGTTGGCTATATTTGAGTAGATAATACTTTCAAAATCAAAGCTCCAAAAATAAACCACTATGGGTAGGTATCACCAGAAAGTACATAGAATGTGCATCTTTGGTGTAAGTCCCATCACTGTCCTCAGAGATGTTTATTTTTATCAGCAAAATTTCACATGACTTCTGAGCAAGATGGCTTCAAATTTCTATGATATGTCACAGAAAATCTGAATATCATCAGAAAGTATACAGAATGTGCTTCTGGTGGGAGTCCCATCACCACTGTCTTCTTCGTTGAGGAGATATGGGTGATTGAACTTGACCAAGATTTACGTCTTTCATAATTATAGTCAACTTCAAAGCTGGATTACTCCAAATCTGTATGGGGTGTCACCAACAATGTGGAGATCATCACAAAGTACATGGAAAGGGCTCCATTTTGATGCAAGTTCTGTCACAACAGCATAATCTGACCGGAAGATATGGGCTCCTATATTTTACCCATATTTTGATATTGCACAAACATACTTGACTTCAAAGGTGTATAGCTCCAAATTTGTATGGGATGTCACCAGTAATATGGATATCATTGGAAAGTATATAGAATGTGCATCGTTTTGGTGTAAGTCCCATCACCACTGCCTTCTTTGTTGAGGAGATACAGGTGATTGAATTTTACCCAGATTTACGTCTTTCACAATTATAGTCAACTACAAAGCTGGATTACTCCAAATCTGCATGGGGTGTCACCAACAATGTGAAGATCATCACAAAGTACATGGAAAGGGCTTCATTTTGGTGTAAGTTCTGTCACGATAGCATAATCTGACCGGAAGATATGAGCTCCTAAATTGGAGCCTATTTTTACATTTCCCAAATCTTGTCAACTTTCAAAGCTCTGTAGCTCCAAAACCAATGGGGGTGTCACCCCCACAAATGCACATCACTGGAATCAGCCGTGTTTCTACTTTCATCCAACGCAAGTCCGAGCTTCATAGCCCGTTGCGTTATGGAGCTACAACTGCTCAAAGTACTGTCCTCCAGGTCATGTTAATCACGCTCCGGGTTTAGCTCGCTCTTGCTGCGAAGTTTTGACACCCCAGCGCCACAGACACACAGGAGCAGTAGGGTCCCGTCTCAACTATCCGCGAACCGAGTATGGTGCTCCTACAGGCTCTAGTTCGCGCGACAGGACAGGTGCAAAAACGGACTTCGAGAGCGGTCGCCACGTTGATCTTTCAATGTTCACTTACCATACGTGATACGGAGTTCCGTGCACGTCCGTAAGCGTGTCGGACCTCCTCTGTGGCCCACCATTGGCATTGTGTCTAGTCTCGTTCCCAGACTCCACCCTGCCACACGTCTGGGTCCGAGACTAGTAAATCATGTGACGATGTAAACAGTATAAATCTAGGGCGTGTCCGAGCAAGATGGGTGAGTGTAGTATATACTCTGTATGATGTATTAGTAGGTGTTCTGACTACAAAATCTAATAAAAGAGATCAAAGCTCAAATCTTTGAATTTACCCAAAACTAATGCAGTAACTTTCATATACTGTACTCAAAGCACAGAATCAGAAATCAAGCTGTTGGTTTTGTCTATATACTGTTAAACATCAGTTTTGTTTAACATCCCGTTCACAGTGAGAGATTTAGACACAAACGTCAAGGACTGCCATAATCAGAAATTGATATCAAAATCTCTCACTGTGAACGGGATGTTAAACAAAACTGATGTTTAACAGTATATAGACAAAACCAACAGCTTGATTTCTGATTCTGTGCTTTGAGTACAGTATATGAAAGTTACTGCATTAGTTTTGGGTAAATTCAAAGATTTGAGCTTTGATCTCTATTGCACTTCAGAGACTAGTTTCGCGAGCCATACCCCAAAAAGGAATGGGTCTGGTGAACTGCATATATAGACCACGTCCCACCGCAATGCAATTAGCTAGATGACATTACCAGAATTCAAGTAATGAACTATTGAAATAGCTGTTGCGAAGTGCACACTTTCTCTGAGAAGTATTACAAAGTGTTTTTGCAGCTCCACAAAAGGGGATGGTTTGGTGAACAGTACAGCGCGGTCCAATCCCGTTGCAGTATCTTGTCACATAACACATTGCAACATTGTTTGAATAGCAATAACAGTCTTGAAAATGCCAATAGAGAGCTACTACAGGAAGTGGGTCTGGCTTGCAAGACTACATCAGATCATTGTGTCAGATTTTCTTTCACTTTCATTTTCCCTTAAAAAAAGTGTGTCGTTAGCAAACATATGTAGGTTTTGATATAGAGGAGTGTACTATGATGTAGAAGTACCTACAATAGGTCGAGGGGTCCAACCGAACCTCTGAATCCTACGCTGAGATTTTGAAACCACATGATTGCTGATTTTGGCAGCAATTTCGTGTAGATTTTTGGCAATTTCATCTGATACAGGTCTTTGCAGGTTGCAACTGCAGAGAAGCAAACCACTTCATGCGTGTATAATGAAATAATGAAAGAGCTACATCAAACATAGCACTTGCCATGATTTTATTAGATAGTATGAATGATTTGCTACTCTGCAGCCCTCCCTCAACCAAACTGCAAAAACCTGTACAATTAAGCATGATTTCTCCTATGTCCAAGGGTGACGGAACCACTATAGCCCCCTAAACTTTTCACGAAGAATGGCTAAGTCCCCCTTATGCATGTGCTTGGTATGAGACAAATTTATGTGCTTGCACATTATATAGGCATCCGGTTGAAATTGGTATCTTTGTACAATTACCCTCGTCCTGGTCCGTCGTTCTGAACGCCAGCGCTACTTGAGTGATCACGGGAAGAGGCGATGGATGACTTTTTTTATATGCAAGTGCATTATCTAGCCTACCGAGGTTATATGCATACGTGCATTCACAACGTAAACTTGGCAGCTTTGATTGGTTGCAGAATACAGCACAACAGTGTAAGACTGCAGATTCTACTATCCTTTTGGGCCAAAAATGGTCTCAAAAGCGATCTCAGAGCCGTCTATTGTAAAATGTTTCCTGGGGGAGCACATCCCCTAGATCTTGCGTGGTTACACACGAAATCATTCATCCCCCCTAATCTAAAGCATCTTCTGCTGCCACTGCCTAAGTCTGAGTTTGCTTTTACACCAATCTATGTACTGTTTGGCTTGTGAGAGCTGTTTAAGGTGTTTATGAAGTTACCAACCTTTTTGTAGCTAGTGGATATAAATAACTATGTGAAGCTAGCAGAGAAGCAGTCACTCAATTATGCACCTACCTTGGTACTGACTGTTGACCACACACAAGTTCAGCTGCAGCTTACAGCGGTGTAGTTTATGTAGAATGGGCAAAGCTAGTTTCATGAACCAGACCTACTATGTAGAAATGGGTCTGCTTGCAAGACTAGGACAGAACAAGCAATCTTATTTATCTTCATTCATTGAAGGCCTTTTACCCATGAAATTAAAGGGCCTTTGAACATTATCAGCTCTGCAGCATGTTTATCACACCATCAATGACTTTTTCTCCCTTCAGCTGCACAGAGTTCCTCTGATGTAATTAATGCCTCAGCAGTTGATTCCACTCCACTAGGTAATTGTGGGCTACATACATGTAGATACTTGACATTTGTGGTGTATACTTTCTATTTCAGTATTTGGCTGTGAATATTGTCCGTATATATATAATAATATATATAATTATATAATATATATACGAGAACAGTTTATGTTGAAAAAGGAGGATGCTGATGAGTGTGTATTCTAACTCGATGGATGGATTTGTTTTGTTTTTTTCTCTGTGTCAAACTAAGTAGGTGTTGTTTATATCCAAACATTCATTGGTCAGTGTGCGATTAACTTTTCATGGGCCATTTAACTTTTGTATGCTGACAAGAAAAGATGTGGGCTTTGTAGGGAGGACAGATGCGTGTTGTGTGATAGAAGTAGAGGATGTGCTACACTTTCTAGTGTTGTGCAAGGAATTTGAGTTAGAGAGACAGAAGCTATTGAAGAGGATAGGAGACACTGATAGGAGACATTGAGGGCTCGGACATGTGGTTGGAGGAGTTTAAGGAGAAAGACAATGTTGAAATGTCGTGTAGGATGGTTGTAGACCTGGACAGGATGGCAGATTGAGGATGTAATGGCAGAAGTGCTGAGATGGTAGAAGAACTTGTATTTTAGGTCCAAATCTCTTACAATCCTGGTCTCTTGACCTCCTTGGAACCCCTTGAGTCCCCACAGACTGTGCAATCATAACAAAACTGCCTTCATTATCACCATTATTATATAGCACTTATATTACCTACATAATTACTGACTTATGTATATGTACGTTGGAACGGGCTCATGCATTGCTCATAATTATAACCATCCGACTCTGCGGGCAGAGCCTGAGGACAAGGGTGTAAACTTACAAGGTAGTTAAGCAAGGTAGCTTATAGGAAACATCTTTTTACAACTTCCTGTGGTATATGAAACAGAATCTACAACTTACTGTCAGTATATGTACCCACCTGTTACACTAGAAACAAGGGTAAAGTGGAGAATATATTCGAGATATGATATGTGATCTTTTCGTATCTCCAAAATGTGATGTGATTGTCGTATTTTCACCAACATCTCCAGCCACACCCACTCTGCAGGACCTCTCAAATGAATTGAATTCAGTGACCGATTGGCATTCACTTGGAGTGAAACTGGGAGTGCAGAGTTTTGTGCTAAGTACCATTGAAAAAAACCACCATGGAGACAGTGTGCGCTGCAAGCATGAGATGTTGGTGCGCTGGCTTCGAAGTACCAAACTAGCAACGTGGAAAGGAGTCGCTGATGCCCTTTGGCAAATGGAAGAGCGTACAGTTGCTGTGAATATACAAATAAAGTATTGCAGCTCCTCCACTGACACAGGTATTGCAGTTGTTTTATTTTTCATCCTAATCTTATTCAGAACCTGCCTAAATACACAGTAGCTCTAAGTCCTGAGATATAGCCCATATCCAATGGAGCATCTCAATTATTTAACTGGGCCAAGGGCTTTTTTGTGTACGTACATGATATATGAGGATTATAAGCATCATCATAATAATTTTTACAAGAAACGGAATGGATTTGTGATGATTCTTCACAAAAGCTTTTTGTAATGTTTTGACATATCCCAATGAAACTAAACTGTCACCAGAGCAGTGGTGTAGATCATAATTTACATGCACCTTTACAGTAAATGTGTTACAAGGATCCATGAAGACTCTTTACGCAAACATCTTGTGATAATAAAAGACTTACATGTACATTTTTGCTGTAGATGCTGAATACATCTGGTTGGTGATAGTTGTGCTGGATGAGTAGTGTACATATATTTCAAATTACAAACACTACCTAGCCGTATTTCCTCTGATGTGAGGTTTGATTAACGTCCAGTAACATCATAGCCTTAATGCTCGACAGTTCTCTCTGTAGGACACTAATGTTTGCCTTCACATTGCAGTGCCACAGATGTCAGAATTGACATTAGCAGAGCAGACACGACCGCAAGGAGGGGCTGAAACACAGATGAGTAAGTATGATGCTAATTGTCTCTCTCCTGGGTTCACAATGGTATGTTCAGCTGAGTAATGATGGCTGCTTGTTGTCTCCCGGCAGGTTCACGTTCACCCCTCTGCACCGTCTCCAACCTCTCCTCCCTTCCTCCACCGCCTCAAACTCCTGTACTTCATGGAGAAACCTCTCCTCCACACCAGCTCCACTCAGGTAACATGCATCGTGGTACGTAGCTAGCTGTCTTAGTTGTAGAAGCAATGGTGCTGTATAGAATGAAATGGAAATGTTTATCAGCTAGCAGTGCAGTTGCCCCTCAATGATTAGCAGTTTAAATCACTAATTATGGGATTATGTAACTGCAACTATAAATTTGATGTACTCTCCAATATGATTGAAAAGGGAAGGGGGTAAGGAGACAGCACATATGGTCTCTGGTTGATCATAGGAAAACATTTTTAGAGCAGTTTTGTCCAATGGTCTCATGAAAGAGTGCCCATGCACACCCAATGTTCGGCCCTGTTTCCTACATAAAGTAAAACTTTACTTAAAAATAATGCCCACCTTCCACTAGCCTCGAGTGGCCAAACCAGTGGACTTTTGAGAAGCACTATGCAAAACTTTGTAATGCATTAGAGTTTTCCATGCTATGCCTACAGAGACGCAATTCTGTGTGAAATCGCTGGATCCACACTTTGGCATAGCTAGCGGGAAGCCCTGGCGAGCTAGCAAAAGGCTGCTTTACTGCTCACTTGAAAGAGCACCCACCTCCCTCTTTGGTTATGTAGGTCTTTTCACAAGATTATGGTACCAGTACAGTACTCGCATAATTTTGATCTCATAATGTGTCATTTCCTTTGATCTGCAGCTACTTCTGGTCACCAAGAACCAAGTAAAGCTCTTAATTTTGCACGTGAGAATCGACAAGCTATCATGGGTAAATTTGCAAATTTTCAGACAAATGTCTGCAGAAAGCTGTTGGAGAGTGGGATCGATATTGAAGAGTTTCAGCTGTTTGTTGCAAGTCAATTTCCTCCCGGTGACTGCATCCCTTCATCCCCTGCCAGTTTAACAGAAGTGTTTAAAGCCATCACCAAGCATGGCCTGTGGGATTACTTCCACTTCTCTGCTCTTGTTCAAATTGCCAAAAAGTTTGGTGCCAATGATCCTGAGATGGAGAGTTTAATACAAACCTACAAGAAAGATCTGAAGGCTTACAAGCTAGTAGCCACACTTGAAAATTACGTTGAAGTTGACATTGATGTTACCGACCCTCCTGCAGCAAAGAGAGCCAAGTACGATATTCACTATTACACTCCGGTGGAATGGAAAACCGAATTCATTGACCACTCCCTACAGTACCTTGCTGAAGTGTGGGAAGTATTCTCTTGTCACTATCTCATACCCGACTCCCCACCAACATGTATATTGGATCGTGTTTGCAAGGGATGCTTTTCAGTCACATGGCTAGTTCCGTCAGGCCTCATTCCGCAACTCATCAAAGGAACGAAAAGTGACACTACATTTTACCAGCAACATCGCATTCTGAGAGTGACAGTGAGAGATGAGTGCATCTATGAGGAAGAAAACACATTGGTAAGTTCTCTTTGGGGAACTTTGGTTGTGATATTAAATGTTGACACAAAGCATTGACGTGCTAGTTGATGGTAGGTCAGGAAGGGAGCCTAGTGAAATTTTAGGTACGTAAGTGCTGATTCAGCGGCCTTGGTTTAGGGTACATGTACATGAGTTACACTTGTGCAACTTCTACAGATATGTGCACACATTGAAAAACAGTATGCTGACATGGCACAGTGTTAGCCTCGTCCCCAGGCCACTGCCAGATTTTATCTCGCAGCCATGTAGAAATATCCACAGCTGCGAGATTTCTCCACAGCTACGAGATAAAATCTGGGAGTGGCCTGGGAACGAGGCTAGCACAGTGTAATGTTCTCTGAAGGAACATGCTAGAGAGTTTTAGTGTAAGATCTACGGTTATATTCCGTCTCACAATTTCCACTAGTACATGTACCTTTCTGAACCTCTCGTAAAAGACAGTTAAAAACGTCTAAGTTCGACGAAAACACAATACCGCGTGCTCCAAGTCACGTAATCAGAGAGTCGGCAGACCCCTACTGTAGTTTTCATCATAATTATGTACCTGGCTAGTTTAATTTTCAAGGAAAAAGCAAAGTGGAGTGTTTGATGTTTTTTTATTTTAGCACGATTTTAGAATACCAAGTCATGTTTAGTATTCTAATATTGTACATGTTTGGGTCTCCTTCTCCACGAGGTGATTATTTCCTTGTGTCGTTTTCACCAGGACCCAGAGCAACTGTTCCAGGCTTGTATGCAGGGTGACCTGGAGGTGGTGCACAGATTTCTAGCAGCTAGCATTGATGTTGACATCACAGATGCTGTAAGACTTAAGTTTGTGGTGGACTGTTCCTTCTTTGTGTTATGTATTGAGTGATTTACAGTATAGCTGCCCAGAATAATGAAATGTGATTTGGTCAGCACCCAAGTTACCAAATCTCATAGACACTTGACGGCAAGCATCTATGGTAGATGCTTTATCTTTAGCTATGCAATTACATGTACTATGCAAGCAAGGATGCTATTAATTTTTGAAGGATGTCTAAACTCTCTCGGTCTGATTGCTGGATTGGGGTTAATTTGACACTAAAGTCTGTGAGATCAAGCTTCATGTTTTATTTATTAACGCTGTCCTTAGTAGTTAGACAAAACTTTGTGCAAGAGTTTCTGGGCTAATGGTAGCTTCGTTCTAGCAACTACATACGTAAGTATAGTCTTTGAGGGACAAACCACGGAAACGTTTGCACAAACAAAACCTGCCCCGACCCTTATACCCTACCCTTCCCCACAGAAACAATTAAACCCATTAATGGGCCGAAGTACTATACGTTTCCCAGGCTTGAAGAGGAGGAGGAGAAAGGGCCTGGTTTCAGCCGTTCGCGCATGCGCTTAATTATCTCTGATTTAAGCATGTGTTGATGAGTGGGAGGGTGCTAATGACGCCTTCAAAGTCACATGGTCGATTGCATGACGTCTTATTTACCGAATCAAACCAGCCTAGCTGGCTAGCCTGACTCAGTGCTTTGGCTAACAGCCTTGGACTATTAATGAAGATCGCTAGCAGAAAGAGCAGACGGAAGCCCAAGTTACCTCTTACGATGGGTTTACCGGTAGGTAGCCTCTTCTTCTCATCAGCCAACTCCACGGGAGCTCACACTTTCCATTTATAGCTTCAAATCGGCCCCTGGATGAGTATAATCGAGTGAGTTTTTTTTGCAGACCATGTGCTTGTCTCGCAAGCCCGACCCACTTCCGCAAGAGAAGGGAAGGGTATGGTGAACTGCATATATAAGCCATGTCCCGCCGCACTGTACAGTGTGGTACAATCACATGCAGTATTTTGTCACATGACGCATTACGTCACTGTTTGAGTAGCAATAGCAGTCTTGAAAATGGTGAAAGAGAGCTAGGGCATCTTTTCCGTTACTGCAGAAGCTGTATAAACACTTCGAGTATACTTCTCGGGGAGCGTGCTTACTCCGCAACAGCCGTACTGTACTATCTATGATTCAAGAGTGCATTATTTGAAATCTGGTTACGTCATCCAGCTAATTGCATTCCGGTGGGACACAGCTTGTACACACAGTTCACCAGACCCTTCCCCTCTCTTGTGGAAGTGGGTCGGGCTTGCGAGACTAGCCGTGTGCTGCTATGATAAATCTACGGACAGTGTAACACCTAGTATCAATATAGGTGTCACGAGCGTACGGAAGTATATCAATAGTATGCGGAGGCGGTGGAAGTCCACCGCGATTAAGCGCATGCGCAAACGGCTGAAATCAGGCCCTTTCTACTCCTCCTCTTTGGGCCTGGTAACGAGGCTAGGCTGATGGGTGCTATAAGATCTTTTTGGCAGGTGAAATTCACTGCAGTCTAGCAGGAAAACATGTAGAAAGTCACCAATAAATTAATTCGTGAAAATGCATCCTTGCCAACAGGTAATATTGCTACGTATATTCTGAATATGTAAGACACTTCCACCAACATGTAGTGTTCTTTGAAAGCTCTTGGGCTGTCAGGTTCATCAGATAGTTCCTATTGCAGTAAATAGATAAGCTATTCCCTCTATGTTTACTTTTTTGTTGGTATACAGGGCTCTCAGGTAGACTAGGAAATAACAGCTATACACTTATAAGGCTTGCAAACGGCAAATGGGAAAGCAGGAAATAGAAACGGAAAAAAATGGAACTGGAAACTGGAAACAGAAATGGAAACGCACCCTCTTAGCTGTTGTACCCCAACAGGATTCAAATGTAGTTGGCTTTCGTTCTTAAGCATCCCAGAGCTCTCCCAGCTTCTGGTTTTCAATCACTTGCTTCACTAGCCCAGCCTTCTTCCCAGGCCTTTTCCACCCCCAGTATAAATGTGTATTTGGGGGCGGCAATGATTGGGAACATTTTATGTTCATATAGCTACAGGGCACTCAGGTAGACCAGCTGTAGATGGGTATATGGAAAAGCAAGAAATAGAAATGAGTTGGAAACTGGAAATGGGAACAGAAATGGAAATGCAACCTCCTAAGCTGTTGTACTCCTAGCAAGATTCACATGTTGTTGGCTTTCATTCTTAGGCATCCCAGAGCTCTCCCCGCCTCTGGTTTTCGATTGCTTGCTTCGCTAGCCTAGTCTCACTCCCAGGCCTTTGCTGCCCTCAGTAATTCTGTATTTGGGGGTGGCAATGGTTGGGAACAAGACTATTGTACCCATGGTGCTTGTGTAAATAGGGCCTGGGTATGGAGCCATCATTTGCTTCTCATACTGCAAGCCATCAAAACTGGTAGTGGGGGAAGGTCTAGGGATGAGGATGTGAGAGTAGGAACACTGGCCTTGTTTCAAGACCAAGTGAAATTGCTGTCATGATCAGATTGCAGCTGTTCTTGTTCCCAGACCCTCTCACATGTGAACCAGACTAGATTGCAACATCGCTTGCCACAAGGGCACTAGTCAATCGCACTAAATAAGTAATCACAAAGCACAGTACAAGATTAAAGGCAAAGCACACGACTCATAAAGCTAGTCATATAACTGTTCCGCGCAATCTGAGAATTTGCGCAATCTCGAGATTGCGTTGCGCATTCTCAGAATCCCGAGATTGCGTTCTAATCTCGAGATTGCGCACTATACTTGCGCAATCTCGAGATTGCGCACTATACTTGCGCAATCTCGAGATTGCGCACTACATTGCGCTAACTCGAGATTGCGCAAGTATAGTGCGCAATCTCGAGATTAGAACGCAATCTCGGGATTCTGAGAATGCGCAACGCAATCTCGAGATTGCGCAAATTCTCAGATTGCGCGGAACAGTTATATGACTAGCTTTATGAGTCGTGTGCTTTGCCTTTAATCTTGTACTGTGCTTTGTGATTACTTATTTAGTGCGATTGACTAGTGCCCTTGTGGCAAGCGATGTTGCAATCTAGTCTGGTTCACATGTGAGAGGGTCTGGGAACAAGAACAGCTGCAATCTGATCATGACAGCAATTTCACTTGGTCTTGAAACAAGGCCAGTGTTCCTACTCTCACATCCTCATCCCTAGACCTTCCCCCACTACCAGTTTTGATGGCTTGCAGTATGAGAAGCAAATGATGGCTCCATACCCAGGCCCTATTTACAGATTGCGCACTATACTTGCGCAATCTCGAGATTGCGCACTACATTGCGCTAACTCGAGATTGCGCAAGTATAGTGCGCAATCTCTTTTACCCCAACGCGCATGTGCAGAAACCATCTCGAGAAGCTACTAAAAAATGGCGACTTTGTGTAGTGTTGATTCATAATTTGCGTTATATCTTGTAAAATAGCAGAGTTCAGGCAATGATAGTTTGGCTTAGCTTGGTTGAAAACAAACCTGCCTTACTCAGGACGTAGTCAGGAGTCCTGCTAGTAAAGTCGGAATAAGCTACAATGGTGGAAACGCGGGTACCCGCTGTGTACCTGAAAATGACCAATAATACACGCAAAAGATGGCTGACAGTTTCAGCGAAGGTACGTTTCAACTGTCGCTGACACAATTAGATAGTATACACTCGATTGAACCAGTAGCGTGTGGCATATAAGCTGACTGTGGCCAACTACGATCGACAGGCAAACTTCGAACGCGACCTTCTCTTCTGTTGCTCATCAATACACAGCATTACTCACTCTTCCAGATCGCAGTATGCCTCCTATGGAGGTAGACGCCGCTTATCAAGGATGTCTTCCATCCTGCGAGCTACACAGTAGATCACTCACTGTCGGGCGTACAGGCAAAGTTCGTAGATAGCGCACACGTGTTACGCAATCTCCAGATTGCGCACACGTGTTACGCAATCTCCAGATTGCCTGCGCAATCTCGAGATTAGAACGCAATCTCGGGATTCTGAGAATGCGCAACGCAATCTCGAGATTGCGCAAATTCTCAGATTGCGCGGAACATAACCATTGCTAAGTAGAATACATCAGTAATCCAAAGCACACTACTCATGAGTCCATGAAGTGAACACTGTATCGGTGATTGGTGCATTTTTTCTTTGGTTTTCATTTCCATTTCCAATCTCTATTTCCAGTTTCCATTTCCAGTTTTAATTTCATTTCCATTTCCTGCTTTTCCATATGCCCCCAGTAGATAGGTGATCAGGGCTCAATATAATTATTTAAGGTTTGGCTGTCATTATGACAGGGTATAACAGAAAATGACAGATCCAGGGGCCTGCTTGCCGGCCATGACCTAAGGGCCTGCAAATTCTTTTTAAAGATAACTATGTTCTTTATGAGGAATTTTGTCATTATTTTTGTTGTTATTATTGTTGATGGACACTATTAACATAAATACAACAATGCTTGTCCGCTGGTTCGATGTCCCTTGTAGCCTCGTTCCCAGGTGCTCGAAAAATTGGAGGGAGCTTCCTCTGATTTTTCGAGTGCCTGGGAACGAGGCTATGTCCTTTGGATCCACGCACTTGAGAAATTCTTTTGTCCTTTGATTCGAGCCTCATAGTTTCGACAGGGCTCACACCATAGCACGGAGACGAAGCTTCTGTCTCTCGGGTCTTTATCACATCGTAACCAAGTTAGAATCTGGCGCCTGTCTTTCTTCTCAGACTGGCTAGAATCAAAGCTAGAACTACTACTAGTACTTGTACGTTTTCGATCGGCCATTTTGACAGGCAGGGCCACGTGTAGCCGGTCATCTCTTGCGCATGCTCGGAAAATGGCCGATGGCCGACCGTTATATTGAGTCCTGGTGATGAGAATTCCCAGTTAAAACAAAGTTTTGTTTATCAATCTACTCTTGGACTCTATGTCTACTAATTGTTCAGACTGGCAATGGATATTAATTAACCCTTTAACCACTGGTGACAAAGTGTTCTTGTCATGCAACTTTGGCCGCATGTTATCAGTTGGCACAATCCGTTTTGAAAATGGGTTTTGCGCTACCAAAGAAGGTGGGAGGGGGGAGGTCATAGTCATGACATGCCATGCACATGGCGGCTGTCTTGGCTGGCTGTAGAAAAGCTTTGGTTGGCACTGGATGGGCCATTTCTCTCCTTTTTAACACAAACGGGCCTTTGTACGGACTTCATTTCTGTCGCTGTAGACAGCTTTCAGTCAGGGAAGCATTCACTGGTTGGAGAACCCTGACCATTGTAAGCTCGCTAATGAGTTGGCGTGGCAGATGTCATGAACCCTAAGAGGCTTGATGGAAGAACCCTTGGCTCACGTTTCCAGTTCTAGCTCGCAGCAGAAGTGGAAATACGGGTCATACAAGGTATCAATAGCCTCAGAAAGACTTCTAAAAAATATATAATTGGTTAACCATCATCCAGACATTTTCACACTGGTACGTAACCAAAACTGTTAAATTGTTTAAAACTGTGCATTGATTGGGTTCATACTCGGCAGCACTGCAGCATATGTTTCTAGTGGTATTTGTTTGGGTGCTGCATATATTGAAGGAAGTACAGCAAATACTTATGGATTTAGTATTTAATTCACATACTAAAGTGCTAATTGTTATATTGTAGTGTGTATAGACAGTACAGTTAAATTTTGATGATGCTTAAATCAGTGCTGTCCTCAACTAAATGCTCTGAGATTACTCAGGGACTTAAGGTATGTTTTGTACATGATTGTGCACACCTGACTCACATCCATGCTGTTATAGGCCCTGCCTGTGCCCTAAGCACCTACGTAGGTGTGAGGCTAGCACTCAATGAAATTATGTTGTGCGTGCAGCATGTGGGTTCATAGCCAGGAAAAGCTTGTGTGATTATCACTGTTGTAGTTACATATTATAGCTGTTTTACTTCATTGCTTCTGTGTGGTAACTGGTGAAGCTACAATTACTATGCCAAGTGACGGTAACATAAACAGTAGACCAACAAATAGACAAGTGGTGTGATTGTGGTAACTGCCTTTCTATCCGTATTCTATTTTAATTCTACAGACGTTTGGAGATAGTATGTAGGGTAACAGTGCTCATAGCAGGCATGGCAAGCAGGCCAGTTGGGTTTCAATTAGTATATATCCATCCACCAGATTGGCTTGTAATCTAATGGCTGCGTGCGCATGACTGAGCCAGGAAATAGCTACACACAAGTAAGATTTAGAAAGTGGTTTACAGATGAAACATCAAACATTCAATGTTTGTTCTCATGTTTGTTCTGACAAAATAACTATAGCCTCATTCCTAGGCCTCCCCCCTCCACCTCTAAAATTGATCCCACTACATAAAAAAAAATCTGGAGGTGCGGAAGTCTTGAGGCTTAAATTAACAAAGCAGTCTAAGGCCTAGTAAAATGTTGGAAGTACCAGTATTCAATTTTGTATCATCAGGGTGGTCAGACAGCACTTCAGATAGCGAGTTTGAAAGGACATCATGAGATTGTTACCCAACTATTGAGAAGTGGAGCAGATGTGAACCATCAGGATAAGGTGAGATAATGTAATGCATTCCCCTCCAGTTCTACCACTAAAATCTAACCTGGAGAATTGAAATTGTTTGATTTGCTAAAAATATAATAATGGTATAAACATCCTATTGTAGCCACGTTTGGTGTAGTGGTATAATCAAAGAATGAAAGTCTCTGTACACTGTTGACTTTTATAGTTGGGTACTTATATGCACACATTCACTGTAGTTTCATCAAACTCCATTGTATGCTGCTAGCTGCAATGGAAATTTAGCAGTGGTAGAACTGCTGATAGCAGTTGGAGCCAACCCCGACCTACAGAAGAAGGTGAGGGCAGTAGTTACAGTCAGCACAGTGTGTCAATGAAAGGCCTGATGTGAGGCTTAGTGTATGTTTCTGTAGTTACTTGGCAGAAAATTTGTGTCTCACCATCATTTCAGACTTGCTTGCTTTCGACACACCATATTTTCATGTCAGATCCCTGTCTCTAAAACTATGAGGTGACTCGTGACCTAACCAAACCTACTGAACTAGTATTCTTGCCCAGCAAACACCCATTGAGAACCTAAATCACCTTCACTGCCAGAAATGAAACCCCTACAGTGTGAGAGTAGTGTCTTCTAAGCCTATTTCTACAACCAAGACGAGCATTGAACCACCCAGTGCCAACCAAGGCATTTCTACAGCCTGCCACAACAGCTACCTTGTGCATGTCACCTTGTGGGTGACCCCACCTACCTCTCCTGTCCCATCCTTTCTGCCCACACAGAACCCGCTTGCAAGTGCGCAGAGACAATCTCTTCTGCGTAATGCACACAACAAAAGTTGACATTGGGGTTAATTAAGCCTTTATCCCCAACACACATGCATGAATAAATCATTTGCATGGCTATGAGAGAAGCGGGACTGCATACATTGCATATGCACATCTGTATATGTTTGCATGTGTGAAGGTCCATGGGATGAAGTGAATTGCCAAACAGACATGGTATTTTGTGGCTTGGTTATTTGTGATGATGATATGTATACACCAATATGTCACAAATAGGTGGTTTCCAGAGGATTTCTAGTTCATGGTCTGGCACTAACAAGAAAGAGTTGGAGTTAGAGGTGTACAGTGTATTCGTTGCAGAGAATCACTGCTATAACAAATATATAAATGATACTACGATGGCTGTGTGAACCGTCTATGCCACACGGGGGATAGCCACGAGGCTGCGTGAACTTACGGAGCTGTGTGAGGGCTGTGTAAACGTATGGGGCTGTGTGGAATGTACCGAGTTGCTGAAAGCGAACGATCGCGTCCTGTTGACCCTTGGAACGTTTGTACATGTTCTTAGTGAACACTCAGTTTAGTGTCTTGTTTTTTTCTCTGTACTTTGACTGTATTTCTTTTCCAACAATGCAGAAAAATGCTGTTGCTACTAATTGACCATAGGTATACCTAGGGATTCCCAGTGCCAATATCTCATTAAGTGCGTGGGAGATCAAAGACGCCGGTGTGCCACTATTCTCATATTGGCACTGGGAAGCCCTAGCGGCAGTGCCATATGGCATATATTGGCACACCGGCGCCTTTGATCTTCCCACGCACTATGGCACAAACCCATTTAAGTCATAAATGCCCCCACCCAGTAAGTCATAAATGCCCCACCCATTTAAGCCATAAATGCCCCATTCCCATATCCCCATTATTTTTAACTTCACACTTTTGTGTGTGCAGAAAAATTTTTGCACATGATGAACATTGATGTGCCAGCTGGTGTTGGTACTCCTCCACTCGACACACAACATCAAGCAACCCGCGCTTATCAAGTACCTCAATTCCATAACCCCATTTTGTAGTCTTGTGGAATGACAACATAATGGCCATACCCACCACTCTGAACATCCAAATAGAACTGTTCTCCCATGCATGCCACTTACTACTACTGCTACAATGATTGGACAGTACAAGAGTAAAATCTGCTTGAACCTTTGGCATTGAAGTTGTACAGCCATCGTTTTAAACGCATCCACTTGGATGGTAAATGTGTGTAGACTCTACTGGAGCCTGAGGGAACATCTATACCGTAGGTTAGACTCTACTTTGAGGGTTGAGTGAGGGATTCATGCCATGTTCTTGTGTATAGTCAGGCAAATGCATGCATTGTGGGGCAAGTGTGAGCAAATTGTGTGGTGTATTGGTGTTGCATGAGCAGCATAGCATTTATATTTTGTAGTGTATTACTTATTTATGAGTGATATTTGCAATCTACAGATGAGCATTATAAGGGTCATTATCATATGTGTAACTCACGCTAAAGTATGGGAGTCAATGGGGAAGCCTTGCAGCTGTGCACAGTTTATAAAAAGCTGTATTTTGTACTACAAGTTACGCAAGAATCCGTATCAGGTACTTCAAGTCACATGCATTGCATCTGAACGTACAATGAAATCGAAGGTTCGTATGATAAATCATTATCACCATAGTACCAAGCTATACCAGAAAATTTATATACAGTAGGAAGTCACTTATCCTAACACCCTGGGACCAAGCTGTGTTCAGATAACTGAAATGTTCAGATAAGTAAAACAGTAGTATTTGTATACAAGCAGATTACTTTCCATTTAATGCCCAGCAAAATATCTATGAATATCATTATTTTGTGGGTTCAGATAAGTAAGATTCTGATAACTGAAGTTCAGATAAATGACTTCCTATGTATATATATATAGAGAGAGAAAATCTGCGTTCCACTTACTAGTGTGGGGCTCGCTCACGCTTGTCCCAACTAGCACCTTGGAAGCATAGTCAGGTGGGCATTGGTACATGGCTTGTTTTGTGAATACTCAGTGGGTGCATGTGAGTCTGGTAATTAATGTCTGCTTTTGGCTAATAGTCAGTACACAAGCTATGATCCATCTACCTGACTAAAATGTGTGTGATAATGGCAGGGAGTGGTCTACAGATGTCGTGTATCTCTTTATCTATTTCTTCCTGCCCATTTGTATGAGCTCTTGTACATATGCATACATGTAGGCACTAAGACTTACCTAGCCTCGTACCCAGGCTCCTCCCCTGCTTTTCGGCATGGGGAGGAGCCTGGGTACGATGCTAGACTTACCCCCACCAGCCTCATTACCGTTCCCCCATTCCCATTCCCACTTCCATTCCCAAACTAAACCATAGGACAGCCCTAGGTTAGGAGATAATTAAGCCAAAGGCTGAGGTGGTGGATAGTGAGTGCATCCATTCGGGCAGCTCACAATACACCCTAGGCCCATAGTCCAATGTACAGGGAATCTCCACCTAGCTACCACAGACAGTGTATTTATTTGTTAGAGGAAAGACTGCTGGAATCCAAGACTCTCTAACTGTCCCGTTTTCCAGCTCCACACTCTTAGCCAGTTCCAACCCACCCCTGACTACTAACACAGCCCTATCTTGTGTCTCTTGTCTGCAACTAGGCTGGTTGGTGTGAAGTAAACTGATGATATAAACTAAAATGGAGGCTAGCAAGTATATCCTTGGTTTCATGGGGTAGAAGTTGTCTCCAGAAGTTGGTCCACAAAATGGCATGGCTCCTGTTTGAGCATCAAGCCACTAAGTCATGTGGAAAGGGAGATGGGAGTAGCTAGCACTTACGTATGACTGTGCTCCCCTTCTTTTGAAAATTAGTGTTACTGTGAATGTGTGCTAGTTATTCCTCAAGAGTAGCGCCAGTCTTCTCTGTGACTAGCCAAGTTTGTGTGAAACAAAACCGCTGGAATACACTGGCATTGCTAGAGAACACAATCTGCCAGAAGCAGGGTGTCCAAATTTACCTAGTGGAAAGGGGAATTCCCCACTTCCTTGTGCATTTTGTGTAGCACAATTCCATTGTTTTTCAAACATGAACTTTGCTCTCCTGTCTTGATACCCTTTCTATGGACACGCACACAGTAAAGTGAACACAATATTTAATTTCAAATTTACAGCCAGAAATGGGGTGAGTCCGAGCTTCTCAATTGAAATTTTCAGTAGTTCAGGTAGTTGGATATTGCTGCATGTATAGACACTTTACTAATGCTTACCTTATAGTAGCTAGCCAGCTAATCTAAAGCGCTGCACCATGCTAGTTATCGAACAAATCAGAAGTGAGGGCAGAAGCTATAGTTAACAGTCTGTGTCGATGAAAGGCCTGGTCCTGGCCTTTGTGTATATGAAGGAGTGAGCAACAATTTGTGCCTCACCAGATATTGTGTGGTGATAAGGAGAAGATAATGAAAGATGGTGACTCATTCACAACCTTCCCAACTGTATTAGGTGGTATCTCTCTTGGCAATTTTGAAATAATAACGCGTACAGAAGATATCCGCTACTTTGTGGTTAATATGATGCTTAATTTTTGGTAGTAGTGTTACAGTGACTGCTGTAAAAGTTGAGCCATTCGTCAGCACTGGCTTTCCATTTTGAACTCTTTCACTAAAGAACAAAGAGTAGGTAACAAGTAATAGATGCCTTTAGCAATGTTGACAGTTTACAGCATATGTCAAATGAACGGCATGTCAAGATATTGCTTTTACATACTGTCAACTCTGGAGTGTAAGTACCCATCAATTACAGGTACCCTATGAATATAAGTACCTATCAAAGTGTTTGCTATCAATTTCCTGAATACTAGTACCCCCTCGAGCATAAGAACCCTATGAATATTAGTACCCATCAGCCAATAAGTGTGGATAGCAGTAGCAAACTGTCCAAGGAGCAGCTGCAGCAATATACTGGAGCTCAGGCAACAATGGAGTGATGCTATTTCACGGAAGCTGGCTATACAATCGGGATGATGACAACATTGTGCGACGAGCTGCGTATAGCTGTTGGAGCAGTTGATCACGTGGCCATTTTCGGTCAACATGCAGCGATGCTGAAGATTGAGTGCAGACCTGCCTATTGTGCTATACACCATTTGAAAGTAGATTTATAGCTAGTGATTGAACAAATCACAGTGCTATATACAACTGTGGATTGTACGGTTCTTCAATTTTTCTGAACAAATCTCCCCTGATGTTCACCGTTACATCATAAAGATGATGACACAATTGAACTACCCTGACAAATGTCTTGTCAAAGTACCAAGCCTTCTCACGTCAATTCTCTGAGACAATCCATTTCATAGTCTTACAGAATGACAGCATAATTGCCATACCCACCACTCTGAACATCCAATAAAATTGTTATGCCACATACTACTAGTAGTGTGGAAATAGTAACCGTATCCTTCCTCTTACTCTCTAGTGCCAATCCCCTTCCTTACAACCTCAACCATCAGCCAGACTCATATCTCTCTAGCCTTCTCCAGAACCACCATCCCCATTATTTAACCCCACCCCTGATGTAACTCTCCAACCCAATCCCTGCCCCCAAGACTAATCCCATTCCAGTACATGCCCTAACATTCCTCATGATGCCTGTCTAGTCTGGTGTCACTGACCATCTGTTTGCAGTGAGGCTTTGAGAAGACAATAGTTGAAACAGATGCAACCAGCTGAAGTTGTGTTACCAAGGCCAGTTAGAGCAAAACCATTGCACACTGGAAGTAACTTATGTAGTCATGACTGTGTACAGCCATGACGAGAGACATTCCCAGTGGGTAGCAATAATAATTTCTTGGACTTATGACAGTTGTCGCCCACAACCCCTACACTCATGCAGTATTTACCTGTGCATAAATATAGCTAAATTTAGATAGTTTAATTGTGTAGCTTGGTTATTTACCATATTGATATATCTGGTACAGGTGCTAGACAACATAACTAAATCACCTGATAATCACATACAGCATTGTGGACACAAGTTCACCTGCAGTTCTCTGGGCTGTCAGATATTGTTACCAACCCTCATCACCTTCCCCCTTCTTTGTTTTACCTCATGCCTCCAGTTAGGTAGTAAGTACCCTTGTGAAGCTTCATCTCAAACAGCCCAATACAGGCACAGTGTACTAGTCCTTTCAATTTAGGGAGTCTGCACACACAAGACACAGAAGGGTATGCTGGCTTGAGCCCTATCACTGACCAAATATTGAACCCCCGTGACCTAATATAATGTTGTGTATGTGACCAGTGGAGTGTTATACATACTATCTACAGTAGACCTTGGTGAGTTAGGATTGAGCGTACTAGGGAGGATATCACACATGCTGGCTTATTGAAGATCTGGGAAGAGCATTCCTGGTTACTAGGTTGCTAAACATCTTGAAACAGGCTTCCATGTTTACATAGCAAGTCAGAGTTCAAACCACATGGCATGTTCTTGTGTATAGATTGACACCAGAAGCATAATCAAGCAGGTATCAGCAAGCAGGAATGAGTGCATTGGATGTTTTTAACTATCCCCATACAAGCGCCCACTCTGATCAGACAGGAGCTATTACATTGTCGCTTCACGCATGCTTCATCCTTTAGCCAAGTGAGGGCAGCATGGCAGTGTAGAAAGTTGTATTGTGCTAGAAAACGGGCCAACCTGCTGTCTCGTTTCCAAGGCTCACAGCGTTCATTGCCTGCAGTACATGAATATCGCACTGCTAGAGGAGAACATAGCGGATGAGGCTATGACCGGTGTGTGCAAACCTTGCTGCCAACTGCAGTGGCACCTGAAGCTCATCAAAATGATCGCAGTACATGAGCTCAGCGGCAAACAAATTATGAGTCATTACACAAGAATTTTGTGTGGTTGGCGGTTAAACAAACGACTTCTAAAAACCATAGAGCAGTCGAAATTGGGGGGTGGGCGCTTGCCCGGGACAATACAGTAATTATTATTGCACCACATGTACTCAGTGGAAAATTGTGTAGTTCCATATTAACTGCCAGTTGCATGATAAACATGGTAATTTTCCTCAGCTTCTCAAAGCTGTCTCAAGCTGGGTGATATGCAAGACAGAAAGTCATGCTGCTCACAGCCAGCAAGTGTAAACAATATGGTCTTGGAACAGGACTAACAATGCATGACTATCAAGGGTGATCAAGCTATGCTACTGTGGTATATAGAGAGCAGAGATCACCATACTAGCTTCATGTTTTGGATCTCTTAATCCCTAGACTGTGTAGCCACAGTAGCTGTTGTGAACACTAAGTTAGAGTATGGTAGGTCTGCACTGTGAGTCTTCTATCTGCATGGCTAAAGTGTGTGTGAGAATGACCAGGCCCAAAAATTGTCAGAAATGAAGAGGAAGGTGTGTGTAGAGTGGGGGAGCACCAACACCGCTGGCACATCAATGTTCAAAATTTCACACATACATAAAGTGTGAAGTTAAAACATAAAGGGAGATGGGGATGGGGCATTTATGGCTTAAATGGATGGGGCATTTTTACGGCTTAAATGGGTGGGGCATTTATGGCTTAAATGGGTGTGGCATTTATGACTTAAATGGGTTGGGCATTTATGGCTTAAATGGGTGGGGCATTTATGGCTCAAATGGATGGGGCAGTTAGTTACTGTTTTTGGGAGATATGCTCAAATAAAAAAAATACTGGTCTTCAGGGGAGTACCCTTTCCGGTCCTCGCATGACCACGGGTTTTGGTCCCTTTGAACTCCTGACCCGTGGCCTACTACAGAAAGGGCGGGCATTCACACAGCTAAGAATATTCTAATTACTAAGCAAATTGGGGGTGGGGCTAAATGGGTGGAGTTATCATAACACTAACTAGGGGGATGGGCGAAGCAACGTACCGTCTCTCGCTGACTCGCTGTCGTTCCGTGCATCTGGGAGGCTTGTTCGGCGGTAGGCGTTTCTGTACTGAAGACTCTTTTGCTGGACACTCGGGTCTGTGCAGTGGCGACTTTTTCGCGGTGAGTACTATACTAGTTTGTGTGTGAGACGCGGTCGGGGGGCTTTAAATGGGAGCGTGCTTCTCTTAGTAATGGCACACTTACCCTTGTAACGGCATCTTTACGCTAGTTATAGCGTGTGCTTTGCTATAGTAACGGTACGCCTAGGGTTATAGTCGGTTCCGTAAGGCTGAGCTATGCTAGGGTTGGGCTGGGGCTGTTCGGTGTTATCTTTCAGGCTCTCTCGCACTTGACTAACCACTGTGAGGCTCTCTCACAGTTGCGCTATAGGTCTGAGGCTCACTAGAATTAACATTACTACTGTGAGGCTCACTCACAGTTCCGCTACGGGTGTGAAGCTCATTCACACTTGAGTTACTACTGTGAGGTTCACTCACAGTTACGTTACGAGTGTGAAGCTCATTCACACTTGAGTTACTACTGTTACGTTATGGGTGTGAAGCTCATTCACACTTGAGTTACTACTGTTACGTTATGGGTGTGAAGCTCATTCACATTTTAAATTACGAGTGTGAGTGTGTTAGGATAAGGGCTTTATACTTTATGCTTAATACACGATAAAGACAGGGTCTTTTTGACTACAGCTGTCCTTCCTCTCGCAATTAAATACACTGTGGTAGTTAAGTGGAGATCCCCTGCGGACGGGGTTGCAGGCCTGGGTGGGTTGACTGTACAAGCACTTTGCCTGAGCGGATACTCTCACTATCCACCACCTCAGTCTCCGGCTCAGTTATCTCTTCGCCAAGGGGGTATCCTATGGTTAACTTTGGAGAATGGGAATGGGGCTGGGGGTTGTAAAGATGTATTCGACTAAGCTGTGGAAGACTTGCTTGTGACCTAGTTACAACAGTAAGCTCAGATACTAAAACCTCTCTGTGTGCATGCTGTAGGTTTCTCTACGGGCTGGATCAGGGGCTGTGTTAGGATAAGGGCTTTATACTTTATATACATGTATCTATGTGGAGATGGATAAAGACGGGGTGTTTTTGACTACAGCTGTCCTTCCTCTCACAATTAAATACACTGTGGTAGCTAGCTGGAGATTCCCTGCGGACGGGGTTGCGGTCCTGGGTGGGTTGACTGTACAAGCACTTTGCCTGAGCGGATACTCTCACTATCCACCACCTCAGCCTTCGGCTCAATTATCTCTTCACCAAGGGGGTATCCTATGGTTAACTTTGGAAATGGGAATGGGGCTGGGGCAAGGAATTATTGTTGGAGAGATATTCCTTCATGCACAGTGAGAAGTCTAGCCTGGTGCCCACTGTTATGCTGTTTAGGTCTAGGGCATGCCTGAGGTATTATGGTTGTTAGAACACATGCGTCTTCGGGTGGATCCATTGAAGGATGCTGCGGGTTCCCCATTTGGCAGGGCCGACAGACTTTATCTGTAACTGCATGTTCAGAAGTTGTGTGTTGAGTGGGGGAGCACCAACACCGCTTGCATATCGATGTATAATATATGGACCACCCCCAAGCAGGCACACTGTCTATAGGTAGTGACGTTGAAGACATTGTAGATTCGTGGAACAGAAAGAGTAGAACAATAGCTGTTAAGTTAAAAACTGTACATTCTCCTTGTGTATAGCCTCAGGCTACCTTATGCTGTATATTCCTTGTGTTGAGTTTCAGTTCTGTATGTTCATTACATACCCCTTGAAAAAAATGCTAACCTAATTTCCAAGGGGAGGTGAGACTCTGGCAAGGGGGGGGAGGCGATTGCACCCCCACCCCCCATATTTGAAACCCTGACTTGAGACAGGTTTCCATGGTTACATACAAGTCAGATGTTAATATGCTACAAGCCACAAAACCACAGCATGCCATGTTCTTGTGTATAATGAAAACCTTGGAATAATGGTTAATGCCCACTGCATACCAGGCCCAGTTATGCACCATGCAATGCCTGCTTAATTATGCTTCCAATTACACTACACATAGTCTATGGACAATGTGTTGTACATTCGAGTAATTCCACATCCATTGCATTAATGTTCATGGAATTATAGATCTGTGCATATATAGTGCATAATACTACAACCTCTCGCCCATGGGCAATGAACTTAAGTGGCTCCTCAAAGAGGGGGGTGGGCGTATTTTCGAGAGTTGTGATATTTCTCTTGAAAATATGCCCACATCACTCGCAGTTAGTCCTAGTTATGTACACATGTAATGATTCTGCAATGCCTCTTTTGTTATGCACTTGCTTATGCAATAACAGCAAATGGTGTCTGCCTTCGTTTGTTAGTCCCTCCTCCTATACACTACTGCTTCTTCGGTGCTTCCTGCTTGCCCTAAATGCATGTACTACAGCATAAATGGGTGGGAGTACTATTGAGAGAAAAGGACCCTTTGCAACACCTTCATTCAAAAAAAAAGGGGGTGGGCTTATTTTCGAGGGTGGGCCTATTTCCGAGAGATTGTGGTACATGTACGATACATGCAAAGATCTACCATTGTAAGCATGAGTCTACAAGTCCACGCATGTTCCATGCATCAGTCTCCCTTCCAGGCCATACATTATACAGCTGTGGTTCTGTTGGTTATGTAGGCATAGAACAGCCATACATGGTAGAGATGCGTCTAATGTGCCGGCTTAATTTCCGGAATAATCGGTCTGCAAAAGCATAAAGCATAATTTGGGAATAATCGGGCAGTTTTATGGGAATAATGCACGTGTAGTGCTCGTCAAATGGAGCCGTCCGAGCAGCAGCATAGAATCTAGCGATAGCGGGCCTAGTAGTAGTAGTAGTAGTAGCCCAGCAGCTGTCGACAGCTCCAGAAGCGAGCCAGAGGATTCCCAGGAGCCCGGCCAAGAAGTCGACGTTCGAGTCGTTTCATTATTGAGCAGGCTAAAATCACCTAGGCCTTCTGACTTCGCGCGAAATGTGCTATACGTGTTTGTAATTGTGAGAAAAGGGCATTTTGTTGCGAAAACCCCCCGGGCATAATGGGCACTTTCTTCAGCATAATTGGTACATTTCTTGAGAATTGTTTAAAAGCATAATAGGAGAGAAAAAAAGCATAATAGACTCATCCCTAATACATGGACAAATGATACTGTAAACAATTACCATGGTTCCACAAACTGTTAGCAGCTGCAGAGTACAGCTGCTGTTCATTTTATGCTTCAAATTTCTAGAGGAGTCTTGCTCAAGCTCTGTTAGTTAGTCTTGTTTGGCTTTGCTGCTGGCCCCTAGTCAAGGTACAGCTACTGACATGCCTGAGAGCTAACTGCCTACAGCCAGAGATAGGGTGAGTCCAAGCTTCTCAGTTGCAGTTCAGTAGTTGGATATTGCTGCATGTATAATTTGACACCTGTGCCTATATAGCTAGCCAGGAAAACTACAGCACTACACAACGTTGATAGCCATAAAAATCACAGTGCTGTATATACACACTAATAGCTACCCCATAGCTCATTGCCTTTACAGAGCTATAAAGCTATACTATCTAGCAAAGTTAAACCAAGGTGTAGTCACTTGTTGGCTATGGAAGCGCTTATGATTGCGTTTTAATCAGCAAAAAGTGTGCTTGATTGCTTGATTGTTACCTTCTGAGGCTCTTGATTGCTTGATTTGCAAGGGTCAAAGGTCAAATTGTGGGTGCTCATTCTTGATCCGTTGATTTTAAGAGTTTGGAGGTCACCTTGATCACTTGATCGGCTCCCCAAAAGGGCTTTGATCGCTTGATTCGATTTTGATCCCGGTCGCAAACGCTTCTACACAGGACACATATGTGACTACCCCTTGTAAACTAAGCTGCCTAGCTCCCTTTTCAAAAGAGTGAGTTTACCCTCGGCCCTAGCCCTTCTCCTTACTTTTTACCACCAGTCTCTCTCCTCTACAAATTAGCCCCATTGCCCTCACGCATTCACCTTTAACGTTTTCCAGAATGTTTTCTCATATTTGCTATGATAGTAACTAGAGCACCTAGTATCTAGGACGGGAAGTGGTAAAGGTCAATGCTTGTCAAGATAGTACCTAACATGTCTGTGTTTAATATAGCTACACAAATTGGGGGTGGGGCTTACAGATGTTTGGAACGAGGTTGTCGAATAACTCAGGGGCATAGATAATATTCACAACAGAGATAGGCAACAGCCATGATACGTTTCAAATTTGCAAAGCATCTAGAGAATTTCTTGCACCTATATGTAAACACTTATGAACTACAGAAAATTTCTGTGTTACAATATTTTTGTGGTCATAGACAGCAACGAAAATGAAACTCATAGAAAAGTCTTAGCTTCATTCCCAGGCTCTCCCCACGCACAAACAAAAAACTGAAAGGAAAGGAGAGAGCCTGGTAAAATTTATCACGTGAGAACTGTCATAGATAGAGGGAGATGAATTATAAGTGGGCAAACGAATGAACTTGCCCACACTTTATTGACAGAATACTTGTTTGGTTGCGAAAGCTTTTTAGCCCACCGAACAGGACTAGTCAGCACTACGCTACATTACCTGGCAGTACGGCAAGCTATGGTGAGCATACACAGACTTGTACATTCAAAAATCACATGCTTACTTGGCAAACAGACCACTGTACACTCAGAGAATGGCTTTCCGGGTGCTATGTATTAAACGCCAAGGCAGCCCTTTCCTAGGCTTTGCTCAAGTCTTATCTGTGCTAAAAAACTGTCAGAATGGGCTCCTACTAAAACACAGCTGCGTGTACTGTCGATTACGTAACCACGTGCGTGTGCACATTGACGATCTGCCTACACTCAATTAAGTCCTCTCTACCTCCTCTCTACCTTCTACGTCACTCACGTGATAAATGATTCCAGGCCCTCTACCACTTTTCTGTACTGCAAGTGATGAAAAACTGGGAGTGGCCTGGGAACGAGGCTAGAAAGTGTTTGACGACTAATTCCTTAAAACAAGGGTTCTAAATTTACCACACAAAAATAAAGCTTGGTTTTCTGACTTGCCTGCAGGGTAAGTACTGCTACCAGCAAACTTGAGCATTGGGCTCAGAAGTTCGGGGCACAAATGAATGGGATTGAGGCAGCAGTGCATTCATTTTAGTTTTGCTTTTGAAGCATCTGCCCAAGTGGTTTTGTCTGCCTTCACGAGTGGTTGCATCAAGGTACATAATGGTAGGCACGAATGCAGCTGTAGTCTTTGGCCAGAGGTAGCTCATCCACAGTTGAATCTCTCACATGAACATGCCAGAGCTTGCCTTGACGCTTCACGTGAAGCTTTCAATGTTATAGAGAAAGTGTTAAAAATTTTCGCAGAAACAATGGCCTATGAAAATATTTTAGCATGAAAAGTTATCTTGCAAAATTTTACAGTTCAAACTTTTCCCAATTTACAGTAGTATGCATCACTGTATTCTCATACACAGCAAGCAATCATCTGTTAATGACTGCTATATGCTGGAGTTTGAAGTGCAACTTGATTAGCATATTCTCAAATCATGCTTCACTGCAGTCACCACAAACTCTAAACACTATGCAATATCTAGCTAGGTTGGAAGGATTGCATGGTTCTGGCTAGTCTCGTTCACAAACCTTCCCACTGTCCAGTTTTTGACCAAAACTGGATGGTGGAAAGGCTTGGGAACGAGACCATAGGTACTGGCTTTATTTCCCTACAGCTACACCCGTCCATAATAACGTGTACATAAAACTGTGTAAGATTTTGCTCACCCGAGTTACCTAGCACCCCATGTTAATGTGTTCAAAGTCAAAGGTGATCTTCCAATCAATATAGTACAAGTTTTCATCCATCATCTTAGCCTCGTACCCAGGCTCCGATTTTTCAAGCGCCTGGGTACGAGGCTAACCACTAAGTACCTCCCAACACTTGAATGTGTTTACAAATTGCAGGGCTTCACCTCTAAGAATCAGAAACTATTGTCTTAAAAATCTTGTTTGCTTGTACGTACATGTAATACCTTGTATAAACATTTATTGGTCTGATTACTTCCCAGAGTTTGAACTCAACATGCGTACAAGATAGTTTAACCGATTATACGCTAAGTTCATTGGAATATACTTTAACTTTACGTGCGGGAATTTGGTGTCACATGAGTTGAACCATTATTAAAAACTTCTATCTAAAATTTCTAGCGTCTGAGATCTCAAACAGAACTCTACAGACCAAGGAAAAAAGATGAAGAAAGGTTTTATAAGGTTAATTTTAACCTGTGTAAGTGGTTCTGAAGGATAGCAGTACCGGTTTGTGTGGAACACTTACTTCTAGGATAGTTGTGTGTAGCGTCTTCGGCTTTTCTTGTTGACAATGAGGTGCAATCCCAGAACTGATTTGATAGGTATGAAGCCTAATGTCCGCTGCACCTTTGCAGGTAGCGTTGTGTCTCTGCTTACAGGCGTTGAAAGCAAACGTGGCGAATGAGTCACTTTTGTGATCGACCTGATCAACAACCATCATGGCTTCTTGGTTTCACTATGCTGCTCTCCTTGAGGGCTTCTAGACCAAACCCAACATATTACTAGGGGAGGCCCCAACCTAACCACAGACCAGATATCAAAGGTGTTGCTAATTGCCTACGGCTGTGATGAAACTCAACTGCTGCTGTGACGTGTATTTGCATCTATCACGTATAATCGGTTAAGCTGTATGAAACTTTGTAACTGTAATCGGCTATCAAATCAGGAGTCCAACACCAGGCATTCATCCTGCCATGAAAATCAGGACCATTTCCAAAGGGTGCTGTTCAAAGTATCCAAATAAGTCAACTTTCCATCCACTACACTCTACACTCTATGCCTGGAAGTCACATGAAGTGTGGAGCCACATTCCATGATTTTCTTGGGTTACAAATGCATTTGGATGTAATACATGCAAGTGTAAACAGCAGTAAAACAAACCACCCTTACATGACATCTGGTGCCATGTGCAAGTATGTTATGCTCAGTACATCATTGTCGAGCTAGCCTGTTTGTGCATGTGCCTAATTTCCCTGGGAATTTGGTATAAGACTCAGGTACATGTATACTCTCGTACATTTGATCGTACACTGCATGTGGTTATTTGTGTGTAAGACCTGGATTCTGCCACGTTGTATGCCTTCTTGCAAATTTGAGGTGGAGCAACGGTGCTGAAACTTGAAAAGAAAGCATCTTTGAAACATACATTCCTAGGGAAATATGACTGCTTATGGATTTGTCAAGTTATGATTTGTGGCAGTCCCGTGTAGAAATCGAAGGTTATTCCGTTGTGTATTTCGATCGCATCGCTGCATTCAAAGCGCTGTATCGCTAAACTTCCGTTAAGGGCGGGGCTCATACGCGCTTCATAGACTCGTTAGCTATTTACGCATCTACGAAGCGCGTATGAGCCACGCCCTTAACGGAAGTTCAGAGATATGGCACTTTGAATGCAGCGATGCGATCGAAATACGCAACAGAATAACCTTCGATTTCTACACGGGACTGTCACATTTGTGTTACAAAGTTACAGCTTACATTTGTGGTGTCAAAATTGTCCTGCGTCGACACCACAGTTCAAGTGATAAGCACTGGGGTTAGAAGGTGTGTTCAAAGATCTAGGGGAGCACCACTCACTGGTTACCAATATATTGAATATGAAAGCCGATGTATGTCATTTGACACATTCATACGTGGTTTTCAAGTAAGCTTTACGCACTAATTGCACATGCGGAAACAGCGGATACCAGACCCATTTTCTCCAATTTTTGGAATGGGCCTTGGAATGAGGCTGTCATCAAGCCAACTGAGGCCTTAACTACATGAGAGGTACCATAGGAGAGGGTCAGCAGTGTTGTTGCTAGGGATATAGCAGTACCTTTTGGTTGCTATGCAGCACTGTAAATTTATATAGTGCATCATGCACTACTCTAAAGTACTTGACTCTGTTTACACACAACAGTTGCTGATAAGGTTTCCTTATAATTATGTAGATTTTTAGCAAGTGGAAACCTCCATGATAACAAGAGCAAGTCAGATTAGGAGGAGCATGAAATCACCACATTTCTTGAAACCAGCAGATCAGTTTCCATGTCACAGATTTAAAGTTAGTGGTGGTTGTACCAATGTTTATAGTTGGTTGCTATTTCCTGACAATTTATACCATTAAGGGTGCTTTTGAAGACCAAGGACAGTCACTCTAGTATGTACCATACTAGAACTAGATGTGTAATAGGATGAATTTGTACTGCAGTGTGTTAATCACTACACATGCATAGCCAAATGGATTGTGAGGGTATAAACTTGCAATGGTTAGAAATTTGACAGTAACTATAATTATATGATAGTTACAGTTGACCAAACGATGTAGTTATCACCATGGCAAATGAAGTTACACACCATAGTGTTCCATTTACAGTCACGTGTATGTATATTGTGGTAGATAGTGAAGAAGGTAATCAGTCTGCAAGTAGTGTTGTCTCGTGAAAGACCTGCCATTGAGCAGTGCACCTTGCATGTTCACCAATGTGGGAAGTGGACACTCAAGTGTTCTCACATTCATCCACAAAAGATGGTCACCTAGTACACTTGTGTTGACCAATAGCTTCACGTTAGCAGTAAACAACTTCTGCTAGACTCCAAATGAACATCACAGTTGAATAGTCAATGAGAAGTATTTCTCAGTGGCAATGAGTAGGAGACAAGTAGGAGACAATGAATCAATTGATTGTTGCTGGTTGTATTGTCCACCTTGCAGGATGGCTGGTCTCCATTAGGAATTGCATCTCAGGAGGGACATGTAGATGTATGCAGACTACTCATCAAACAAGGTGCCCACATCAACTCCCAGGACAAGGTGTGTGCACGATGTTGAAAACATCTGTTTATGTGTACATGCTTAAACAAAATTAACCTCATTCCCAGGTCCTCACCAGCTTTCCATCACTTGTAGTTGGGAGAGCCTGGACACTCTATCTGAATAACATCAAAGATAGAAAGACTATGAAAAGTGCACCTTGTAATGTACCACTTGAAATTTAGAGATCTCGAAGCACTTGAGTAAAGTCCATACAGGACACTCACAACCAATGCACACTCTAGTCATATTAAACACATGTACAGTTTTAGTCGTCTTGAGATTCTATGTGGTAGAAATCGAACATTTCAAGCACATCACCACATTCGTAGCGCTGTACCACAGAACTTCCGTTAAGGGCGGGGCTCATATGCGTGGTGTAGACGTGTCAACTATTTGTGCATCTACGCAGCATGTATGAACCCCACCCTTAAAGGAAATTCTGCGTTACAGCGCTTTGAACATGGTAGCACAATTGAAACACAACAGAATAATGTTTGATTTCTTCCTGGGACTGCCACATATGTATGTAGTTAGGCCTACCTTACTTGAGGTAACCACTAGTACTAGTGAACAGTACAGTTCTATATAATATTTTAATGAGTCCAGATTTTTATGCAAAGCAGTAACATGCTATACGACAATTCATCACTATATTTTATGTGTCAGAAGTCAAACATAGTGCAGCGTGTCAGATTACTGCAATTCATGAGGACGTGTTTGTCATGACCAATCTCAAAAAAGTATACAAGTTACAAAAATGCAACATAAAGCAGCCTATAGCTAAACAAAAGCTCTAAACTTATGTATAATTATAAAATCTTTTGGAGGTCAAAAGGGGGTCCGAGCGAACCCCCTCGAACCACCCTTGCCTACGGGCCTGAGATTGTTACTGAAGCAATACTTGACATAAAATGTGACGCACTGAGCAAAAACCGGGCACTTCGCACAAATATTGAATTTGAGTTAGAGGCAACTTTATCTGTACAGGTCGTTTCCCAGCTAAACTCAGATTATTACACCAACGTGTGACAGGGGGCTTGGACTGTATCATGCTGAATTATGAAGCCCGGCTCTGCTACTATAAAGACGATATAAGCTCGAACTCACAGGCAGGCCAGTGAAATACGGGAACGCGTTACTATGGACAGCTTGTACGTGTTTTTCAAAACACGGGATTTTACCAGCTTCCAGTCCGTATACGGTTGTCTTTCTGTCCATAGACACAATGTAAGCCCCCGCTTTTATAACCGCTGTCTTTCCCAACTGTCTTTGCCGACTTCCAAGCTGCTTTTTTACAAGAACACGTGTTAATTTACATAACACGATAGTATACGGAAACATTAAAATTTACCTTAGCAACGTAAAAACATTGGGTTTTCTCGAAAAGTTGTGTTCCGCATTCGCTATGCATTTTGCTCTGTAGCTCGGGAACCAAGCAACCAATTGCTTCCATTTTTTTATGCCTCACAATTACACATTTCCGGTCTTATCTCGATTTCATAAAATGCACAATGTGCCGGGTTTTCGCTCAGCGGGTCACAAATGTTAAATGAACGTTGGGCAGTAAAACGTTTTTTCTGACTAGAGCCTCATTCCCAGGCTTTTCCAACTTTAGCTTTGATTATTATGATCACAATATGGAGGTGTGGAAATCCTGGAAAAGAAGTTAATCAAAACAGAGTGAGGTTTTGTAGGACAGTGGAAGTACCAGTATTCAATATTCTACTTCTCTTCTATTGATAGAACGGCCAGACCTCTTTGTTCAATGCAAGTATGAAGGGACGCGATCAGGTTGTTGCACTACTCTTGAAGACTGAAGCTGATGTCAACCTTCCAGACAAGGTGAGATGATGTATATGCTCCTCCAGTGCTACACTGAAGCCTCAATGAACACTTGGTGTATGACGTGATGACATTATCCCCACAACAAAAATGACGTCATCATGTGCTGCTGGTATAGGTGCATAGTCAAATGAAAAGCCTGGTTCTGGACTTTGTGCATGTGTCTTGAATGTGGGCTCCACCAAAGTAAGCAACTCATTTGGTCCCAGTGGACAGAAGTTTGTTGTGTCATTATTAGAGAAGCTAACATTTACTTACTCGTTGTTTAGATAGGCTTACTTTGGATGAAAACTATACCTGCTTGCTTATACAATATAAAGTGCAAATTTGATTTGTGGGGAAAGCCCCTAGAGACACTTCAGCTAAATTGGTTCAATTCAATTTCTGTGGTAAATATCTAATGGTCATGATTAAGGCAAAGAATTTGGTCAACCTCCTTGACTTGTACAAACCTTAGTGTCTATTACCCACTGTAGCACATTGTTGAAATATTACGTGAATGATTGCAATAACATATTCTCTCTAAAATAGCGGACACTCTAATAAGCCAGTTTCATGTAAGGACTAAGGTATGCAATAATTGCAATAATACATCCGGAGTCCAATCCCGGCGCCATTTTGTGCCCTTAATTATGGCCATATATGGGATTTCCCGGGTTTTTTGATCGCATCTAACTTCCGCATTCTACTTTGTAATCGATTGTAGCGCATACTGTAAGAAAACTGAGTCTTTGTGCTATTGAACGGTGTAGAAACCAAGGCAATTGGACAAAAGATGAGGGAGCTACGTGGTAAAGAATATGGATGGTATTTGACAAGAAAACTAGCAACTTCTTCGTTTTCTCAAGCTAGGTAAGCCGAGCAAGGTCCAGAAAAAGAGTTGGCTAAACGTTTTGTGCGTGGGGCTCAAGTTGAAAGTGGCATGGTGAGTCACATTGCTTAAAAGCTAACTTTACCAACACTAAAATGATAACAAACCTCAGTGCGGGCATTTGTGACTACTCGCGCCACTTTCGTCTCCTAGCCATACACGCACATAGCCTCGTACCCAGTCCTCAACCACAGCTATCGTCGCTTGCAGTACGGATAACGCGGAGAAGGCCTGGTGAAAATTATCACGTGATGTATGCCACTGACGTAACAACATAACTTTGATATTTTTCGCTACGTCACGAGGTAACTGCACAAAGCCGACTTGGATGGACTGGAGCTCGTGCGGGACGTTTATCCAACGAATTTCATGTTTAGACGAAGACGAATAAGAACAGAACGCGAGAAAAAGGACGCTCGAATGGAAACAAGAGTGAAATCTGATGGTTGCAGAGCGCTAGAAGCTGTATGACGAACCTGGAGCGCGACCAGCTGTTGCCAATGGTTCCAGAGGTTGGTTTTGAAGTCGCTATGACACTAGCTTGCTCTTCGTTCTTCGCGCTTTACATATATTATTTCTTTCCATACGCTATCGATCGATATTGCGGCTACTGCTGCATAATAATTCCAGTCTCGTTCCCAAGATATCGTTCGCCTGGGTACGAGGCTACAAAATTTCCTAACTAGCATGTGTGACGTAGACAGTGGCATACATCACGTGATAATTTTCACCAGGCCTTCTCCGCGTTATTCGTACTGCAAGCGACGATAGCTGTGGTGGAGGACTGGTAACGAGGCTAACACGCACACCCACAACAACTGGTTTTTATGCCTTTCTCGGCCTGAGAAACGAAGAGAGCAGTAGAAGTTGCTAGTTTTCTTGTCCTGTACCGTCTGGGTTCGCGACAGAATAGCTCGCTCATCTTTAGTCCGATCGATTTGGTTTTTACACCGTTGACTAGTACGAAGACTCTCTATTTTCTTACTGTATACGCTATAAATGGTTACCCGGTAGAACGCGGAAGTTACACGCGATCAAAGAAACGGGAAAATCCCATATATGGCCATACTTAAGGGCCACAAAATGGCGCCTGGAAAGCCGCCGGATGTGACGTCACGTACTCATCCCACGTTCCTTACATAGTTTAGCTTACGTGAAACTGGCTTATTCTCCAGACACCTATAATATAAAATTTTCGGCACTCTTAATAAACCGGACAGCAGAAAAATTGAGGGGTTTCCTCTCTCTAATTCACGTGGACACTTGCAAGGTCGAAATGTTTTGGAGCTAGTCAAACGAAGCTCCACAGAGTGAATCAAGGAATAGATAGAGGCTCTATGAAGTTATTTTGAGCCTATATGTATGTTGTTCTGATGTAATGTCACCGATTTACGGAGAACGCTTACATGCTGCATGTTGTGGGTACCAGGTACCGTCTTTGGCTTTTCTAGTTAATAGCAAGGTGCAGCTCCCAAAACTGTCTGACATTTAAAATGCTCATGGGCCACTGCGTAGTTAGTGTTGTACTTCTGCTTAGAGGCGTTGTGAAGAAACTGTGGCCAATCAGTCGGTTTTACGATTGAAGCAATCGACAATGACCCAGGCTTCATTCACTATGCTTTGCCCCTTGAGTCCGATGGTGATGCTCAGCAAGTCTGTTCATGGGTACTGACAGTAGTCCACACACACAGACAGTGTCAGTTAATGGACATGGTAACTCGTAACGAAAGCGCGGCTGATAACTTGCAAAAAAGACAACGAAAGTGGTATTAAATACCTCTCTAATCCACACCGGACACTTCCGTTTAGCTCCCTACGAATTTCCGGACACTTCAATTTTGAATTAATTTTTACTGTCTGCTGTTTTCGAGAGAATAGTCTAATAAATGAAATTTCGTTCCAGATAGCAAGACCCTTGCAAGACGTCCAAGATTAGTAGCAAGGAAGGAAAAAATTTGATATAAAAAGTTGCAAGTTCTTTCCAGTCAGTTATATAGTTCTACCTGGAATTACTAGAGAGATGGTATGCTTTGCCATAATCTGAGGCATTATCCCCAAGAAAATGTGTAATTAACCCCTTCTAAAACAGCTTCTGGTTGCTTCCAGCCAGAAGCCAACAAAGGCACCTGACAACTTTGGACATGCCTGTTAAAATCTCTCTGATGCTCAGGTTCTTTTAGAAATTCACCAACCTACAGCAGCCATTCAATAGATAACAAACATGTTTTCAAACATTTGAACTTTAAACCTTGCATGTGAGTGGCAGCACAAAAATGCAGTAGCTCACAAATATCAGTATGGTCATGGCCACACCAGCCACAGTGCCTCCTATAGCCTTGTTGTGTGTACCTGATGGAGACTAAAGTGGTTCGTTTAACAGACATGACTAGTTTGGTGGTACTGCCTACACCACACCCACAATGACATGATGCCATTCAGGGTGTTAAGTGAATCATCACCTGAGGTTTGAAGGCTGACATCTCCATTGTAGCTATTGTTCATCCAAGAACTTACCTTCAGCTTGAGGGCTTTTCACCATAATGACACATGGGACCTCTTTTGTGGTTAAATGCAGAAATACTTGAAAGAACACCCACCCTTTTCCTTGTCAAACTTGTAAAGTGTACCACCTGTGGACGTGCTAGCATGCTGGTCCTGTTGATCCTGGGAGTCAACACTAATGAGATCCCGCCACTACCTCACTCCAATCAGTGACCAAATAATAAGCTTGTATGATTTAAAGTGATGTGCATGTGACCAGTGGAGAGTGACCAGTGGAGAGTTACACATACTATCTAGGATGCACTTGGGCTTGAGCATAATGTATGGTGGGTATCACTTGTTGGTATTATAAAGAACCAGGTAGAGCTCTCATGGTTACTAAGGATCTTGGGTCAGGCTTCCACATTTACATAGCAGGTCACAGTTTACTAGGCCACACACCAGTATGGCATGTTCTTGTGTATACCTATCACCCTGCAAGCATAACAAAAGCAGGCATTGTTGCATGTTATTTTTAACTGGGCCTGATATGAAGTGGTTATTAATCATCATTGCATTGCAGGTAGTCTATAGAACATTTATTTTATGTCTGTAATTTCATATCCATTGGGTTGATGTTGAGCAGCATGATGTGCGTAACAAGTTTTCATGTGAAATTAGTTGATAATAAGTTGATGTAATGGAGTGGACATCATGGTTCTAGTTGGCATTATAACCTGTTACCCAGGCAACATATAAGAATGTTGATCATATCTCTCTTCTACAGTGATGTTGTCGAGGTAACAGGTTATATAATAGTTATATCCCTCATTGGGGTGTGGTCCTGCACATTGGTGTCAGGCTACGCCCTACGCCAATGTGTAAAACGACCACCCCCAAGGAAATATAACTATTACAGCTGGAATACATAATAAAGAGCACTCACAGTCACTAAGGCTCCTGGAACAGGCTTCCATACTTGCGCTGCAGGTCAGAGGTTAATAAGCTGTAAACCACAAGACCCAGCAAGTCAGAGGTTATTGGGCTACAAGCCACAAGCCCACAGCATGCCATACAAGTCCATGCATGTTCCATGCATCAGTCTCCCTTCCAGGCCATATATGATACAGGTAGGGTTCTATTTTTTTTTCACAGAACAGCCATACATGGAGAAATGATAGTGTAAACAATTACCATGGCTCCACAAACTGTTAGCAGCTGCAAGGTACAGCTGCTGTTCATTTATTTCTGGAGGAGTCTTGCTCAAGTAGTCTTGTTTGGCTTTGCTGCTGCCTCCAGTCAAGCAACAGCTTCTGACCCTGTAGCCCATTAGTTTGGTTCCCAGACCCTTCCTGTATGGGTAGGGCGAGAAAGGGGAGGGAAGGAAGGTTTGGTGAATGAGATGACCATATCTCTAGTGCTGATAAGACACTTAGCATGATAGACCGTGTGCCTAAAAGGGCATGGTTACAAGTGGCAGTGATGTCACGGGCTGTGGCGTCATATTCTGATGACGTAATGTGGGGCAGAAAATGGCTCTGTGAACAGGAAGTTTATACGGCGATGAGGTTGTGAGGTGGCTGCTGAACGTTACTATGAGCTGCATCTAAAATCGCTGCAGTATGACTTACATCGCTATTAGCCTTATAACATGCATGAGCCACTAAGCTGTGAGTATTGCTGGTAGGGAGCCAACAAGGAGTCCATGTGTACGTACATTACTGCTATTCTACTGCCCTACAAAATGGCAGTGAGTATGCGGAAAATCGTATACTTTTGAGTATAAGATACAGACCACACCCATGCAGGCAAACGGTCTATAGATAGTGACCTTGAAGACATTGTAGATACGTGGAACAGAAAGAGTAGAAGAATAGCTGTTAAGTTAAAAACTGTACATTCTCCTTGTGTTTAGCCTCAGGTTACCTTATGCTGTATATTCCTTGTGTTGAGTTTCAGTTCTGTATTCATTACATCCAATTACCCCTTGAAAAAAATGGGATTGTCCCCCCCCCCCCCCCACCCACCACCTCCACCACCCCCAAATGAAACCCTGACTAAGGCTCTTGAGACAGGCTTCCATGTTTACATAGCAAGTCAGAAGTTATGCTACAAACCACAAAACCACAGCATACCATGTTCTTGTGTGTAATGAGAACCTTGGAATAATCATTAATGCCCACTCCATACCAGGCCCAGTTATGCACCATGCAATGCCTGCTTAATCATGCTTCCAATTACACTACACATAGTCTATGGACAATGTGTTGTACATTCGAGTAATTCCACATCCATTGCATTAATGTTCATGGAATTATAGATCTGTGCATGTACGCTGCATAATACCATAATCTCTCAAAAATACGCCCATGGGCAATGAACTTAAGTGGCTCCTCAATAAAGAGGTTGGGCGTATTTTCGAGAGATGTGATATTTCTCTCGAAAAATACACCCACCTCCCTCGCAGTTAGTCCTAGTTATGTACACATGTAACGATTCTGCAATGCATGCACTTGCTTATGCAATAAGAGCAAATGGTGTCTGCCTTCATTTGTTAGTCCCTCCTCTTACACACTACTGCTTCTTTGGTGCTTCCTGCTTGCCCTAAATGCATGTACTACAGCATAAATGGGTAGCGGTACTATCAGGAGAAAAGCACCCTTTGCAACAACTTCATTCAAAAAGGGGGGTGGGCTTATTTTCGAGGGTGGGCCTATTTTTGAGAGATTGTGGTACATGTACGATACATGCACAGATCTACCACTGTATGCATCAGTGTACAAGTCCATGCATGTTTCATTCATCAGTCTCCCTTCCAGGCCATACATGATACAGACGTGGTTCTGTTCTTTACATGCATAGAACAGCCATACATGCACAAATGATACTGTAAACAATTACCATGGCTCCACAAACTCATAGCAGCTGCAAAGTACAGCTGCTGTTCATTTTTTTTTCAAATTTCTAGTCTTCCTCAAGCTCTATAAAATGTTGAGTTAGTAGGTCTTGTTTGGCTTTGCTGCTGGCCCCTAGTCAAGGTACAGCTACTGACATGCCTGAGAGCTAACAGCCTACAGCCAGAGAGAGGGTGAGTCAAAGCTTCTCAGTGGCAGTTCAGTAGTTGAATATTGCTGCATGTATTGACGCTTGCTGTGCCTATATAGCTAGCCAGGAAATCTACAGCACTACACAAACTTGCTAGCCAGCAAAATCACAGTGCTGTATCTACACACTAATAGCTACCCCATAGCTCATTGCCTATAGATGGTTTCCAAATGTCAATTAAGCATCTTTCTTCCGGAGGGCAAACGTGTGATCCAGAGGCAGCTGTACAGCGGACCTTTTACCTTGAGAGAAGCAGCTTCTTTTATCTTTAGGTAATAATGGTAATGACTTGATGTAGCACTTACTAGCCTGTGTTTTGAATGTAACTGCACTAAACACAGACCCCGACTCTTGCCCTCCGGAAGTGAAGCCATGCCCCATGAAAACCATCTACGCAGAGCTATAAAGCTATACTATCTAGCAAAGTTAAGCTAAACTGCCTAGGTCCTTTTTCAAAAGAGTGAATCATGATAGTTGTAGCATGTAGTGCTATGGATTCACGGGCTAGCTAGCTAGCTACTGTTGTGTATCACTGTGGATTTGTAGATGTGATGTGAAACGTTTAGTTCTTCAATTTTCCTGAACTAATCTCCACTGTTCATATTGTTCACTGCTACATCACAAAGATAATGTCAGAATCCCCCGACATTTGCCTTGATTTTCTTGTCAAGGAACCAACCGTCATCACCTCAATCCCTTGCGACAAGTTTATAACCCCATTTCATAGTCCCTGGAGACACAGAATGATGGCAAAATGCCCATACTTAATTCTTAGAACAACCGAGTCCGTAACTCCATGCATGCTGCATAGTACTAGTAGTGTAGAATTAGTTTACCCTAGCCCTTCCCCTTACCTTTTACCACCAGTCTCTCTCTTCTACCAATTAGCCCCATTGGCCTCCCCCATATTTCTTCCTGTAGCCCCCCACACAAGCAGCTGCCATCCTGCCTATATTTTAACCTGCACAATTTAGCCCCAGCCATCAGCCCCACCTATATCTCTGCATTCACCTCTAGTCTTCTCCAGAATGTTTTCTGATATTTGATCATTTTTGCTATGATAGAACTAGGGCACCTAGTAACTAGGACAGGAAGTGGTAAAGGTCAATGCTTCAAGATTGTACCTAACAAGTCTGTGTTTAATATAGCTACACAAATTGGGGGTGGGGCTTAAAGATGTTTTGGATGGGGTTGTTGAATAACTTGGTGGAGGACAATGAATAATGGGGCCTTAATTAGAGTGCCTGCAGGAAGGCATGATCCATATTTAAACACAGTCTTTGTCAACTCAGTGCAAAGGAGCATCTGGAGGACTCCCTGGGGTCAATACGATACTGAAAATCCAGTTCACCTGCCCGAACCCTAATCCATACCCTACCAATGCTCTCACTAAACCAGATTTCCAGTGCCATGTATTCCAACTGATCTGCTTCCTGTCCAGTAATCGCTGTCCATTTGTCTGCTTCTTGTGTTATTGACATTACAGAACGTTAACAGAGTTCAGAGGGGTCAGTATCTTCAGATTCATCACTGTTTGAGAACTACATTGTCATGTGCATATGCGGTATTTGGTATAGCAGAGTTGCTCTGAATGACAAGCATAGATAATATACGCACAGAATAGAGATAGGCAACGGCCATATACAATGCATAGTGATATCATTTGCTTTCTGCAGTACACATTATTGTTATGTCCACACCATTACAAATTTGCAAAGCATCTAGAGAATTTCTTGCACCTATGTGTAAACACAATAACATTTATGAACTACTGTAAATTGTGAAAATTTCAGCATTACGATTGTAGTCGTAGACAGCAACGTAAATGAAACTCATAGAAAAGTCTTAGGTTCATTCCCAGGCTCTCCCCACATACAAACAACAAAAAAAACAAAAGGAAAGGGGAGAGCCTGGTAAAATTTATCACGTGAGAACTGTCATAGGTAGAGAGAGATGAATTACAAGTGGGCGAACGAATGAACTTGCCCACACTTTATTGACTGAATACTTGTTTGATTGAGAAAGCTTTTTAGCCGACAGAACGGGACTAGTCGGCACTACGCTAGATTACCTGGCAGTACGGCAAACTGTGGTGAGCATACACAGACTTGTACATTCGAAAATCACGCTAACTTATTCGCTTACTTGGCAAACTGACCGCTGTACACCCAGAGAATAGCTTTCCGGGCGCGACGTATTAAACGCCAAGGCAGCCGTTTCCTAGGCTTTGCTCAAGTCTTATCTGTGCTAAAAAACTGTCAGAATGGGCTCCTACTAAAACACAGCTGCGTGTACTGTCGATTATGTAACCACGTGCATGGGCACATCGACGGGGTTTTACAAGGTTAATTTAATTTGTAAGTGGTTCTGAAGCATAGCATTACTGGTTTGTGTGGAACGCTTACTTCTGGGATAGTTGTGTGTAGCGTCTTTGGCTTTTCTCATTGACTGTGAGGTGCAATCCCAGAACTGATTTGATAGGTATGAAGCCTAATGTCCGCTGCACCTTTGTAGGTAGCGTTGTGTCTCTGGTTACAGGCGTTGAAAGAAAACGTGGCGAATGATTCACTTTTGCGATCGACCTGATCAACAACCGTCATGGCTGCTTGGTTTCACTATGCTCCTCTCCTTGAGGGCTTCTAGACCAAACCCAACATATTACTAGGGGAGGCCCCAACCTAACCACAGACCAGATATCAAAGGTGTTGCTAATTGCCTACGGCTATGATGAAACTCAACTGCTGCTGTGATGTGTATTTGCGTCTATCACATACGTATAATCGGTTCAGCTGTATGAAACTTTGTAACTGTAATCAGCTATCATATCAGGAGTCCAACACTAGGCACCCATCATATCATAAAAATCTTCCAAAGGGTGCTGTTCAAAGTATCCAAATATGTCAACTTTTCATTTGCTACACTCTACACTCTAAGCCTGGAAGTTACATGAAGTGTGTAGCCACATTCCATGATTTTCTTGGATTACAAATGCATTTGGATGTAATACATGCAAGTGTAAACAGCAGTGTTGTGGGTGTAAAACAAAGCACCCTTACATGACATCTGGTGCCATGTGCAAGAATGCTATGCTCAGTACATCATTGTCGAGTTAGCCTGTTTGCACATGTGCATGTGCTTAATTTCCCTGGGAATTTGCGATAAGACTCAGGTACATGTATACTGTCGTGCATTTAATCGTACACTGCATGTTAATGATGGTTATTTGTGTGTAAGACCTGGATTCTGCCACGTTGTATGCCTTCTTGCAAATTTGAGGGGGAGCAATGGTGCTGAAACTTGAAAAGAAAGCATCTTTGAAGCATACATTCCTAGGGAAATATGGCTGCTTATGGATTTGTCAAGTTACAATTTGTGTTACAAAGTTACAGCTTACGTACATTTGTGGTGTCAAAATTGTCCTACGTTGACACCACAGTTCAAGTGATAAGCACTGGGGTTAGAAGGTGTGTTCAAAGATCTAGGGGAGCACCACTCACTTCTTACCAACATATTGAATATGAAAGCCGATGTATGTCATTTGACACATTCATACGTAGTTTTCAAGTGAGCTTTACACGCTAATTGCACATGCGCAAACAGTGGATACCAGACCCATTTTCTCCAATTTTTGGAACGGGTCTTGGAATGAGGCTGTCATTAAGCCAACTGAGGCCTTAACCCTTTTAGCCCGACGCGCATGCGCAGAAATTGATAGCGTGGTTACGAGAGAAGCTAATAAAAAATGGCGATTTAGTGTAGTGTTGATTCATTGCGTTATATCTTTTAAAATAGCTGAGTTCAGGCAATGATAGTTAGGCTTAGCTTAGTTGAAAACAAACCTGCTTTACTCAGAATGTAGTCAGAAGACATGCTAGTGAAGTCCGAAGAAGCTACAACGGTGGAAACGTAGGTACCCGCTGTGTACCTGAAAATGACCGATAATACACGGCAAAAGTTGGCAGAGAATTCCAGCGAAGGTACGTTTCAACTGTCGTTGACACGATTAGATAGTATATAGACGATAGAACATGTAGCGTGTGGATATAAGCTGTACTGTGGCCACCTACGATCGGCAGGCAAACTTCGAACGCGATTTTCAGGGGAAGTCCCTATAGGACACCGCAGCTAATTCTGCTTCGATTGACTTCCTGTTACACGTAATAACTAACTCCAAGTCCAAAAAGGCGCAGCGATCACGATAAATAGCGGAAGCGAAGTGCGGGCGCATTTGGCCGCTATCGGGTGTAATGGTCAAGAAATTTCGCGGGCGCATTTGGCCGCTATCGGGTGTAATGGGTTAACTACATGAGAGGTACCAGAGGAGAGGGTCAGCAGTGTTGTTCCTAGGGATATAGCAGTACCTCTTGGTTGCTATGCAGCACTGTAAATTTATATAGTGCATCGTGCACTACTCTAAAGTACTTGACTGTGTTTACACTCAACAGTTTCTGATAAGGTTTCCTTATAATTATGTAGATTTTTAGCATGTGGAAACCTCCATGCCAACAAGAGCAAGTCAGATTAGGAGGAGCATGAAATCACCACACATTTCTTGAAACCAGTAGATCAGTTTTCCATGTTTACAGATTTAAAGTTAGTGTTGTACCAATGTTTATAGTTGGTTGCTATTTCCTGACAGCTGATACCACTAAGGGTGCTTTTGAAGACCAAGGACAGTCATGTACCATACTAGATGTGTAATAAGATGAATTTATACTGCAGTGTGTGTATGTGAATCACTACACATGCATAGCCAAATGGATTATGAGAGTATAAACTTGGATTAGTTTGAAATTTGACAGTAACTATAATTATATGATAGTTACAGTTGATCAAACGATGTATTTATCACCATGGCAAATGAAGTTACACACCATAATGTTCCATTTATAGCCATCTGTATGTATGTTGTGGTGGATAGTCAAGAAGGTAATCAGTCTGCAAGTAGTGTTGTCTTGTGAATGACCTGCCATTGAGCAGTGCACCTTGCATGTTCACCAATGTGGGGAGTGGACACTCAAGTGTTCTCACATTCATCCACAAAAGATGGTCACCTAGTACACTTGTGTTTACCAGTAGCTCCACGTTAGCAGTAAACAATTTGTGCTAGACACCAAATGAATATCACAATAATCAATAATGTGGTTCTTAGTGACAGTCCATAAGAGACAACGAGTATTGATTGTTGCTAAGAAGAATGTTGTTGATTAACATGTGGGTTGTATTGTCCACCCTGCAGGATGGTGCGTCTCCCGTATCAGTTGCGTCACAAAATGGTCATCAGCAAATTGTGCATCTGCTGATAGAGCATGGTGCTCATATCAACTCCCAGGACAAGGTTGGTGTAATCATAGATAATTAGGAACAAAATTGTTCAAGAGGTGTACAAAATACAGCCTCATTGTCAGTCTCTGGCAGCCTTCTACCATTCATTGTACTCTGCCGCTTGAGGGCTTCTAGACCAACCCACTCATATTAGTAGGGGAAGCCCCAACCTAACCACTGACCAGATGCAAGGGTGTAGCTATTTGCCCTGGGCTACGATAAAATTAGCCTCATTGCCAGGCCCCACCCAGTACAGAAAAGCAGTAAAGAACCTGGAATAATTTATTACATGAGTGACAGAAAGAGGGTAGAGGATTTAATTGAGCATATGCGGATCCCACGCACGTAATTGCTTAATCGACAGTACACGTAGCCGTGTTTTAGTAGGAGCCCATTCTGTGTTTTTTTTTCAAAGAGTAAGCGCAGAGTAGACTTGACCAAAGCCTAGGAAAGGGGCACATTTGTGTTTAATAGCACTTAGAAAGCCATTCTCCGGAGTGTACAGTGGTCAGTTTGGTAGGTAAGCGAGTAAGTTAGCGTGATTTTCAAAAGTACCGGTCTGTGTACCCTCACCATAGCTAGCTGTACTGCCATGTAATGTAGTGTAGTGCCACCTAGTACCGTTCTGTTGGCAAGAAAGCTTTCCCAACCAAGCAAGTATTCTGTCCATAAAGCGTGGGTGAGTTCATTCGTTCACACACATTTCTCTCCACCTATGACATTTCTCGTGTGATAAATTTTTCCAGGCTCTCCTCTTTCTTTTAGGTTTTTTGTTTGCATGCGGGGAGAGTATGGAAACGAGGTTGTGATAAAACTTAGCCATGCCAATTTCTCATTAAGCACATTGAATGTGTAACATAGTTTGCCAGCACCACAGGGTGTGTCCCATGGAAGCCTTGTGTCATACCAGTGTACGTATGTGTATACAGATGTGAGATTCTGCAATTTGTTGCTAGGGATTTAGCAGCATCATTTGGTTGCCATGTATGAAAATGTACACCACTAACTTCATTTACCTCCCTCTGCGGTTTTGGTTGATACATATGTGTGTGGCAGTCCCGTGTAGAAATTGAAGATCATTCCGTTGCATGTTTCGATTGCATCGCTGCGTTCAAAGCGCCATATCACTGATCTTCCGTTAAGGTCGGGGCTCATACGCACTTCATAGACTCAGAAGATGTTCTTGCATCTACGAAGCACATGAGCCCTGCCCTTAATGGAAGTTCAGCAATACGGCACTTCAAACACAGCGATGCAAACGAAATACACAACGAAACAATCTTCGATTTCTGCACAGGACTGTCACATGTAGTAGTCTGATTGCTTCCCAGAGGTTGCACTCAACATGCATAGAAGATTGTTTAAGCAGCATGAAATGTTGAAATTTTGTTCTACCTATTGCCAGCTATCAAATCAGAAGTCGAATACTAAGCACCCAACCTGACATAAAATTCCAAACCATTTCCAAAGTGTGCTGTTCAAACCACATGTGCCATACTACAATGTAAGCTACGGCTACGTAAGAGGCACTGCATTTCCACTTCACAAGGGCTGTATCTGAGACAATACTGTTGTGCTTATGCACACTAATACTTGTATTGAACCTTAACCTCACACTGATCCCTGTCCGTATATACTGTGAGAATATGATTATTCATCAGCTGAGACTCTCCTCCAAGATGACATCGACTAGAGTTCAACACTACCTGTCTCACTGTTATGCATGTTGGACAAATTACTCTTATTACATGTATCACCATGGCACCACACAAGTACATTGATTTTATGTCATTATCAAAGGAGTGAATCTTTTGAATGAGTGATAATTCTAACATCAAGGGCACATTGAGCCGCCTTTGGCAGCTTGATGAACCCTTGGTAACAAGTAGTGCTGTGGATTAACTTGCTAGCTAGCTAGCTACTGTTGTACATCACTGTGGATTCACGGATGTGATGCGAAATGTTTAGTTCTTCAATTTTCTTGAACTGATCTCCTCCACTGTTCATTGTGTTCACTGCTGAAGTGATGTCAGAATTTGAAACCTTTGTCAAGGAACCAACCATCATCACCTCAATTTCTTCCAACAATTTTATAACCCCATTTCATAGTCACTGAAGACACAGAATGATGGCAAAATGCCCATATCTACAACTCAGAACAGCTAAATAAAACGATTTCTGTCATTAAGTTTGTCTATCTATCTGTCTGTCTATCTGTCGGCACAAAAAACACCAGTTATCCAGATCCAGGCTAAATACCTTCAAACTGTGCAAAACGTTGAAAGACTGCCTTGTCTACAGGTGCTAGATACACTCTACAAATACTTAAAATCCTGCGTTTTGAGTTGGCGCGCCTATCAACCACATCCAGATACGTTCCTAGCCACATGTTAATGTGCGATGGGAGAGGATGGTTTCAATGTAGTGTGCATTTGTGAGATGATGGGTTGTTACTATCTTTGTAAAGCAATTTGTTCCATTCTTGAATGATGATGGTTGCCCTGTTACTGGAGAAAATGGACCTGCATTAACTCACAATGAGAGCACTACTCCAAGTAAGCATAAAATGAAGGCAAGACAAGCCTTTCTACTCATACCATTCGATATTTTTGCTGGCAACCTGTCTCGCAAAACAGCTGCTTGCTCTGTTGCTCAGTGCCTTAGCCCGCCCTTATTACTACAGTTTCAGTGAGTGGGAACTCTAGCAAATTACAAGCAATAACATCAGTTCTTTGTCAAACAATGTTGCCAAGTGGGAAGCCACAGAACAGTTCTATGTCAATTGCACAGATGTATCTGCTCTCGGCCCTAAAGAATCAGTTTCCGGTACGTTCACAAGTTTAAGTTAGTAGCTGACTATTCAAATTATTGACTCAAAATCTTTCAAGGAAGATTGTTATCCCTTCCTGTGTTGTATATAGGCCAAAATACTAACAGACGTACTATGAGGAAGTATTGGAGTTTCAGTCAACTGAATGCCAACGTTTCTTTTGATTTTATATTCACTGTTTTCATTAATCATGGTCACTGAGTTGTGTGGTAACTGGGATTGTAACCTTGTACCCTGGCCAGTTCTACCAGTTTTTACATTCAAGCTTTGATGTGTTTTTAATTTTGACTGTTCATGACATAATTTAAGCAATGTGAAACTATTTTTGTTGTCGTACTTGACAGCCCTCAGACACCAGTAGTCCAACACTAGACACTAATCCTCCTGTAACAACCAATACCACTAAGGAGGTTGAGGAAGACCAGAAGCAATCGCTCTAGTATATATACCATAATTATGTTTGTTGCTGTGTAGTGTAGTGTTTATACGTGAAGTATACTATAGTGTGTGGGAAGATCAAAGATGCCACATGGGGTCATATACACTAGCCTCATTCTGAGGTCTTGCATGTTTGTCGCTTGCAGTATGAAATTAGCGCAGAATGGGCCAAGGCCTTCTGCGCAAATTTCTTACTGCAAGTGACAAACGTGCAAGGCCTGGGAACGAGGCTAATATGCACCCCTGACTCAGCAATACACTCCTGCAATTGTGACCACAGGGAGTATATTGCTGAGTCAGGGGTGTATATTTGTGATTGAGGTTTTCTTGAAATCAGAAAATTTAAAGTTGGCAAGAGAACCTCCTTGTGTTTACACAATGTATGTATACCGGAGCCAGCTGCGAAGCCACTTACAGTCTACCCTTATGTGATGTATACTTGCCAAGCCTTCTGTGTATTGGACATGTACAAACATTCCACAATAATGTGTTGGTGGTTTATGATGAATTACTTGATTGCTCAGTTTAGTCAATCTCAGTAAAACATGAGTCCACTAGCATTTGAAATTTTCATAGCATGAGCGTTGTTCACAGGTTTTCATGATGTGAGTGTTAGTTGTTCACAAAAGAGTATTTACTCTAAGACAAATGTGCACATATGTACATACATCGTGCAGCCACTGCTCACATTAAACTCAATGTGTGGCTCCTCAGGTTTGACCCTATACAGTATGTGACTAGCTATTATAAAACAGCAGGCAACATACAATAGACATTACTAACTGTTTATAAACTACCTGGAATGTGACTAATGAAGTTTTATTGATAAACTAATTACAGCAATGCCATTCTTCAACCTTGCCCCCCCCCCCCCCCCCGTCCCGTACTGCATGTTTACATACCAGGTGCACTTAGCCTCTTTTTCTCTCTTCTTGTTTCGTTTGGAACATGTTATGGAACAAGTGTGGACTATGCATAGGTGTAGGAAGAGTCATTTGATTGGGGGAAAGGAATTCTTACTAAGTTTTGGGCCGGGTGTTGAGTGGAGAAGATCCAACACTGCTATCTTTAATGTATTGGGATTGTTGGGGGAGGGAAGAGTAGGGTGGCCATTTGTCCTAGGTAACTATAAGCCCTCAAGAGAATGGTAGTAGGATCTATGAATGGAAGAGTGACCTTTTGAAAGAAACAGATTGTTCTCCAGACTGACTTTATTTACTTGTTGACAATTCAGACCATACTTGCCCCATCACAAGATTAATATATTTAAGTGGGCATGACTTCCACTTACATTGCATTATATGCCTATAGAACAGAATTGGAGACAGCTCATGTGACTCTATACTACCGTATAGTAACAGTTGAATGCACTCCGTGTTGCACTTGAGGCAAGAGACAGGACAGGCAGTGTTTACCAGTGATTTTTTTTAATAGTAGATTTGTTTTGTCTCTTTACATAACTTTATTGAACAGTTACCCATTGTAACACCTGTAGTGATAGTGAAATAGTGCCGATTTAGGTGGGGTGGGGCTCAGACGGCATAATAAAAACGCTCAGTTACCTTTGTGGGACTGTAGAACATACACTATGAATATCAGAAAAGAGTTGTGTTTGTAGAATGATAGCTCGTTGGACAAATAATTAGGATGTGACCTCCGATTCACAAATGTACTGAAGTATAACGTTTTCTTCCTTCAAATGTGCCTTGTGGACTACTATTGTTTGTGGGATTACTTAGCCTAGTTGACAAAGCTTGATACGTGCAACAGTAAGTACAGGCATTGTGCTGTTAGGTTAAAGCTATTTGGTACTTGTACTTAGCAGGTAGGAACAAGGTTAGGCCCATCTATTTAGGGAAAAGGGCATGGCTCACAAGTCTAGCGTGGTCTCAAAGGCCATCTACGGTACTGCTAGCGCTTGAATACTTGGATTCATACAAAACTATTCTTACCAATCGATGTTTTAATGCTGCATGTTAAAAATGGTGATTTGTAACAGCACAGCCATTCCCCCTACATTGGATGTGCGTCACAACCGCAATGTCTCCAATCCCATTCTGTAGGTATATACTTATATTAAATTCACTATGGGAAAGTGTATCATTCAGCACAGCTTACCAAAATCTTTTTATTTCGTATGTAGACATATATACGCATGAAAAGGTTGTCTTTTGACAACACGCAACTGCACAGCACATAATTTTCTTTTTGGGTATATAGACTTAAACTTTGACAATACCTGGAACTAGCTCTTCATATGAATGTTCAGAATCTCTACTACAAGAAATGTTTCCACAATTTATGTTAGCTAGACACACACAATGTCTGGTCATTGGAATGCAGTTGGTAAGGTAAGAAATATCAAATAGCTCAACTTTCCATCCACTACACTCTACACTCTATGCCTGGATGTCATGTGAGGTGTGTAGCCACATTCCATGATTTTCTTGAGTTATGTACACTTTCTGATGTAATGCTAATGTGCAGCAGTGTTGCGGGTGTCACCACGCTGTATGGTCAGACCTTAACTACATGAGAGGTACCAGGGGAGAGGATCAGCAGTATTGTTGCTAGGGATATAGCAGTACCTCTTGGTTGCTATGCAGCACTGTAAATGTACATAGTGCATTGTGCACTACTCTAAAGTACTTGACTCTGTTTACACTCAACAGTTGCTGATAAGGTTTCCTTATAATTATGTAGATTTTTAGCATGTGGAAACCTCCATGATAACAAGAGCAAGTCAGATTAGGAGGAGCATGAAATCACCACACATTTCTTGAAACCAGTAGATCAGTTTTCCATGTTTACAGACTTAAAGTTAGTGGTGGTTGTACCAATGTTTATAGTTGGTTGCTATTTCCTGACAACTGATACCACTAAGGGTGCTTTTGAAGACCAAGGACAGTCATGTACCATACTAGATGTGTAATAAGATGAATTTGTACTGCAGTGTCTGTATATGTGAATCACTACACAGCATAGCCAAATGGATTGTGAGGGTATAAACTTGCATTAGTTACAAATTTGACAGTAACTATTAATGATAGTTACAGTTGACCAAACGATGTAGTTATCACCATGGCAAATGAAGTTACACACCATAGTGTTCCATTTACAGTCACGTGTATGTATATTGTGGTAGATAGTGAAGAAGGTAATCAGTCCGCAAGTAGTGTTTTCTCATGAAAGACCTGCCATTGAGCAGTGCACCTTGCATGTTCACCAATGAGGGGAGTGGACACTCAAGTGTTCTCACATTCATCCACAAAATATGGTCACCTAGTACACTTGTGTTTACCAGTAGCTCCACGTTAGCAGTAAACAATTTGTGCTAGACACCAAATGAATATCACAATAATCAATAATGTGGTTCTTAGTGACAGTCCGTAAGAGACAACGAGTATTGATTGTTGCTAAGAAGAATGTTGTTGATTAACATGTGGGTTGTATTGTCCACCCTGCAGGATGGTGCGTCTCCCGTATTAGTTGCGTCACAACAAGGTCATCAGCAAATTGTGCAACTGCTGATAGAGCATGGTGCTCATATCAACTCCCAGGACAAGGTTGGTGCAATCATAGATAATTAGGAACAAAATTGTTCAAGAGGTGTACAAAATACAGCCTCATTGTCAGTCTCTGGCAGCCTTCTACCATTCATTGTACTCTGCCCCTTGAGGGCTTCTAGACCAACCCACTCATATTAGTAGGGGAAGCCCCAACCTAACCACTGACCAGATGCAAGGGTGTAGCTATTTGCCCTGGGCTACGATAAAGTTAGCCTCATTGCCAGGCCCCACCCAGTACAGAAAAGCAGTAAAGGACCTGGAATAATTTATTACGTGAGTGACAGAAAGAGGGTAGAGGATTTAATTGAGCATATGCAGATCCCACGCACGTAATTGCTTAATCGACAGTACACGTAGCCGTGTTTTAGTAGGAGCCCATTCTGTGGTTTTTTTCAAAGAGTAAGCGCAGAGTAGACTTGACCAAAGCCTAGGAAAGGGGCACATTTGTGTTTAATAGCACTTAGAAAGCCATTCTCCGGAGTGTACAGTGGTCAGTTTGGTAGGTAAGCGAGTAAGTTAGCGTGATTTTCAAAAGTATGATTCTGTGTACCCTCACCATAGCTAGCTGTACTGCCATGTAATGTAGTGTAGTGCCACCTAGTACCGTTCTGTTGGCAAGAAAGCTTTCCCAACCAAGCAAGTATTCTGTCCATAAAGCGTGGGTGAGTTCATTCGTTCACACACATTTCTCTCCACCTATGACATTTCTCGTGTGATAAATTTTTCCAGGCTCTCCTCTTTCTTTTAGGTTTTTTGTTTGCATGCGGGGAGAGTGTGGAAACGAGGTTGTGATAAAACTTAGCCATACCAATTTCTCATTAAGCACATTGAATGTGTAACATAGTTTGCCAGCACCACAGGGTGTGTCCCATGGAAGCCTTGTGTCATACCAGTGTACGTATGTGTATACAGATGTGAGATTCTGCAATTTGTTGCTAGGGATTTAGCAGCATCATTTGGTTGCCATGTATGAAAATGTACACCACTAACTTCATTTACCTCCCTCTGCGGTTTTGGTTGATACATATGTGTGTGGCAGTCCCGTGTAGAAATTGAAGATCATTCCGTTGCATGTTTCGATTGCATCGCTGCGTTCAAAGCGCCATATCACTGATCTTCCATTAAGGTCGGGGCTCATACACACTGCATAGACTCAGAAGATGTTCTTGCATCTACGAAGCACATGAGCCCTGCCCTTAATGGAAGTTCAGCAATACGGCACTTCAAACACAGCGATGCAAACGAAATACACAACGAAACAATCTTCGATTTCTGCACAGGACTGTCACATGTAGTAGTCTGATTGCTTCCCAGAGGTTGCACTCAACATCCATAGAAGATTGTTTAAGCAGCATGAAATGTTGAAATTTTGTTCTACCTATTGCCAGCTATCAAATCAGAAGTCGAATACTAAGCACCCAACCTGACATAAAATTCCAAACCATTTCCAAAGTGTGCTGTTCAAACCACGTGTGCCATACTACAATGTAAGCTACGGCTACGTAAGAGGCACTGCATTTCCACTTCACAAGGACTGTATCTGAGACAATACTGTTGTGCTTATGCACACTAATACTTGTATTGAACCTTAACCTCACACTGATCCCTGTCCGTATATACTGTGAGAATATGATTATTCATCAGCTGAGACTCTCCTCCAAGATGACATCGACTAGAGTTCAACACTACCTGTCTCACTGTTATGCATGTTGGACAAATTACTCTTATTACATGTATCACCATGGCATCACACAAGTACATTAATTTTATGTCATTATCTACTACAGTAAATAGTGCGGAGGGTCATCAATTATGTTGGACAAATTGCTCTAATCACCACTATCAATGGTACCTCACAAGTACATTAATTTTACCATTTACCTGTTAACAGTAAATAGTGAGGAAGGTCATCGATTTACAAGAACTACATAATCCACTCTGTATATTGTTATGCTTATTGAATGGTGAAATGTCTGAACTAGCTACAGCCACATTCCCAGGCCTTTCCCAATCTCCACTCTTTATCATTTTCATCAACCAAAAACTGGAGGTGTGGACGTGCCTGGGAATGAGGCTAAGCAGACAGTGTGAGCGTTTGTAAAACAGTGGGAATTACCAGCAATTTATTCTGAATCCCTTGTATCCACAGACTGGCCAGAGTGCACTGTACCTTGCCAGCTGGCGAGGTCATCAAAACGTTGTTGCCTACCTATTGAAAAATGGAGCGGATGTAAACCAACAGCAAGAGGTGAGGTGATGTTGAACATGATCCTCCAGTGCTATGCTGGAGCCAGTTGGTGTAGCTTAAATGCAGAAACACTCGAAAGGTACTGTTGGCAACTTTTTATCCGACTTCAATTGAAAGGCACCAAAGTGTCAAGCATGCTAAGCAAGCGCTAGGCTTAGCCAGTTGCCTGATTTGCATAAAAGTGGCGTGTAACTAGGGTGGACTAGTTTATCTAAGTTACTGACCACTGCTAAGTAAGCTATTTCCTCTTGTTTGAAGCCATTTATGTGTGACTATACTCGTAACTTACCAGCACTTTGAAATAGTGCCAATTTTCCCACTTGATACCCATAGCCCCAACAGATTCAGCCAATTTCTAAGTTATTTGAAGGTAGTACTTCTGTCATATGTGAAAACTGGAGGTCATTTGCTTCCCTCATTTGAGAAAAAGCTTCGTGTTTGGCAGCCCTTGGGCAAATCACACTCACAAAGTAGTACCACCCCTTCTACTCTCGCAAGCCAGACCCAACCAACCCCAGCGCCGTGCATTATACTGAAAGTGATCCGCACTGCCTGAGTCTATTATGCTTCAAATTTTGGCCCAAGTTATGCTTTTAGGAAACTTCCGTGAAATTCACTTTACATTATCAAAAAAACATAGGGATGGCATGCCAAAAAGTATGCAAACAAGGTAGGGATAATGCATGAAAGCAAAGGTCAACATATTGGCAAAGCCCCATCCCTACATCTTTTTCACACTACAGTTAGACAGTGCATGGGGGTCTTCTTAAAACGTACCACAAGTTCACAACCTTTACTGGCAGTTCATGGCTATAGCCTTGTTCTCAGGCCACTTCGTCCTCCCATGTGGTCTGGGAACGAGGCTAGTATGGTAGCATTATGTTATACGGAACCTCTTCAACAGACTTGATAGTGTCGTTAAAGTATATGGCATGGTTTTAGCCTCGTCCCCAGGCCACTTTTCTTCTCCCACATGCCGGCTCAGAACGAGGCTAATATGATCTAGCAGCATTGCATCAGCTGTATAGTGTGAAAAAGATGTAGGGATGGGGCTTTGCCAATATGTTGACCTTTGCTTTCATGCATTATCCCTACCTTAATTGTTTGCATACTTTTTGGCATGCCATCCCTACATCTTTTTACATTTTTTAAGTCTTGTTTCTGTACTTTTTTTCTTAGTTACAGTTAGACCTAAGCCTAAGAATATTTCAAGTGTAACCACAACACCAGAACTTGAAACGGCGTTGACAGTTTAGTAGTGGTTCCAGGCATGTAATAATTATGTGTAATATAGCCAGCTAGAACCTGATGAAGGGCCAACCACTCTCCCTACCAAACTTTGTGAAACAAATTTCATGATTCAGTTGTCATGATGACTGACCAGCTGCAGCACAGAACATCATACTGACAACTGACCATCCTAGCTTTACAGTTCACTATAAAAGCTGTGGAGTAGGCTATTTTGTAGTTTAACTACAAGTAGGTAGCGCCTTACCTACGCGGTGTTCATAAGCCTTGCCCAATGCCGTGGGGGGAAAAGTGCCCGCTGGCGATTTTCGCTTGTGTACTAGTCTCACTTCCAGACCAATGAATGTGGTCTTTGGTCTGGGAACGAGACTTCGTGTGCGCATGCGTACAAATTAGAAAATGGCATCCTAAGCAACGGACAGCAGCCTCAGAGTGTTGTGAATGGCTTTTGTTGACCAGGGTGAATTTGAAGCTATGAAATGCACACTGTATAGTGAAGCCTACGAACATTGAGATCATCCTCTCCCATCACACATTAACATGTGGCTAGGTACAGGCAAAAAATGGCTCTGTGAACGGCAAGTTTATACGGTGATTAGGTTGTGAGGTGGCTGCTGAGCGTTACCATGAGCTGCATCTAAAATCGCTGCAGTATGACTTACATCGCTATTAGCCTTATAACATACATGAGCCACTAAGCGATCCAGCTATAAGTATTGCTGGTAGGGAGCCAACAAGGGGTCCATGTGTACATTACTGCTATTCTACTGCCCTACAAAATGGCAGTGAGTATGCGGAAAATCGTATACTTTCAAGTATAATATATGGACCACGCCCATGCAGGCACACTGTCTATAGATAGTGACCTGGAAGACATTGTAGATACGTGGAACAGAAAGAGTAGAAGAATAGCTGTTAAGTTAAAAACTGTACATTCTCCTTGTGTTTAGCCTCAGGTCACCTTATGCTGTATATTCCTTGTGGTGAGTTTCAGTTCTATACATCCAATTGCCCCTTGAAAGAAAAGGGGGAATGTCCTCCTCCACCCCCCCCCCCCCCCACCACCCCCAAATGAAACCCTGACTAAGGCTCTTGAGACAGGCTTCCATGTTTACATAGCAAGTCAGAAGTTATGCTACAAACCACAAGACCACAGCATACCATGTTCTTGTGTGTAATGAGAACCTTGGAATAATGGTTAATGCCCACTCCATACCAGGCCCAGTTATGCACCATGCAATGCCTGCTTAATCATGCTTCCAATTACACTACATATAGTCTATGGACAATGTGTTGTACATTCGAGTAATTCCACATCCATTGCATTAATGTTCATGGAATTATAGATCTGTGCATGTACGCTGCATAATACCATAATCTCTCAAAAATACGCCCATGGGCAATGAACTTAAGTGGCTCCTCAATAAAGAGGTTGGGCGTATTTTCGAGAGTTGTGATATTTCTCTCGAAAAATACACCCACCTCCCTCGCAGTTAGTCCTAGTTATGTACGCATGTAGTGATTCTGCAATGCATGCGCTTGCTTATGCAACAACAGCAAATGGTGTCTGCCTTCATTTGTTAGTCCCTCCTCTTATACACTACTGCTTCTTTGGTGCTTCTTGCTTGCCCTAAATGCATGTACTACAGCATAAATGGGTGGGAGTACTTTCAGGAGAAAAGGACCCTTTGCAACAACTTTATTCAAAAAGGGGGGTGGGCTTATTTTCGAGGGTGGGCCTATTTTTGAGAGATTGTGGTACATGTACGATACATGCACAGATCTACCACTGTATGCATCAGTATACAAGTCCACGCATGTTTCATTCATCAGTCTCCCTTCCAGCCCATACATGATACAGGCGTGGTTCTGTTCTTTACATGCATAGAACAGCCATACATGCACAAATGATACTGTAAACAATTACCATGGCTCCACAAACTCATAGCAGCTGCAAAGTACAGCTGCTGTTCATTTATTTTCAAATTTCTAGTCTTCTTCAAGCTCTATAAAATGTTGAGTTAGTAGGTCTTGTTTGGCTTTACTGCTGGCCCCTAGTCAAGGTACAGCTATTGACATGCCTGAGAGCTAACAGGCTACAGCCAGAGATAGGGTGAGTCAAAGCTTCTCAGTTGCAGTTCAGTAGTTGGATATTGCTGCATGTATTGACGCTTGCTGTGCCTATATAGCTAGCCAGGAAATGTACAGCACTACACAAAGTTGATAGCCAGCAAAATCACAGTGCTGTATATACACACTAATAGCTACCCCATAGCTCATTGCCTATAGATGGTTTCCAAATGTCAATTAAGCATCCTTCTTCCGGAGGGTAAACGTGCGATCAAGAGGCAGCTGTACAGTGGACCTTTCACCTTAGAAGCAGCTTCTTTTATCTTCAGGTACTAATGGTAAGGACTTGATGTAGCGCTTACTAGCCTGTGTTTTGAATGTAACTGCACTAAACACAGACCCCGACTCTTGCCCTCCGGAAGTGAAGCCACGCCCCATGAAAACCATCCACGCAGAGCTATAAAGCTATACTATCTAGCAAAGTTAAGCTAAACTGCCTAGGTCCTTTTTCAAAAGAGTGAATCATGATAGTTGTAGCATGTCTAGTGCTATGGATTCACGGGCTAGCTAGCTAGCTACTGTTGTACATCACTGTGGATTTGTAGATGTGACGTGAAATGTTTAGTTCTTCAATTTTCCTGAACTAATCTCCACTGTTCATATTGTTCACCGCTACATCAGAAAGATAAAGTCAGAATCCCCCGACATTTGCCTTGCTTTTCTTGTCAAGGAACCAACCGTCATCACCTCAATCCCTTGCGACAATTTTATAACTTCATAGTCCCTGAAGACACAGAATGATGGCAAAATGCCCATACTTAATTCTTAGAACAGCTGAGTCCGTAACTCCATGCATGCTGCATAGTACTAGTAGTGTAGAATTAGTTTACCCTAGCCCTTCTCCTTACCTTTTACCACCAGTCTCTCTCCTCTACCAATTAGCCCCATTGGCCTCACGCATTCACCTTTAACCCTTTAAACACTGAATTTTTTTCACTGGAGATTAGTTTTAGCCTAAACATGCCTTTAACGCACCGTATCTCCATTTGTGTCAAAGCTCTGACTCCAAAACTGAGCCCAACTCCACTTCCAGCCTTAGCAAGCAGACACGTGACCTTAACCACGCCCCCTCATTAACGAGCATGCAATGGTCAGCACTCTCGATTGGCAAACACCCGCTTAGAGCCCAAGAAGCCTTCCCTGCCAGAAATGAACCCCTTGAAAGGTGAGAGTAGCATTTTCTAAGCCTGCTCATGCAGCCAGGCCAAGAGTTGGCCCACCCGGTGCCAACCACGGTCCTTTTGCAGCCAAGCCTAGCAGCTGCCATGTGCACAGCACCCTGCGGGTGACCCCACCCACCTCCCCCTGTCCCACCCTTTCTGCTGACGCAGAACCTGCGTGCCAGCGCGCAGAGACTATCTTTTCTGCGCAGTGCGCAGTATGACGTTATCAAAAGTGTACTATAGGGTTTAAAGGGTTAACCTTCTCCGGAATGTTTCCTGATATTTGATCATATTTGCTGTCATAGTAACTAGAGCACCTAGTAACTAGGACGGGAAGTGGTAAAGGTGAATGCTTGTCAAGATAGTACCTAACAAGTCTGTGTTTAATATAGCTACACAAATTGAGGGTGGGGCTTACAGATATTTGGGATAGAGTTGTGGAATAACTCAGGGACATAGATAATATTCACAATGGAGATAGACAACAGCGATATACAATGCATATTGATATCAATTACGTTGCTTTGTACAGTACACATTATTGTTATGTCCACACCATTAACAATTTGCGAAGTGTCTAGAGAATTTCTTGCACCTATATGTAAACACAGTAATATTTATGAATTACGGTAAATTGAGAAAATTTCTGCATTACAATATTTTTGTAGTCGTAGACAGCAACGTAAATGAAACTCATAGAAAATTCTTAGCTTCATTCCCAGGCTCTCCCCACGCACGAACAAAAAACCAAAAGGAAAGGGGAGAGCCTGGTAGAATTTATCATGTGAGAACTGTCATAGGTAGAGAGAGATGAATTACAAGTGGGCAAACGAATGAACTTGCCAACACATTATTGACAGAATACTTGTTTGATTGAGAAAGCTTTTTAGCTGACAGAACGGGACTAGACGGCACTACGCTACGTTACCTGGCAGTATGGCAAGATATGGTGGGCATACACAGACTCGTACATTCGAAAATCACACTAACTTATTTGCTTACTTGGCAAACAGACTGCTGTAGACCTGGAGAATGGCTTTCTGGGCGGTACGTATTAACGCCAAGGCAGCCCTTTCCTAGGCTTTGCTCAAGTCTTATCTGCGCTAACTGTCAGAATGGGCTCCTACTAAAACACAGCTGTGTGTACTGTCGATTACGTAACCACATGTGTGGGCACATCGACGATCTGCCTACACTCAATTAAGTCCTCTCTAGCTTCTCTCTACCTTCTACGTTACTCAAGTGATAAATTATTTGAGGCCCTCTACCGTTTTCTGTGCTGCAAACGCCGAAAAGCTTGGAGTGGCCTAGCTGGGAACGAGGCTAGAAGTCTTTGACGGCTAATTCTTTAAAACAAGGGTTGTTTACCACGCAAAAATAAGCTTTTCTGACTTGTCTGCTGGGTAAGTACTGCTACCAGCAAACTTGAGTGCTGGGCTCAGAACTTCGGGATACAATTGAATTGGATCGAGGCAGCAGTGCTAGTGTAGTGTGGTCATTTTAGTTTTGCTTTTGAAGCATCTGCTCAAGTGGTTTTGTCTGCCTTCATGAGTGATTGCAATGAAGGTACATAATAGGCACGAATGCAGCTATTGTCTTTGGCCAGAGGTAGCTCATCCACAGTTGAATCTCTCACATGCCCACACCAGTGCTTGATTGCCTTGATGCTTCACATGAATCTTTCAGTGTTGAAACATTTGATAGAAACAATGGCCTATGAAAATATTTTAGCACAAAAAGTTATCTTGCAAAATTTTACAGCTCAAACTTTTCCCAACTTACAGCAGTATGCATCACTGTATTCCCATACACAGGAAGCAATCATCTGTGAATGACTGCTATATGCTGGAGTTTGAAGTGCAACTTGATTAGCATATTCTCAAATCATGCTCTACTGCAGTTACCACAAACTCTAAACCCTATGCAATATCTAGCTAGGTTGGAAGGATTGCATGGTTCTGGCTAGTCTCGTTCCCAAGCCTTCCCACTGTCCACTTTTGACCAAAACTAGATGGTGGAAAGGTTTGGGAACGAGACTATAGGTACTTGCAGCTACACCCGTCCATGATAATGTGTGCATAAAACTGCATAAGATTGTGCTCTCCCGGTTTGCCTAACATCCCATGTTAATGTGTTCACAGTCAAATGTGATCTTTCAATCAATAAGAAGTACAGTTTTCATCATCTCAATCACAAACCACAGCTGGGTTTGTGGCTGCCATCCCCACTCAGCTGCTCGAGCATCCACTTGACCTTAACAAGGGTTACAGAATTATGTTGCCTATCCCTGTTCTGTGCATATGATGGAACCCTTGTTTCATGACAAATGCATGTGTATTCAGAAGGGAGGTTCAGGAATATTGTTGCTGTTCAGTGTTATTTTGTGTGCTATACATCATTGACAATACTTGTATGTAACACAGTACACCACTAAGTATCTCCCAACACTTGAATGTGTTTACAAATAGCAGGGCTTCACCTCTAAGAATTAGAAACTTTTGTCTTGAAAATCATGTTTGCTTGTGTACACATGTATTGTCTGGTATGTACGTTTATTGATCAGATTGCTTCCCAGAGTTTGCACCCAAGATGCCTTGAAGATAGTGATGTACTGTGTTGATCAGATTGCTTCCCAGAGTTTGCACCCAAGGGTGTATGAGTGTGTTTTTGATGGGTTTGTGGACATTAGTGAGGTTTTACAACCTTTGACTAGCACCAAAATCAGATGGCATAGTGTCTTCACTATCGCTGTCTTCTTTGCTGTGCTTGCTTCTTTGCAAATGCCCTCCTAACCCCTGATTTCTTGCATAAGTATTTCTCACTTGTGTAAATACCCCATAGCAAGTGTCATTGTAGCTTGCAGTATGAGCTTACACGGGGTCCTTCTATGTCACCACTGACGAAGCAAGTTACTTCAAAGCTTCTCGGCTTAGTATATATACAAGTGTCAGTGAGTTTCCGTAGTACACTTTGGCAAAGCTGTCATTCTTCCAGAAGGTCACAGAAGCCGTCGTGATTTTGTTCTTGTGTGTAACATCACGAGGAACCTGGTGGGGTGTGGGGTGTATGAACGATGCTAATTGGATATTCGAGCATACACCCCCCAACTTTTACCTCAAAGTGGTATGTAAAAAGGGGTGGAGGAGGGGGGGATATTTTTGGGAGCTTATGTAATACGAGGTTGGTAATGACATAGCGGTATAATAAAAGCTGGGAAGAACACTCATGGTTAAGGAAGGATCTTGGGACAGTTCCAAGTTTGCACAGCAGGTCAGAGGTTAATATGCTACAAAACCACAAGAGAGCAGCATGGCATGTTCTTGTGTATTGAGTGGGCATTGATCATTATTACATTACAGTAGGTCTATGGAATGTATTGTTTGTACGTCTGTGAGTAATCCATATCCATTGGGTTAATGCTAAACTGCACATGTGCACAAATAGTCTGGTAGATCTGTGCATGCATCGTGCATAATACATGCACTACACGGATCTACAATTCCATGCACGTTCCATTCATCATCCTCCATTCTGTGCCATGCATGATACAGGTATGGTTCTCTTCATACATAACTTCATGTGTAAGTTCATGCAAGGAATAGGTGGGACAGCCATATGTGGACACATGTTACTCTAAAAAATTACCTTTGCTCCACTAAGTCTGCATGTGTCTACCATTCTATGCATGGAACAAGCATGGCTTACATCTATTCAGGCATGGAACAGAAATGCATAGACAAATGATACTGTAAACAGTTACCTTGGCTCCACAAAGATGTGCAGCTGCCTTTTATTAATTTCAGTAAGGTTTGCATGAGGAGTCTAGCTCCAGTAGTTCTGTGGTTATGACTGTTGAGGTAGCCTTGCTTAGCTTTGCTACTAGTCCCAAATCAAGCTATTGACATGCCTGAGGGCTAGCTGCCTAGTACCGCCAGAGATAGGGTGAGTCCAAGCTTCTCAGTTGCAGTTTTGAGTAGTTTGGCAGAGTTTCACCTACAGGTGGGAGAAGGGGGGAAACTTCCCCCAAGCAGTCTAGCTTTCCTCCAAAGGGATAGAAATTTGTTTAATCACAAATTATTCTATACTAGTAGCGTAATAAACTAAGAGCTAACTTCAGCCACATCCCACTACAATCTTGGTGTTCTCTAATTAGCAAAGTGCAGGGAGCCAAAAGCAGAGTGTCACAAAGTGCTTTGTGCTGTGCAATTTCCAAACACTTTCACTTCCAAACATTTTCCTCTAGGTCAAACACTGCTCAGGTAGTTGAATACTGTATTGCTGTAATGCTGTACCTATATATAGCTAGCCAGCTGCCTATAGCTTCCTTTTCAAAGGAGTGAATCTTTTGAATCAGTGATAATTCTAACATCAAGGGCACATTGAGCCGCCTTTGACAGCTTGATGAACCCTTGGTAACAAGTAGTGCTGTGGATTAACTTGCTAGCTAGCTAGCTACTGTTGTACATCACTGTGGATTCACGGATGTGATGCGAAATGTTTAGTTCTTCAATTTTCTTGAACTGATCTCCTCCACTGTTCATTGTGTTCACTGCTGAAGTGATGTCAGAATTTGAAACCTTTGTCAAGGAACCAACCATCATCACCTCAATTTCTTCCAACAATTTTATAACCCCATTTCATAGTCCGTGAAGACACAGAATGATGGCAAAATGTCCATACTCACTTCTCAGAACAGCTAAATAAAACGATTTCTGTCATTAAGTTTGTCTATCTATCTGTCTGTCTATCTGTCGGTACGAAAAACACCAGTTATCCAGATCCAGGCTAAATACCTTCAAACTGTGCAAAACATTGAAAGACTGCCTTGTCTACAGGTGCTAGATACACTCTACAAACACTTAAAATCCTGCGTTTTGAGTTGGCACGCCTATCAACCACATCCAGATACGTTCCTAGCCACATGTTAATGTGCGATGGGAGAGGATGGTTTCAATGTTCGTAGGCTTCACTATGTTTCAATGTAGTGTGCATTTGTGAGATGATGGGTTGTTGCTATCTTTGTAAAGCAATTTGTTCTATTCTTGAATGGTGATGGTTGCCCTGTTACTGGAGAAAATGGACCTGCATTAACTCACATTGAGAGCACTACTCCAAGTAAGCATAAAATGAAGGCAAGACAAGCCTTTCTACTCATACCATTCGATATTTTTGCTGGCAACCTGTCTCCACAAAACAGCTGCTTGCTCTGTTGCTCAGTGCCTTAGCCTGCCCTTATTACTACAGTTTCAGTGAGTGGGAACTCCAGCAAATTAACATCAGTTCTTTGTCAAACAATGTTGCCAAGTGGGAAGCCACAGAAAAGTTCTATGTCAATTGCACAGATGTATCTGCTCTCGGCCCTAAAGAATCAGTTACCGGTACGTTCACAAGTTTAAGTTAGAAGCTGACTGTTCAAATTATTGACTCAAAATCTTTCAAGGAAGATTGTTGTCCCTTCCTGTGTTGTATGTAGGCCAAAATACTAACAGACGTACTATGAGGAAGTATTGGAGTTTCAGTCAACTGAATGCCAATGTTTCTTTTGGTTTTATATTCACTGTTTGTTTTCATAAATCATGGTCACTGAGTTGTGTGGTAACTGGAATTGTATAGCCTGTACCCGGGCCCCTTGCACAAGAAACTGATACAGTCAGACACTTGTAAGTAACAGAAGTCTCTGTACACTTTTCCCATTCACAACTGATTACTTATGTATACATTCACTTTAGGATGGCAGAACGGCACTGTGGACTGCTAGCTTTCAGGGTCATACCGACATTGTGACAGATCTTCTACACTCTGGAGCAGACCCCGACCTACAGAACAAGGTGAGGGCTGTATTTACAGTCAGCACACTGTGTCAATGAAAGGCCTGATGTGAGCCTTTGTGTATGTGTCTATATATAGGCATGTACAGGATGACCTCATCAGACTAAGAACGTAATGAATTTTGTGTCTGACTGTATAAAGATGAAGGATATTTGAGTCTTTACCACTGTCTGCCAGATTAGCAATCATTGCCAATGACTATGGGATGTACGTACCACCCAAAAGCTGTAACTGTCACTGCATAGGCCATGGTAGGGAGTGTTACATGCAATTGTAGCACAGTTGTCGGCGCACGTTGAGGAAACACCTGGCTATGATCAGAGCCAAAAGCATTACTTGTGAACATTAGAAACACTCTCATCATATTTGCATCAACTCAGAGTGCTTGTGCTCAAATGTGTGCTCTTCCACTGTACAAACAATACAATAATAATTTCATTTTTACGTGTATGAATAAATTAGAGTACGTAAATTACCATAAAATGGGTGTACGAATTAATAGGGTGTATACGAATTATTAGAAATTGTACTGTAGCTCAATTGCAGTGAAAAGATGGAAGCCGTGTTTCATGACCAATGTATGTGTATACAGAGGTGAGAGTCAGCAGTGTGTTTTCTAAATTTCTTTACTGGTGGACAAGAGAATTCCTTGAAGACTGTCCTTACCACTATGATACACATGTGCTAATTAATATCACACACCAGTACTAAAATATTATTTCTTTGTTGTTTTGAGTCCTACCGTAATGAAACATTGTGATAAATATATGAAACATAGCTATACATTATTAGCAACATATTCACTACAATATTTGAGCATAAAGGCATAAATAATAAGTTCTTGGGGAGAGTGTGAGTGAGCCCCACACTAGTGAGTTGAATTGTGTATATTTATATTGGGTGTACATCGTTCTGTATGTTTATTACATGATATCTGCGAGTCGCATGTAGACCATAAGTAAAAGTACAACTTCTAGCTAACTTCAAGGTGAGGGCTTGAATGACGAAAGACAGCCTGGAAGACCAGCTGGAGCGTGCGCATCTAGTGCATAAGGGCCGGCAGGATAGCAGTTATGTTCACAGCGACATCCAGGATGGGCAGCTGGGGCCTGAGCACTACAGTATGTATACAAGGGCTAACAATTGTGTACACATGTACAGGCTGAACGAAGGATCCATGATCCTCCTTCTTGGCTGATGTGTGACGACTGCTGGTTCATACCACTCCATGACAAGCTATTCTCTGCAGCTACGACAATCTTCTCTCAGTGAGTAAGCACTGACAAACCTTGTTTACCACATGCCACGGCCTGGGTGCTGTTTTCTGACACTTCACTAGTAAAGCCTTAGTTGTACGACAGTTCAATGCCATAGTGTATTGCTTGCTCACGCTCACCTCACAATATTCTACATTCGCCTAGTTAGAAGAGGTCTGCTGCAGCTTGTTGAGGCGAGCATGAGCCGGCCCCACACTAGTGAGTTGAATTGCGGGTTTAATGCAAAAGTAAAATTTCCACTCAGTTCTAGCGTGTCTGCATGAGTGAAAACACAAGTTAGAAGAAACGTCTAGGAGGGAAAGCTGGAGCATAAACATCTACTGTACGAAGGCAGGCAGCTGTGCAAACAAAAAGGCTACTTACATAACACAGAAGGTGGCAGATAACTGTTTACTTCAACAGTTTAGTGTAAGGTTGTCTAGCTGTGTATTTAGCATGCGTGGTGATTTTCCTTTGCTATTTGTGAAATGACTATGCATGACAAACCAGCCTGTGTGTTCACAAGAAAACAGAGGTCAGCACTAAAGCCCAGAGACGGTAGCGGCTTAGGCAAGACAAATGGCTTTATTGTGTGGTAGCTACTTCTCCATACATGACAAGCTAGCTATTTACTGCATTTGGATTACTGAACCCTCATGTGTTAGAAGCTTGTGGCAGACTGTAGAGACTGACAAACCTTGTGATCTGGTAATACACTGATGAATCATTAACTTGGCAACTAACTGCATTGCTTCCTCACGCTTGCCCTGCAATGTTCTCGCTACATTCCCCTAGTATTATGAGCAATCTCATGCCTACTGAGTAGTCTTGTATATGAACGGATTCGTTATTTTACGGTAGCCAAGGAGATTTATGGTCAATATCCAGGGTGCAGCCTGAAGGTATGGCTGAATATATTATTAGGCTATAATTAACCACTTGTTTGGTGTTAATTAGAAATCTGTCTCATTGTTACATTTGACAAATTGCTCTAATTATCACCATGGCAGCAGCCAAGTTTGATACTTTCATGGCCTTAGGCATATCCAGCGTTCCAATTTTGAGCGAAGTCTGATACCTTCAGGGCCTTAGGCACTCTTATGCAAAAGATTCACATAAGATTTAGTAAAATTTTATGAGAAATTCCCAGTGCTGAAGTACAGTTTCTTACAAGAGATTTGGGATAGTTACATAAAATTCTTAAAGTAATAAGAAACTTATGATGTTCTTATCAGAGAGTCCGTAGACTCTCTATGTAGGGATGGCGCCTACGCGCAATATATGCAATACTTAAGCAAAAGCCGCATGACTTCACCACAAATGCGCTACAAGCTTGTTTAACCACCCAGACTTCCTCTTTGAATGCCTTTGTGATCTGCAAGACTCATAAGGGACAAAGGCCACGCGGAAGACAGCTGAACGCAAAAGTGTGCAGTAGCAAAAGTCCTATTTTTCTTGTTCTTTCTTAATTCCTTTCTTGTTTAGACCACTATGTTCAACAATGATAGGCTTGCAAACGGTTTAAGTACTCACCGTCATTTTAGCACAAAACTAATGCTTATCACAGCACGGAACTCTATGACCACTCAGCGTCTTCATAGCTTCAAATTCACCCTGGTCAATCAAAGCCATTCACAACACTCTGTGGTTGCTGTCTGTTGCAAAGAACGCCATTTTGAATTTTTTTATGTATGCACACACGTGGTGTCGTTCCCAGACCAAATATCATGATCATTGTTCTGGGAACGAGACTAGTGCACAAGTGAAGCCCCAAGTTGACCACTTGCACGTCTGGCACAGTCTCTTCCCATAGTAGAGGGCAGGGTTTATGAACACCACATAGGTAAGGCGCTGCATTCAGCTGCCAGCTTATAGTTTCACTAGCTACTCACAGGTTTAGTACTATAAAGCTATGATTGTCAGTTGTCAGTACAGTTTTCTGTGCTGCAGCTGGTCAGTCATCATGTGATCGAAAATCAGGAGATTGGTTTGGTACGAACCAACCTCATCACCTCAATCCCTTGCGACAATTTTATAACCCCATTTCATAGTCACTTAAGATACAGAAATATTGAAAAATGCCCATGGTCACTACCCTAGAACAGCCGAGTCTTGTCTGTAACTCCATGCATGCTGCATAGTACTGGTAGTGTAGAATTAGTTAACCCTAGCCCTTAACTTTTACCACGAGTCTCTCTCCTCTACCAACTAACCCCATTGGCCTCACCCATATTTCTACATGCACCTCGATCTAGCACTCCAGAAACAACTTCCCTATTGTTTAGCTCCAATCCTGATCCTAATCTTTCACATATATAGATATGTTTTCTGATATTTGATCGTTTTTGCTATAATATTAGACCACCTGGTAACTAAGACGGGAAGTGGTAAAGGTCAATGCTTGTCAAGATAGTACCTAACATGTCTGTGTTCAATATAACTTGGTGGGACTTTAAAATGTTTGGGATGGGATTGTTGATTAACTTGGGGAAGGGACAGTGAATAGTGGTGCCTTAATTGGAGTGCCTGCAGGAAGGGATGAACAATATTTAAACATGCTGTCTTTGTCAACTCTGTCTAAAGGAGCATCTGGAGGGCTCCTTGGGATCAGTACAATACTGAAGATCCTGTTCACCTGCCCAAACCCTAACCCTTACTCTACCAATGCTCTCACTAAATCAGAATTCCAGTAAATTCATCACTGTTTGAGAACTCCATTCTGCACCTTGCACTAATGCCCATCTGTGTGCAAAGCATTCCATCCATTTCTTTGTCCATTTTCATTGTTACTAATTTTGCCACTTCCCAACTAGAGCACATAATCAAATGTTTTTGGAATAGATTTCCAGAGGATTTCCAATTGAGACCTACCAAGAAATCATGTCATATGCATATGCATTGTAGCATGGTATTTGGTATAGCAGAGTTGCTCTGAAGCAAGATGGAAGCATAGATAATATACGCACAGAATAGAGATAGGCAACGGCTATATACAATGCATAGTGATATCAATTAAGTTGTTTTGTACAGTACACATTATTGTTATGTCCACACCATTACAAATTTGTGAAGTGTCTAAAGCATTTCTTGCACTTATATGTAAACACAATAACATTTATGAACTACTGTAAATTGGGAAAAATTTCAGCATTACAATATTTTTGTGGTCATAGTCAACAATGAAAATGAAACTCATAGAAAAGTCTTAGCTTCATTCCCAGGCTCTCCCCATGTACAAACAAAAAAAAAAACTAAAGGAAAGGGGAGAGCCTGGTAAAATTTATCACGTGAGAACTGTCATAGGTAGAGAGAGATGAATTACAAGTGGGCGAACGAATGAACTTGCCCACACTTTTATTGGCTGAATACTTGTTTGATTGAGAAAGCTTTTTAGCCGACAGAACGGGACTAGTCGGCACTACGCTAGATTACCTGGCATTACGACAAGCTATGGTGAGCATACACAGACTTGTACATTCGAAAATCACGCTAACTTATTCGCTTACTTGGCAAACTGACTGTTGTACACCCAGAGAATAGCTTTCCGGGCGCTACATATTAAACGCCAAGGCAGCCGTTTCCTAGGCTTTGCTCAAGTCTTATCTGTCCTAAAAAACTGTCAGAATGGGCTCCTACTAAAACACAGCTGCGTGTACTGTCGATTATGTAACCACGTGCATGGGCACATCGACGGGGTTTTACAAGGTTAATTTTAACCTATGTATGTAAGTGGTTCTGAAGCATAGCATTACTGGTTTGTGTGGAACGCTTACTTCTGGGATAGTTATGTGTAGCGTCTTTGGCTTTTCTCATTGACAATGAGGTGCAATCCCAGAACTGATTTGATAGGTATGAAGCCTAATGTCTGCTGCACCTTTGTAGGTAGCGTTGTATCTCTGGTTACAGGCATTGAAAGAAAACGTGGCGAATAAGTCACTTTTGTGATCGACCTGATCAACAACCATCATGGCTTCTTGGTTTCACTATGCTCCCCAAAAGGGCTTTGATCGCTTGATTCGATTTTGATCCCGGTTGCAAACGCTTCTACACGGGACACATACATGACTACCCCTGTAAACTAAGCTGCCTAGCTCCCTTTTCAAAAGAGTGAATCATGATAGTTGTAACATGTAATGGTGTGGATTCATGGGCTAGCTAGATAGCTACTGTTTATCACTGTGGATTTGTAGATGTGATGTGAAACATTCAATTTTCCTGAACTAATCTCCACTGTTCATATTGTTCACCGCTACATCACAAATATAATGTCAGAATCCCCCGATATATGTCTTGCTTTTCAGGGAAACCTTTGTCAAGGAACCAACCATCATCACTTCAATCCCTTGTGACAATTTTATAGCCCCTTTTCATAGTCCCTGAAGACACAGAATGATGGCAAAATGCCCATACTTAATTCTTAGAACAGCTGAGTCCGTAACTCCATGTATGTTGCATAGTACTAGTAGTGTAGAATTAGTTAACCCTGGCCCTTCCCCTTACCTTTTACCACCAGTCTCTCTCCTCTACCAATTAGCCCCATTGCCCTCACGCATTCACCTTCAACGTTCTCCAGAATGTTTTCAGATATTTGATCATATTTGCTGTGATAGTAACTAGAGCACCTAGTAATTAGGATGGGAAGTGGTAAAGGTCAATGCTTGTCAAGATAGTACCTAACAAGTCTGTGTTTAATATAGCTACACAAATTGGAGGTGGGGCTTAAAGATGTTTGGGATGAGGTTGTGGAATAACTCAGGGGCATAGATAATATTCACAATGGAGATAGGCAACAGCCATATACAATGCATATTGATATCAATTACGTTGTTTTGTACAGTACACATTATTGTTATGTCCACACCATTACAGATTTGTGAAGTGTCTAGAGAATTTCTTGCACCTATATGTAAACACAGTAATATTTATGAACTACTGTAAATTGTGAAAATTTCTGCATTACAATATTTTTGTGGTCGTAGTCAACAATGAAAATGAAACTCATAGAAAAGTCTTAGGTTCATTCCCAGGCTCTCCCCATGTACAAACAAAAAAAAAACAAAAGGAAAGGGGAGAGCTTGGTAAAATTTATCACGTGAGAAATGTCATAGGTAGAGAGAGATGAATTACATGTGGGCGAACGAATGAACTTGCCCACACTTTATTGACAGAATACTTGTTTGGTTGAGAAAGCTTTTTAGCCGACCGAACAGGACTAGTCAGCACTACACTACATTACCTGGCAGTACGGCAAGCTGTGGTGAGCATACACAGACTCGTACATTCGAGAACCATGCTAACTTATTCGCTTTTGGCAAACAGACCACTGTACACCCGGAGAATGGCTTTCTGGGTGCTACGTATATTAAACACCAAGGCAGCCCTTTCCTAGGCTTTGCTCAAATCTTATCTGCACTAAAAAACTGTCAGAATGGGCTCCTACTAAAACACAGCTGTGTGTACTGTCGATTATGTAACCACGTGCGTGGGCACATCGACGATCTGCCTACACTCAATTAAGTCCTCTCTACCTTCTCTCTACCTTCTACGTCACTCACGTGATAAATTATTCGAGGCCCTCTACCGGTTTTCTGTAGTGCAAGTGACGAAAAACTGTGAGTGGCCTGGGAACGAGACTAGAAAGTCTTTGACGGCTAATTCTTTAAAACAAAAATAAAGCTCTTTCTGACTTGCCTGCAGGGTAAGTACTGCTACCACCAACTTTAGCGCTGAGCTCAGAAGTTTGGGGTACAAATGAATTGGATCGAGGCAGCAGTGCTAGTGCAGTGTGTTCATTTTAGTTTTGCTTTTGAAGCATCTGCTCAAGTGGTTTTGTCTGCCTTCACGACTGATTGCAATGAAGGTACATAATGGTAGCCATGAATGCAGCTATAGTCTTTGGCCAGAGGTAGCTCATCCACAGTTGAATCTCTCACATACCCACACCAGAGCTCGATCGCCTTGATGCTTCACATAAAGCTTTCAGTGTTGAAACATTTGATAGAAATGACGGCCTATGAAAATATTTTGGCACAAAAAGTTACCTTGCAAAATTTTACAGCTCAAACTTTTCTAAATTTACAGTAGTATGCATCACTGTATTCCCATACACAGCAAGCAATCATCTGTGAATGACTGCTATATGCTGGGGTTTGAAGTGCAACTTGACTAGCGTATTCTCAAACCATGCTTCACTGCAGTCACCACAAACTCTGAACACTATGCAGAAAAGCGCATAAGACCGGGCGGCTAGAGTAAGAGTGTGTAACTACGTAAAATTCAAAACCGGGCGGAATTTACCGCCACTACTGAAAATAGTAACATGCCCCACGCACGCTGCATTGTTGCTAAGCACCCATGTGACCGGGTGTTCTATTTTTAGTACGGTTCAATAATTTTGCCCGGACTACGGGCTTCTATTGGAGTTACGCGCTCTTACTCTAGCCGCCCGTTCTTATGCGCTCTTGCTATGCAATATCTAACTAGGTTGGAAGGGTTGTATGGTTCTGGCTAGTCTTGTTCCCAAGCCTTCCCTCTGTACCGTTTTTGACCAAAAACTGAATGGTGAAAAGGCTTGGGAACGAGTCTATAGGTACCGGCTTTATTCCCTTACAGCTATACCCGTCCATAATAATGTGTACATAAAACTGGATAAGTGTTTGCTCATCCAAGTTGCCTTCGCATCCCATGTTAATGTGTTCACAGTCAACAATGATCCTCCAATGTACAAGTTTTCATCCATCATCTCCATCACAAACCGCAGCTGGGTTTGTGTCTGCCATCCCCACTCAGCTGCTTTACCATCCACATGACCTTAGCAAGGGCTACAGAATTTTTCCTATTATGTTGCCTATCCCTGTTCTGTGCATATGACAGAACCCTTGTTTCACGACCAATGTTTGTGTATTCACAGGTGAGGTTCAGGAATGTTGTTGCTAATCAGCACTATTTGTTTGCATCAACATTTGTATGTAACACAGTACACCACTAAGTATCTCTCAACACTTGAATGTGTTTACAAATAGCAGGACTTCACCTCTAAGAATTAGAAACTTTTGTCTTGAAAATCTTCTTTGATTGTATGTACATTTATTGGTCTGATTACTTCCCAGAGTTTGCTCCCAAGGTGTTTATATAACCATGGGAGGGCACAGCTCGATGCATGATGGAACCATATCAGAGTGTGCTTTTGATTGGTTTGTGGACATTAGCGAGGTTTTACAACCCTTGCTTAGCACCAAAATTGGATGGCATAGTAACTTCACTATCACTGTCTTCTTTGCTGTGCTTGCCTCTTTGCAAATGTGTAGCGCAGCGCCGCATTACTCCCGGGATCCCAGACTAGACCAGGGCGCGTGAACTCGTTCACAGACTAGAATGTGGCCGACTAGCGCTCGCCGTGGCAAACGAATCGCAGCATAACTCTTGAACGAAACGTTCTTGGCGAAATCGGTCCTCGTTCGGTTTGAAGGCATATATGGGCAATACTGCTACAATATGTATGTACATGCATGGTCAATAATGCTGCAATATGTATGTACATGCATCGGGTCAATACTGCGGCTACAATATGTATGTACAGGCATGGTACATATCCAGGATTACCGCGCTGGGAATGTCCCACACATTCCCTACTCACTACACATGCTCACTACATTAGGAAGGGGTTTGTTGGGGCAAGATAAAGGGATACTAGGACAACTTGGGACACTGTTATCCTGTACGACTTTGTGTAGTCTCAGCTAGCTATCTAGTGTACCATCATACCACATGAATTTCCTTCACCTACTTAGCTATGTCCTGTGACTCTGCGTTAATACTACGTGCCGAGGGTTAAGCACTTCAGTGCTCTTCATTATTACAGTACACATAGTCTATGGACAATATGGACTACCATTCCATGCATGTTCCATGCATCATCCTCCATTCTGTGCCAGTGCATAATACAGGTATGGTTTTCTTCATACATAAGTTCATGTGTAAGTTTATGCGGAGATGGAACAGGCATATATGGACAAATGTTACTCTAAACGACAGCTTGATGCGCCCTTGGTAACACGTAGTGCTGTGGATTAACTTGCTAGCTAGCCAGCTACTGTTGTGCACCACTGTGTGATTCACAGATGTGATATGATGTGAGATGTTGAGTTCTTCAATTTTCCTGAACAAACCTCCACTGTTCATTGTGTTCACTGCTGTGATGTCAGAATTTGAAACAGGACCCAACCCTCATTACCTCAATCCTCTGTGACAATTTTATAAGCCCATTTTATAGTCCCTGGAGGGACAGAATGATGGCAAAATGCCCATATCCACAACTCAGAATGGCTAAATAAAACGACTTCTGTCAGTAAGTCTATCTGTCTGTCTATCTGTTGGCACAGAAAACATCAGTTCTCCAGATCCCGGCTGTTCTATTCATGCTAAATACCTTTAAACTGTGCAAAACATTGAAAAACTGCCTTGTCTACAGGTGCTTGGGTTGCTAGATACACTCTACAAACACTTAAAATCCTGCGTTTTGAGTTGTGGGCCTGCCTATCAACCCCATCCAGATACATACCTAGCCATGTGTTTATGTGCGATGTGAGAGGATGGTTTCAATATTCATAGGCTTCACTATACAGTGTGCATTTGTGAGACGACGAATTGTTCCTATCTTTGTAAAGCAATTTGTGAATGATGATGTTTGCCCTGTTACTGGAGAGGATGGGCCTGCAGAACTCACAATGGGAGAACTGCTCCAAATAAGCATAAATGGAGGCAAGACAAGTCTTTCTACTTGTACCACTCAATATTCTTGCTGGCAGCCTGTCTCCACAAAACTGCTCTGATGCTCAGTACCTTAGCCTGCCCTTATTGCTACCGTTTCAGTGAGTGGGAACACCAGCAAAATTACTAGTAATAACATCAGTTCTTTGTCACACAATAGTGCCAAGTGGGAAGCCACAGAACAGTGCTATGTAAGATGTATCTGCTCTCGGCCCTAAAGGATCAGTTGCCTATATGTTCACAAGTTAAACATTAGTAGCTGACTGTTCAAATTATTGACTCAATCTTTCAAGGAAGATTGTTGTCCCTTCCTGTGTTGTATATAGGCCAAAATACTAACAGACGTACTATGAGGAAGTATTGGAGTTTCAGTCAACTGAATGCCAACGTTTCTTTTGATTTTATATTCACTGTTTGTTTCCGTAAATCATGGTCACTGAGTTGTGTGGTAGCTGGGATTGTATAGCCTTGTACCAGGGCCCCTTGCACAAGAAACTGGTACAGTCAGGCATGGTAGCCAAGGAGATTTATGGTCAATATCCAGGGTGCACCGTGAATGTATGTCTGTATATATTATTAGGCTATAATTAACCACTTGTTTGGTGTCAATTAGAAATCCGTCTCATTGTTACATTTGACAAATTGCTCTAATTATCACCATGGCAGCAGCCAAGTTTGATACTTTCAGGGCCTTAGGCATATCCAGCGTTCCAATTTTGAGCGAAGTCTGATACCTTCAGGGCCTTAGGCACTCTTATGCAAAAGATTCATATAAAATTTTATGAGAAATTCCCAGTGCTTAAGTACAGTTTCTTACAAGGGATTTGGGATAGTTACATAAAATTCTTAAAAGTAATAAGAATCTTATGTTCTTATCAGAGTCCGTAGACTCTCTATGTAGGGATGGCGCCTACGCGCAATATATGCAATACTTAAGCAAAAGCCGCATAACTTCACCACAAATGCGCTACAAGCTTGTTTAACCACCCAGACTTCCTCTTTGAATGCCTTTTGTGATCTGCAAGGCTCATAAGGGACAAAAGCCACGTGGAAGACATCTGAACGCAAAAGTGTGCAGTAGCAAAAGTCCTGTTTTTCTTGTTCTTTCTTAATTCCTTTCTTGTTAAGATCACTATGTTCAACAATGATAGGCTTGCAAATGGTTTAAGTACTCACTGTCATTTTAGCACAAAACTGATGCTTATCACAGCGTGGAGCTCTATGACCACTCAGCGTCTTCATTGCTTCAAATTCACCTTGGTCAATCAAAGCCATTCACAACACTCTGCGGTTGCTGTCTGTTGCAAAGAACGCCATTTTGAATTTTTTTTTTACGCATGCACACACGTGGTGTCGTTCCCAGACCAAATACCATGATCATTGTTCTGGGAACGAGACTAGTGCACAAGTGAAATCCCAAGTTGACCACTTGTACGGCTGGCACAGTCTCTTCCCATAGTAGAGGGCAGGGTTTATGAACACCACATAGGTAAGGTACTGCATTCAGCTGCCAGCTTATAGCTTCACTAGCTGCTCACAGGTTTAGTACTATAAAGCTATGATTGTCAGTTGTCAGTACAGTTTTCTGTGCTGCAGCTGGTCAGTCGTCATGTGATCAAAAATCAGGAGATTGGTTTGGTACATCACCTCAATCCCTTGCGACAATTTTATAACCCCATTTCATTGTCACTTAAGATACAGAAAGATTGAAAAATGCCAATGGTACTACCCTAGAACAGCCCAAGTCATGTCCGTAACTCCATGCATGCTGCATAGTACTCGTAGTGTAGAATTAGTTTACCCTAGCCCTTCCCTTTTACCACAAGTGTCTCTCCTCTACCAACTATCCCCATCAGCATCACCCATATTTCTACATGCACCACTCCAGAACCAACGTCCCTATTGTTTAGCTCCAACCCTGATCCTAATCTTTCACATATATAGACATGTTTTCTGATGTTGGATCGTTTTTGCTATAATAGTAGGCCACCTGGTAACTAGGACGGGAAGTGGTAAAGGTCAATGCTTGTCAAGATGGTACCTAACAAGTCTGTTTAATATAGCTGCACAATTTGGAGGTGGGACTTAAAGATGTTTATGATGGGATTGTTGATTAACTTGGGGAAGGGACAGTGAATAGTGGTGCCTTAAGGTTACGATGAACAAGCTGTGCGCGCGCTTATTTATAATTATATTCATGATGTATACCGCAAGTCCGAATGCATTCCTACCGTTACTAACTTTGCGTCAATTTTAGCGAACTACTTCTATTTTCTGCGGAAGATAACAGCTCTACGGCCTTCCGTACTAAATTTTCGAGGTCGAGTCGTGAAGTTTTGCCAAAATGGTTCTGGACAAACCATCAGAAAATGGCTTTTTCGGTCGTGGTTTACGAAGAATGCTACTGAAAATTTTATGTAGCGCCCACATTTCGAGCGCTGCTTGAAAATTGCCATCGACTCGACCTAGATACTTGTGCTAGGAGACTAGTAACCGAAAACGGTGAGTTTGAGGGCCGTCAGTAAGCAGATATTTGACGCAAGAGAGTTTATGTGAAGGCTTTGTTCTGGATGGTGTGGATTATAAGCTGCTAGAGCTGTTATGACCAAAAGAGCATTATGTATAGCCTGGTCTTCGGTATCTGCATAGGCTTTTGAAGCGCTAATATACCTCCAAGCACTCTAGAGTTATAACGCTGACATTCAAGCGCATTTATTGACTTCTGAGATAGGACAGATTGTTCATCGTAACCTTAATTGGAGTGCCTGCAGGAGGGATAAACAGTATTTAAACCTGCTGTCTTTGTCAACTCTGTCTAAAGAAGCATCTGGAGGGCTCCCTGGGATCAATACGATACTGAAGATCCTGTTCACCTGCCCAAACCCTAACCCTTAATCTACCAATGCTCTCACTAAATCAGAATTCCAGTAAATTCATCACTCTTTGAGAACTCCATTCTGCACTTTCCACTAATGCCCGTCTGTGTGTGAAGCGTTCCATTTTTGTTTCCACTTCTGTGTCCATTTTCATTGTTGCTAATTTTACCACTTCCCAACTAGAGCACATAATCAAATGTTTTTGGAATAGATTTCCAGAGGATTTCCAATTGAGACCTACCGAGTCATATACACATGCATTGTAGCATGGTATTTGGTATAGAAGAGTTAATAAGATGGAAGCATAGATAATATATGCACAGAATACGGGTAGGCAACGTCCATATACAATGCATAGTGATATCATTTACGTTGTACATGTTATTGTTATGTCCACACCATTACAAATTTGCGAAGTGTCTAGAGAATTTCTTGCACCTATATGTAAACAATAACATTTATGAACTTAGTGTAAATTGGGAAAATTTCAACATTACAATATTTTTGTGGTCGTAAACAGCAACGAAAATGAAACTCATGGAAAAGTCTTTGATGGCTAATTATTTAAAGCAAGGGTTGTTTACCACGCAAAAATAAAAGTCAGTTTTCTGACTTGCCTGTGGGGTAAGTACTGGTACTAGCAAACTAGAGTACTGAGCTCAGAATTTTGGGATACATTCGTCAAATGAATTGGATCGAGGCAGCAGTGCTGGTGCAGTGTGTTCATTTTAGTTTTGCTTTTGAAGCATCTGCTCAAGTGGTTTTGTCTGCCTTCACGACTGATTGCAATGAAGGTACATAATGGTAGGCATGAATGCAGCTATAGTCTTTGACCAGAGGTAGCTCATCCTCAGTTGAATCTCTCACATGCCCACACCAGAGCTCGATCGCCTTGATGCTTCACATGAATCTTTCAGTGTTAAAACATTTGATAGAAATGACGGCCTATGAAAATATTTTAGCACAAAAAGTTATCTTGCAAAATTTTACAGCTCAAACTATTCCCAACTTACAGCAGTATGCATCACTGTATTCCCATACACAGCAAGCAATCATCTGTGAATGACTGCTATATGCTGGAGTTTGAAGTGCAACTTGATTAACATTCTCAAATCATGCTTTACTGCAGTCACCACAAACTCTGAACACTATGCAATATCTAGCTCTGTTGGAAGGGTTGCATGGTTCTGTCTAGTCTCGTTACAAGCCTTCCCATTGTCCAGTTATTGACCAAAACTGGACGGTGGAAAGGCTTGGGAATGAGTCTATAGGTACTGGCTTTATTCCCTTACAGCTACACCCGTCCATAATGACGTGTACATAAAACTGTATAAGTTTTTGCTCACGCGAGTCTCCTAGCATCCCATGTTAATTTGTTCACAGTCAAAGGTGATCTTTCAATTAATAAAAAGTACAAGTTTTCATCCGTCATCTCAATCACGAACCACAGCTTAGTTTGTGTCTGCCATCCACACATGGCCGCTTGAGCATCCACATGACCTTGACACAATACACCACTAAGTACCTCCCAACACTTGAATGTGTTTACAAATAGCAGGGCTTCACCTCTAAGAATTAGAAACTTTTGTCTTGAAAATCTTGTTTGCTTGTATGTACATTTATTGATCAGATTGCTTCCAAGAGTTTGTACCCAAGATGCCTTGAAGATAGTGATGTACTGTGTTGATCAGATTGCTTCCCAGAGTTTGCACCCAAGATACCTTGAAGATATATTGATGTACTGTGTTGATCAGATTGCTTCCCAGAGTTTGCACCCAAGATGCCTTGAAGATATATTGATGTACTGTGTTGATCGGATTGCTTCCAAGAGTTTGTACCCAAGATGCCTTGAAGATAGTGGTGTACTGTGTTGATCAGATTGCTTCCCAGAGTTTGCACCCAAGATGCCTTGAAGATATTGATGTACTGTGTTGATCAGATTGCTTCCCAGAGTTTGCACCCAAGATACCTTGAGGATAGTGATGTACTGTGTTGATCAGATTGCTTCCCAGAGTTTGCACCCAAGATGCCTTGAAGATAGTGATGTACTGTGTTGATCAGATTGCTTCCAAGAGTTTGCACCCAAGATGCCTTGAAGATAGTTTAAGCAGTATGAAACTTTGTTTCCACCTGTGATCAGTCTACAAGAACTACATAATCCACTCTGTATATTGTTATGCACACTGAACAGTGGAAAGTGTTCTCTCAGAAGAATTTGAGCCTTTTCAACAGTCAAAAACGAGAGGTGTGGATGGGCCTTGGAAAAAAAAAAAAACATTTTTAGTCGTTTGTGCCTTACACTTGAATAGTTCCATCTGTTTTCTGGCCATTCCCCAAGTTATTAACCCAACGGTAGTGAGTAAGTAATTAACCCTCGGCGTGCATGCGCAAGGAGGGTTACAGTAGTTGTCCTGTGTGTCTGTGTGTCCGTTTTCTCTATTCTGCCTTCTCGCGCTTTTAGGCATCCAACGAGAGGTATCAGCGGCTACAGCGCGGAAAATGCAGTAAAAGATAAAAAGCCGTTTTCTCTACAACTGCTTAGTTCAAAAGTTAGAAGCGTTATAAACTTACCGCGACTAAGTCAGTCATTTTCTTCACTTGCAATGTTTCCATATACCTCTCCGTAACACGTACATAACGGTAATGTGTGATCACAGTAACTTGGAGCACGCGGTATTGTTGTTTCAGTTTTCCATCTTTTACGAGAGGTTCAGAAAGGTATGCCCACAGTGTAATACCGTAGTGCATGCAATGGAGTGCAATAGTTCTATGCATCTGAGAAATGTATGCCCACAGTGTAATACTGTAGTGCATGCAATGGAGTGCAATAGTTCTATGCATCTGAGAAATGTATGCCTACAGTGTAATACCGTGGTGCACGTGAAGAGGTCAGTTTGTGACTGGCCATGCCTTCGCATCGAAGAAAAGGAAAGCACGGTGTACTGCTGTTGGGGAGCCTGAGAACGCAGTGAAACGTAGAAAAGCCTTAGGCCTACTGTCTGAGGAAGACTTATTAGTGAGGAACTTGAGAGAGAGACAAAGTGAGTAAGAGAGCTTCTGAAACATGTGAGCGGACTTTGCACAGGCAAGAACAGAACCGAACACAGATAGCAAGCATAAACGCTTATCATATAGCTTGTGCCGAGGGTTCTGCACTTCAGTGCTGTTCATTTGAAAAGATTATGGTATGTAACCTCACCTGTTAAGCCCCACCCTCAATTTGTGTTGCCACAAGATTGTGAATAAACCAAGAGCTGGACTCCTCAAAGCATCCTCATACAGAGAGTTGCCCCACCATTTCAGTAGTGGACTACATGTCAGTAGTTCAAAATGGACCAAAATCTGTAGTCATGTGATAATGGAATGGGTACAACCAGTGTTTTTAAGTCTACTGTCCCACACATTTAGCTACAAGCTGTCTTGAGCACTGTATGTCCATGAAGATGATTGCCTCCCTGTCATAGAGAAAGTTGAGAACATGTCACTATATTCTTATAATTATGGAAGTCCCGAGTGCAAATTGGACATTATTCAGTCACATATTTTCATTGTATTAACACACAGTTAGCTTTGTTTTCAGTTCCTTCCCCAGCTGTTCGGTCTTATTTTTCATATGTCATGCAGACTGAACAGCTTAGGAGGAGCCTGGGAATGAGGCTAATGCATTGTATCAACTGAACTATCATTAAGGGTGGGCATCAATATCCGATGCGTCTATGAAGTGTGTATCAACTCTACGTACTTTCAATGGAAGTTCATTCTTGTGTATGTGATGAAATATTACCTCTAGGACAGGTACACCTAGAACATCTAGTCAGATGTCACAAAGTAGGTTTCCAGAAAATTGCTACTTGATGCATGCCTAGCTACCCCTAAACAATGTCCTCACATCATATCTGTGATATACACAAATGTAGCAGTCCCATAAATTTTTGCACCACACATTTTGAGAGCATTGCCATGTAGGAAGCACTATATTGTTGAACATGTGAGAGAGTTATTAAAAGATGGCAATTTTGTGTGATGTCAATTAGTTGCACTATATCGTGTAAACTAACTTATTGATAGTTGGGCTTGCTTTGGTTGAAAACTGTACCTGTTTTAACTGTGGCCTTATGTCGAGTGCATTAGTGCATGGCTTTGAATGGAGGATCTGTTCTCACAATTTTCATGCGTACGTACGTGTGTACAAGTCTGTCACACTTAGAGATGTAAATTTTGGGGCACTCGCCCAGGTGGATGTTTGACACCATGTGACAGATGATAGACAACATAATTTAATCACCTGAGGATTACCAGATAAAGCATTGTGAACACAAGTTCACCTGCAGTTCACTGGGCAGTCATATATTGTCACCCACCCTCATCACCTTCCCCCTTCTTTGCTTTACCTCACTTGTCACTGTTTCACCACACTCATGCCACCAGTTAGGTAGTACCTGTGTGAGACTTCATCTCAGTACAGGCCAGCACTAGCATGCTGGTCCTGTTGATCCTGGGAGTCAACACTTTTACCTCACTTGTCACTGTTTCACCACACTCATGCCACCAGTTAGGTAGTACCTGTGTGAGACTTCATCTCAGTACAGGCCAGCACTAGCATGCTGGTCCTGTTGATCCTGGGAGTCAACACTTTTACCTCACTTGTCACTGTTTCACCACACTCATGCCTCCAGTTAGGTAGTACCTGTGTGAGACTTCATCTCAGTACAGGCCAGCACTAGCATGCTGGTCCTGTTGATCCTGGCAGTCAACACTAATGAGACCAGGCCTCTGCGCACCCCAATCAATGACTGAATAATAAGCTCATATTACTTAAAGTGATGTGCATGTGACCAGTGGAGAGTGACACATACTATCTAGGATACACTTTTCTTGAGCATAATGTAGGGTGGGTATCACTTGTTGGTATTATAAAGAACCAGGTAGAGCTCTCATGGTTACTAAGGATCTTGGGGCAGGCTTCCACATTTACACAGCAGGTCAGAGTTTACTAGGCCCCACACCAGTATGGCGTGTTCTTGTGTATACCCATCACCTTGGAAGCATAACAAAGCAGGCACTGGTGTGTGTTATTTTAACTGGGCCTGATATGAAGTGGGCATTGATCATCATTGCATTGCAGGTAGTGTATGGAACATTTATTTTGTCTGTAATTTCATATCCATTGGGTTGATGTTGAACAGTATAATGTGCATAACAAGTTTTCATGCAAAATTAGTTAAGTTGATGTAATGGAGTAGACATCATGGTTCTGGTTGACAGTAAAACCTGTTACCTAGGCAACATATAAAGTGTTGCTCATATCTCTCTTCTACAGTGATGTTGCCTAGGTAACAGGTTATATAATAGTTATATCCCTCCCTGGGGTGTGGTGGGGCCTGGGGACGAGGCAACCCCCCAGGGTAGTCGTTTTACACATTGGGCTTACACGAGGCTTTCTGTTGCTAATGTATACGTCATAAAAGCGTGCTACGGTAGGACACACCGTACTTCAACAGTTGATGTCAGCTGACTATAATGCAAACGTATGCAAGCTGGAGCAGGAGCGAGTTGAACAAGCAATGCTATATGCTACCTTCTATGTTTATCTATCCAGCTCGGATGCACACATCCTATACACAAATTCAAACAGACCTCACGGACCCCAGCCAGTGCCAACAGACGATCGGGGAGTTTGTCTCGATATCCCGCATGGGTATACAACGCTCTCCGAGTTTGATTGTCCACCGATCTCCAGAAAAACGCGTAGGAAACAAAGACTACGCCATCACGAGCTACTCCACCATATTGCATAGTCAGCACATTTGGCCTCGTGCGCATGTGACGAGATCACATTCCACGTGGCTTCATTCCACAATCTGATTGGTTTCTCAAAATTTTGAGTGGCAAAGGTTGACACAAAATACACGGAAACACTACCAGGCCCCTTTCCCATTTTTTCGGGTGGGGCCTTGGGAGGAGGCTACCCCGAGGGAGGGATATAACTATGACTTAAATGAACAGCTGGAATACATATTAAGAGCACTCATGGTTACTAAGGCTCCTGGGACAGGCTTCAATACTAGTTTGCACAGCAGGTCAGAGGTTAATAAGCTATAAACCACAAGGCCACAGCATACCATGTTCTAGTGTATAATCAGCTCCTTGGAAACACCCTCAAGCAGGCATTGGTGCATGACATGTTTATAACTGGTGTGGTATGGAGTGGGCATTAATGTTAGACTGCATATGTGCATGGAATGGTAGATTCATGCATGTATCATGTGTAATACATGCTTGATATGTGCATGCATGAATCTACCTTTTTATGCATGTTCCATGCGTGAGTCTACAAGTCCAAGCATGCTCCATACATCAGTCTCCCTTCCAGGCCATATACAATGCAGGCGTTGTTCTGTTCTTTTTAAGCATGGAACAGCCATGCATGGACAAATGATACTGTAAACAATTTATGAAATGTTGAGTTAATTAGTCTTTGTTGCTGACTCACAGTCAAGCTGCAGCTGGATTTAATGTTCTTGTAATATCAGGTTACAAGATTGCAACTTAATAAGATTACTGAACTCTAATTGGCTCACATGGTTGCTGTTGCAAGAGTACTAATAAGCCAGGCAGGGCATGTGATGTATAATTAACCCTTGAGCTATACATTTTGCTACATCCTGTGTACCCCTAGCAGCAGATCAGTGGTAAATAGGGATGAGGCTATTATGCTCAAAAATTCACCCTTTATGCTATGCTAGAATGCTTCAAACTATGTCCGATTATGCTCTTGGTGTGTCCCTATTATGCTCATGAAGCAAGTTAATCAATTAATAGAATTTGGTTAAAACTGCGCCCCCAAGATGCTCACACCAACAAAATTAGCGCTGTTGATCCACCCTTTAGAGTGTAGTGCTACTTAGCTGCTTTTATCACGATCTTTGTCAAAACAAGCTTCACCACAAAGGAGGAGTCAGACATGAAACATCCCTTATGAATAGAAAGGCACACCTCTAAGAGTTTAATACCCATGCGTGCAGCGGAAGCACCTTGCGCGCTCATATGTTGCCTTCCGATTATTCCCGATTATGCATGCTCCGCAGAGCTACCGATTATTCCGGAAACTATGCCAGCATATTAGCCGCATCCCTAGTGGTAAAGTGTTAATCACTTGCTACACTGTGTCACTAAACATGTTGACTATAAATGTACATTGATCTTTATTGTTAACTCTTTCACAGACTGGGTTCACTGCTCTGCATGTAGCCTGCTTTGGGGGTCATTATCAGGTTGTTGAGCTGCTACTACAAGCAGGAGCTAGTGTGGAGCAGGAGACAAAGGTAAGATGGAGTGTTATAGTTAGATTGTTTGTACACACATACCATAACATTGCACCCCCTCCCCTTCAGTACACTACTTTGAGTCAAAATGTGAGAGGAGGTGTTTACTTGAATATTCAATTTGTCTCGAGTATATGCCCCCTAGTTCAATGTTGGCTTGACAATATTCACAATGACCGTTCCAAACAGCTACATTGCTAGTCATGTACCACTGAATATCAGTGATGACTATTGATACTAAGTGAAGGCGACTTGCATTGTCTGTGGTGATCTGCACAAGTTTGTACAGCAAGCAACAAAATCTGGGCATGCAATGTTATGTGAACAAGGCTAGTGGTTTCGTGTATGTATGTCCACATTCAAAACAAACAGTAACTGTTCAGTAAGCTGAACTACTTCACTAAAGCTATACATGAGACATACTTGAGCACACCCACACCAAACACAGGCATTTAAACAAATGCTATTACTCTCAGACATTTTTTGCTCCTATCAGTATCCTTGAAGTAGCATCGTAAACACAACCTTAGAATTTAACCAAACCACTATACACAGAATGATACTAAGTCTTATAAGTCTTAGATTGGGATTGGGAATGTTATGACATAATTTTAGTCATTCAACGCACATGTAGGTATTTCTTTTGTTTTGTGAACACATCATATTAGTCTAGTGCTTACTTGTGACTGGATCTTATGTGGTTACATCATGTGGATATGTTTCTGTCTGGGTTTGACTATGGTCATGCTAGTCTCGAACCCAGACCCCTCTCTAAAGATGAAAGGAGGGTCTGGCGAATATAGTACATCCTCACACCATGGGCTAGCTGTCGCTATGGATTTCACTAAAAGCTACGCCTTTGAAGTCACTTGCTGGGTTTCAATTGTAGGGTGTGTAAAGTGTGATGAGTAAAGCTACGTGGTTATTTATCTCCAATTTAAGCCCCCCCTTGACCATACATGGAAATTTAATACTACACAATAAGCACAGAAGAACCCTGTGACTCCGAGGAATGAGAGGGAGGTTAGAACTCACTGGACCAGTCTAGCTACCTAGTGGCCAGCGATACACCAACAAAGCGATTGGCTGCGCAGCAGCATGCTCGTAGCTAGCTGGTGGTTGTGCGAAAACTGCATTGTGTTTTCTGAACGCACACACTCTGCACCTTCATTGATTCATGATCCTTTGCCCTGCGGAACTGAGCCACTACGAGCTTCATCGCAAACCAGACGAGACGGTGACGGACTATTCTGGCATTGCTGTTTCCCCTCGCACGCTCCACAGCGAGGAAAGGGAGGCGTATGAACGAGACTAATTACCATTATAGGCCCCTCTACTTGTTGCTAAATCTAATTAACAAAAAGGGGGAGCGTAATGTTGAGTGAGTACGGTAGTAGTCTACGTAACATCACTGCCATATGCACTCTTTGCCACAAAGACGTGGGTACGTGGGACAGTAGGGTGATTTACAGACTTAGTGTGTAACAAACTACACAAGATGACAGGAAACATGTACTAGCAGCTGAGTGATACACTTCTCGTTGGTAAGTGATGCACTTTTCATTGGTATGTGACACACCTCGTAACCACGTCCATGAGCTGGAGGCAACCCAGCATCATTGTAAGAAGACTCTACACACACTAGACACACTTCCCACTGTCAGATGTTCTCACGAAAAACTGACTATATAAAACCACTCCCACATGATCTGCATAAGGCACAGTGCACCTGCATATGCCTAGTAGTATGTCAAATTGACATAATGCAGAGTGACATAATAGACCCATAGTCATGCAATGATCAGAGAGGGTACTACACCGAAGGCCAGTGTTTTTTGAGCATACGTATCTAAATGATACTGGGAACTGACCACATAACCATCACTGCCCATCACAAATGCTCCACCTATTTAATCATAACTGCCCCACTCCCAGGTAACTTAAAAGCCCCACTATTTTCAGCTCCGAACCCAATTGTACACACGTGTACATAAACAAAATGGAAGCCGATTTTCAGGCCCCTGCCCATCTTTCCAACACTTGACAGTGGGAACGAGACTGTAGGTACTGGCTTTATTCCCCTACGTACAGCTACACCCATCCATAATAACGTGTACATAAAACTGTATAGATTTAGAAGAGAAGGTTATCTGTTACCAACTTGAGCTCGGAAAATAACTTGCCGCAGTTTCGACTGAATGCTCCAGTCATCATCAGGCCAGTGTTTTTGAGAATTTGCATTTTGTGCAGAAGCCAACTGAGAGGCCACTGAAAATGTATAGATTTTTGCTCACGGGGGTCTCCTAGCATCCCATGTTAATTTGTTCACAGTCAAAGGTGATCTTTCAATCAATAAAAAGTACAAGTTTTCATCCGTCATCTCAATCGCAAACCACAGCTGTGTTTGTGTCTACCATCCCCACATGGCTGCTTGAGCATCCACATGACCTTAGGAAGGATTGCAGAATTTTTCCTATTATGTTGCCTATCCCTGTTCTGTGGATATGACAGAACCCTTATTTCACGACCAATGTATGTGTATTCACAGGTGATGGTCAGGAATGTTGTTGCTAATCAACACTATTCTGTTTGCTACACTGTAAAAACATTTAGGTTACTTCAACCATATTTCGGTTATCTCAGTTGCATGTGTATGGTGTACACATCATGAAGTTCAAGGAATGCTTCCAAGCAAGTCTTCTGAAGACCTTAAAGTCAAAATGTTGAGAAGCTTCTCTTTTAATTAAACCCAGTCTTCTTTTCAGAACACCTATCAATTAACATTTCTGGAAAAGGTTTGGTTGCATACGTATGGTAGAAATGCCAGTAATGTAGCCCAATAGGACTTCTGATAGAAAAAACTAATTTAACTAAAGAAGAAGTTCTTGGATGGAATTTCAGGAAACCTTTTTAGAAGCATTCCTGAGACTTCTGTTAATGATATGTATATACCACTTTGGTGCAACTGAGATAACCTACAAATATGGTTAAAGTAACCTACTTTTTTTTACAGTGTATGCATCATCATTTGTATGTAACACAGTACACCACTAAGTACCTCCCAACACTTGAATGTGTTTACAAATAGCAAGACTTCACCTCTAAGAATTAGAAACTTTTGTCTTGAAAATCTTGTTTGCTTGTACGTATATAGAAAGGCATGGTCAGTGATCTTGAGACATGAATGAAGCATATCAAAGTGTGCTTTTGATGGGTTTGCGGAGATTAGCGACACTTTTGCAGCCATTGCCTAGCATCAAAATGGCATAGTAACTTCACTATCACTGCCTTTTTGCTTCACTCTGCTAGCCTCTTTGTCGTCACTCCCTTAGTGTTGCAAGGCATTGACTGCACTTGCTGGCCTCTCAGAATCCACTTCCTCGAGCTCTGTTTATCGCTCTACTCTGTCTAGCTCTCTGCCTTCGCTTTGCTGGTGCTGACAAACGCTGGCCGCGCTCTGCTGACCCCAGTACTGGTATGAAACCACAGCCGGTAAGAAACAATGAGACTGCTAGCACTGCTGCAGTGCTGGGTAGGAATTGCATTCCTAACCATGATCAATGTTTTCATTCCTAAGCCTAATGGTGTTTGCGTTTCTAAATGTGACAGATTTTTGTGTGACAGATGTTAGCACATAACTATGTAAGCCACACCCTGCCAACCGAGAACAGACAATGCAAGATCAGTAGCCTCGCCCTAATGTGCTCGGCAATAACCATTCACAAGTAACAGTAGATATTGATGGAGATATTCAGTCTGCAAGAACTACATAATCCACTCTGTATAATGTTATGCTCATTGAACGGTGGAAAGTTTTCTCTCGGAAGAGCTAGCTACAGACACATTTCCAGGCCTTCCAGCTCCACTTTTTCAGCTGTCAAGAACTAGAGGTGTAGATGTGGATGGGCCTTGAATAAGACTAAGCAGCTATTAGTTACTAGTTACTGCATCATAGTTTATGGTCAGTAACCAGGGTACAGCTTGAGGGACCGGCTGAATTTATGAAAATAACCCACTATACAAGGTTAAGGTGGCGGTTCAACCTTCTGGGATGAACAACTAGTCCTAAGATGTGCATTTTTTCCACACCATACCTAGCAATATTGGCCTTTTTGTAAGCTATAAGACTGCTCTGTTTGAATATCTCTAGTTTGTAGTTTAACTCTTTGCACGCGGAAATCATTTACACGTCACCGTTTATTAACGCGGAAATTAAATTTATCAGTCTGAGGTCAAAGTGCCAAGCATTGCTTAGCAAGCCCTAGGGTTTGCCAGCGGTCTGATTTGCATAGATAGCGTGTACATGTAACTAAGCTGGACTAGTTTTTCTAAGTTGCTGATGACAGCTAGGTAAGCGATTTGTACTTGTTTGAAGCCATTATCTGTAGGTGTACCTCGTAGCTTACCAGCAATTTGAAACGGTGCCGATTTTCTCATTTTATATGTTCAGCTCTGACACCCCAAGTCTATTTCCAAGTTAGTACTCCTGCCTTATGTGAAACCTAGAAGCCGCTTGTTCTCTGTGTTCAAGAAAAAGCTTTGGGTTTGCACCTTCTTATAATTTAGGAATGATCACGAACCAGCACCGCCCCTTCCTGCCTTCCCCGCAGTGTGATGTAAGTGGAAAGGTGTGGTCTACACTTATTACTTCTCAACAGGCAGGGATTTACCCCAAAAGCTTGCTTGGCTTCGCTATTTACTTCGTAAGATTGAACGACGTTGGAGGGCACGTAAATGTGCCCGTCGCGTAGCACGGAAGCGTTACGTGGGCACATAAATGTGCCCTTCGTGTGCAAAGAGTTAAGCAGCAGTAAGCAGAAACCATTTTTTAAAACTTAGCTTGTGTAAGAATTCTACATTCCAAATATCTGACTTGATGATGGTCAGAAGATTATGAAAAAAATTGTGTATGTTGTTCTATTTACAGCGATGTATGCTTGAGCGCTTGCTATAAACACTTTGGGCAATAGCGCTAAAAACCTGTTCCTGCAGCGCATCAAGCATATCTAAAATTATTACAGCGAGCGCAATTTTTGACCTCTGCCTTATATCATACGTCACCGAGAAGGCCAACACGTGCAAAATCGTTCGCTGCTTATCCAGTTCCAATCAGGGATACAGTCCTGAGATACTTGGAATTGAGCACAAAAACTGCTACAAATGAATTATGAACTCGTTATCATGCACTTTAGTGATACAATCTTGTGGTTTCCTGTGTTTGTAATCCAATTTGTAGTGTGTTAAGTACTCAGCATGGCTTCATCACTTTGAACTAGAAATACGCTTCACACTCTTGAGTTTCCTAATCAGGATCAAGTGTTTATGCAGGAGTGTTTGCTTGTGTACGTAATAGTTATATCCCTCCCTGGGGGGTGGTCGTTTTACATACCCGACACCAATGTGCAAGACCACACCCCAGGGAGAGATATAACTATTAAAACAAGACTTAAAAAAAATTAAAAATGTAAAAAGATTTAGGGATGGCATGCCAAAAAGTAGGCAAACAAGGGTAGGGATAATGCATGAAAGCAAAGGTCAACATATTGGCAAAGCCCCATCCCTACATCTTTTTCACACTGCAGTTAATAGACAGTGCATGGGGGGTCTTCCTAAAACATACCACAAGTTCACAACCTTCACTGGCAGTTCATGGCTGTAGCCTCATTCTCAGGCCACTTCCTCCTCCCATGTGGTCTGGGAACGAGGCTAGTATAACCTTCTTGGTAGCATTATGTTATACGGAACCTCTTCAACAACTTAAGCAGTTAGTTGGAGTAGACTGCAGACTAGTCTCGTCCCCAGGCCTGTTTGACCTTGGAACGAGGCTAACTGCAGACTTGTGATACTGTCTTTAAAGTATATGGCATGGTTTTAGCCTCGTCCCCAGGCCCTTTTCTTCTCCCACGTTGGCTCATAACGAGGCTAATATGATCTAGCAGCATTACATCAGCTGTAGTGTGAAAAAGATGTAGGGATGGGGCTTTGCCAATATGTTGACCTTTGCTTTCATGCATTATCCCTACCCTTGTTTGCCTACTTTTTGGCATGCCATCCCTACATCTTTTTACATTTTTAATGTTTTTTAAGTCTTGTTTCTGTACTTTTTTGATGTTAATCTGAGTTACAGTTAGACCTAAGAAGAATATTTCAAGTGTAACCGCAACACCAGGACTTTTGAAACGGCACAGTTCACAGCTTAGTAGTGGTTCCAGGCATGTAATAATTATGTGTAATATAGCCAGCTAGAACCTGATGAAGGGCCAACCATTCTCCCTACCAAACTTTGTGAAACAAATTTCATGATTCAGTTGTCATGACGACTGACCAGCTGCAGCACAGAAAACTATCATACTGACAACTGACCATCCTAGCTTTACAGTTCACTAAAGCTGTGAGTAGGCTATTTTTAGTGTAGCTACAAGTAGGTAGCGCCTTACCTACGTGGTGTTCAGAAGCCTTGCCCAATGCCGCGGGGGGGAAAGACCGTGCCAGCCACGCGTACTGCCCGTTGGCCATTTCGCTTGTGTACTAGTCTCGCTTCCAGACCAATGACCGTGGTCTTTGGTCTGGGAACGAGACTTCGTGTGCGCATGCGTACAAAATTAGAAAATGGCGTCCTAAGCAACGGACAGCAGCCTCAGACTGTTGTGAATGGCTTTTGTTGACCAGGCTGAATTTGAAGCTATGAAGACGCCGAGTGGTAGTGAAGCTGCGGGCTGTGATGAGCATCTGTTTCGTGCTAAAATCAAGGTGAGTGCTTGAACCGTTTTTGAGTTATCGTTGTTTGAACAAAAGTCGTAACGAAGAAAGAAGACGAAAAATGGTACTTTTGCTACCGCACACTTTTGCGTTTAGCTGTCTTCCGCGTGGCTTTTGGGCAACTATATCAGTCTTGCTGATCACAAAGGCACTCAAAGAGGACGTCTGGGCGCTTAAATAAGCTTTTAGCGTGTTTGTGGTGAAGTTATACGGCTTTTGCTTAAGTATTGCATATATTGCGCGTCGGCGCCATCCCTACATAGAGAGTCTACCGACTCTCTGATATAACCTGTTACCTAGGCAACATCACTGTACAAGAGAGATATGGGCAACATTCTTGCCTGGGTAACGGGTTATATATCTGGAATACAAAATATGCTAGTCATCTCCCAGGACAAGGTTGATATAGTCATAGATGACACTCTTAAAGCACATGATACAGCCTCATTCTCAGACCCCCACCAGGCTTCTACCATTCATTGCACTCCACTCCTTGAGGGCTCCTAGACCAACCCACTTATATTAGTAGGGGAAGCCCCAAACTAACCACATACCAAACCTTTTTGCTATTTGCAGTGAGCTATGATAAAACTTATGATGCCCTTAAATGTCATTTGTCATTAAGCACATGTAAATTTTGACAAGTTTATCTATCTTTCACATTAAAGGGTTAAAGCACAAATATATATCCTCATTCTCAGCCCCCATCCAACATTCCTGCTCTTGCAGTAGGGGAGGGCCTGGGAACTTTGAGCATGAGAGTGACATCAGGGGTAGAAATATGATAGTGGAAACTTTTGTGCATGTTGTGTCATACCACCTGAAGTAGCCTCATTCCTAGCCCCAAAGAAGTGAAAGTTAACTGTTCGCACGTGTGTTTAATTGCTGTGGAGTTCCACAGCCTCTGCATGTTATTTGTATACAACCGTACATCTGTGACGCTAAACGTTGATACTAAACTTAGTGTGTAAGTTACACACTGAAGTTAAAAGGGCTACTCAGAAAAGCTCACCAGCAATAGTGTGTATGTAATGAAAACGATTCCACCTGTGTTTGTTAATCCTTGATGTCACTTTCAAGATAAAATTCTCAGGTCCACCCTGCTTTTCCATACTGAAAGTGACAGGAGCTGGGTGGTGCTGTGGGAACACAATGCGCAGAGAAAGTGGTTTTGACCACTCCATTCTGTAATCCGTACTTATGCCATCTGTAGGCAAAGCGTTCCATTTCTGTTTTCGTTTCAATTTCCCTTTCTGGCCATTCCTTTACTGCTTCCCAAAATGTTGTGTACTAATTTTCCAGGAAATTTCTAATTGAGATCCACCCTGAAATATCTTGTCATATTTGTGATACACGTATGCATTGTACCATGGTATTTGGTATCGTCAATCTGAGGCACAGTGATAAGATGGAAGCCTTGTTTTACTGATGCAACGACCAATGTATGTGTATACAGAGGTTAGGATCACCAATGTTGTTGCTAGGGATTTAGCAGAATCATTTGTTTGGCATATATCACCATTTGCATGTAACAAGGTACACCACTAACTGCATGTACCACCTTTGTCTTGATGATCTTTGTTGGCTTAAACATACATCTATTAGTTTGATTGCTTCCTAAAGGTTGCACTCAACATCCATAGAAGATAGTTTCAGCAGCATGAAACATTGAAATTTTGTTCTACCTATTGTCAGCTATCAAATCAGGAGTCCATATATATGTTTATATAGGTGCTAAGAAGAATGTTGTTGATTGACTTGTGCGTTGTATTGTCCACCCTGCAGGATGGTTGGTCTGCATTGATGGTTGCATCTCAGCATGGGCATCATGAAATAGTAAAACTACTGATAGAGCAAGGTGCCAACACAAACCTCCAGAACAAGGTATGACTGTAGATGATATTGCTGCATACATGGATTAGAAATATTTATAATGTGTAGATACTTAAAGCAAATACTTTGCATGGTTTTTACTAAAATTGATACTATGGGGTGGGCTGTTCAAATGTTACTGCACTATATAAGTATCACCACTGTACAAAGCTCTACCGGAAAATATACGAGTTTGTTGCTGTCTGTATTGTTACAAGTGCGTAGCACGAGTAATAATGCCAACGGCAACAAACGAGTGACATTTTTATTCTGGTATAGTTTGGTACTATGGTGATAATGATTTTATCATACGAACCTTCCATTTCATTGCACGTTCAGACACAGCGCACATGACTTGTAGTACCTGATACGGATTCTCGTGTGACTTGTAGCTAAAAATACAGCTACAAGGCTTTCCAATTAACTCTCATACATTCACATGAGTTAGTCGTATGATAATGGTTGTCATTATGTACATGATCAATGCATATTTGAACATTCATGATTTGAAGACCTTTTGGATAGAATAATTTATTGCTGTTGATGGACCATTATTAGTGGCAGTCAAGTAACATTGTCGACAAGTGCTGCTGATACAGCTCTACTCAACTCCCCCCAAAAAATGTAGGACCACCCTTGACAACGAATAAAGCTATTACTAAGAAATTGCACATTCATTTAGCTCACAGGAACCTTTCCTGTGCATTTGTGTGAGCATAATTACTTGCTAATTTTGCTTAATTAAATTGACAATCAGTGTACAAAGGTATGTCTCTAACACATCTTCTCAAGTATACGTGGCATTTGTACCGTAGATCGGGAAATTTTCGCATAGCTTTTTTTCGCGCAAGAAATGTTCGTGCGTTTAATTTTCGCTGCGTGGCCAAGTGGCAAAAATTAAAATTTAAATGTTAAATTTTTGCGCGTTTAATTTCGCCGCCTAAGCAACTGGCGAAAAAGGTTTAACGGCGAAAATTTCCCGATCTACGGTATTGGCTTTGTAGTCAGTAATAACTAAAGCATAGGAAAATGAGAGCAAACAGGACTGCCACAGACTGCCCCATAGTGTAAGGTCTCCAGTCAGGTGTACACCACCTTTAGCCCTAACCCCTAAACTAACTCCACCCCCCTAACTTCAAGTCAGAATACTTTAGGATATCCAGAAGTAGGACAACTTGTGAGCAAAAAGCAGTTCAAGCTTCCCAATATGGATCTGCTTCACTACTACTTGTATACAGCTATATGTATAAACATTGTCTCTTCTACACAGGATCAGATTACTGTCCTGATGGTTGCCAGTTACAATGGTAAAATTGAGGTGGTGAAGGAACTACTGGCAGCTGGTGCTCATACAGACATACAAGATAATGTATGCCAGATGTGAAACTTGTATTGAAATGCAACAATTTGACACTTTCACAGCTAGTGTTTTAGAAATCAATCTGAATGGTTGCTGAATTTATCTGTGTGCAGCATGACACATACATGCATGGTTTCAAATAAATGACTGGATCCAAAGTATTGTATAGAGGTGGCTTGTTTGGCATTCCATGACTTCAACAACATTTTTCTTTTTATAATTGGATGGCCACATTTTTCAAAATGAGTACAGAATGAAAGGTGCAGCCATTTCATAATATATGGCAAGGTCTTCCTAATTCATGCACTTGGTCATGTCTCTACTCTTGCTACATACTTTCTACTTTAGATTGGACGATCTGCACTTAGTGTAGCAAGTCAACAAGGTTACAATGACATTGTGTCACTCCTGGCTGACAGTGGGGCCCAACTGAACTTGAAAACTCATGTATGTGTGCACAGCAATTATTGTGTGACAATGCCAGTCATGCTCAGAGCATCTTGCCTCATGCTGGAAATTAATGAATTTTAGATGTTATGAGGCAAAAATAGAGGAAAGTGAAATACTGAGTGGCTGCCGGGTGTGCTCAGTGGCACAGCACTGGTGGCTTAAGCCAGAGGTGTCCTGGGTTCGACTCCCGGTGACTGCCGGCTTTTTCACTTTCCTCTTTTTTTTCGCCTCATAACATCTAAATTCATTTAATGCCAGTCATGTCCTTATATAATCTTGCCACATAATCCAACACCATATGTGACCCTCACTAGAGAATGTCTTTTCAATGTTCTATATCAATGGCTGTTTTGTTTTCATCATAGTAACAATTTTGTACTTTGACAATCTTGAATCTTTTACACCTGGTGCCAATAACAGGGAAACTGTGATCTCTGTTCCTCCTACAGGAGGGAAGGACTGCTCTAGCTCTTGCCAGCTGGGATGGACACATGAGTGTAGTCCAAGTGCTTGTAGCAAAAGGAGCAGATGTCAATGTCCAGGATGAGGTGTGTGCTTGCAGCATCTACTTTACTCACCCATATCAACATGCAGTTAACGTTATACAACGCGTTCAGTATTTACACTGCCTGCCATGTCAACTATCACTGGGAATATTTTTATAATTGTTATCACTTCAAATGTGGCAAAACTATTTCAGGGCAATAGTTGTATTCACTAACATTTTTTGGCTATTGTAAAATACTAAATCACTAAGAATCACAGCACCTAATGATAGCAGCCCCAGATCATTCTCAGATACTGTAGGCAACACCAAATACTATAGAGTTCTGAGTGTCGTATTGGCACACCTACAGTACATCTTGCATGTTATGGGCCAAATAGGGTTTGCACTGGCCTCGTCCCAAGGCCCTCCCAAACTTCATCTCTTAGGTGTGAAGAAAAGGCCAGTAAACAATAAGATCACCTCATTTCTCCCAATTTTTCTCCATGGATGTGAGACAAAGTCTAGGAGTGGCCTGAGGCTAGGTTTGGAGATGGAGTTTGTGCTCCTTGCTCAGCAGCATGGGCACCTACATATAGTCCTCTCAGACTTCATCTCGTAGTTTTGGATGAAAGGCTGGTAAAGAACATCTTATATCTCCCCACTTTTTTTCATGGCTTTGTGATAAAGTTGGGGCATGGCCTAGTAGTGAGGCTAGTTTTGCAAACAGAGTTTGCATCCCTTCTAGGTTCAACATTTGCCATGTCATACACAATGATTAAAATCTCATGCTCTTCAAAGTGCACATACCTAGATTCTCAATTCTGCATATCAAGATAGCACACACATTACAAAGTTGAAAGGGTTTTTCCAGTTCTGTGCCTTACCCACCTCAGTTCACCCACATATTGTAGCTGTCATGAAGTAATAATTAACACCTATATATATCTAGTAGTACCTAGGAGATACACACCCTGATGGAAATGGTTCTGCTAGCATGGCTAATGAAATTAGTGCATCCTTCTTGATTGCTGCGAACACAAGATTGTTGATTTAGTGTTAATGTGTCAGTTGGAACTTACTGTCAGTGTCTGATTCCCAAATCCTTAGGAGGGACTGACTGCTCTAATCCTTGCTATCAAGCAGGGCCACACTGAGATTGTCCGGGAGCTGGTACACCATGGAAAGGCTGATGTTAATCTTCAGGAAAGGGTAACTTATATCATGATAAATTGTGAAATTGCTACTTTGCTGCATGTTATTTATTGTTCATGTTACTGTTGTTCATCCCTAACAAACCAATAACTCATCCCCTTTTTGTTTGAGCGACCAGTTTCCTAACTGTTGTTCATCCCTAACAAACCAATAACTCATCCCCTTTTCGTTTGAGTGACCAGTTTCCTAACTGTTGTTCATCCCTAACAAACCAATAACTCATCCCCTTTTTGTTTGAGTGACCAGTTTCCTACAGTATCTATGACTTTAATGATAGCAGGATGATAGGATGATCTACTATATATTTTTTTCTTTGGCTTGTGCAGTCCACCCAATGGACTGCTCTGTTCTTTGCTGCCAAGGATGGCGACTTTGGCCTCACCAGGATCTTAATTCAGGGTGGATCGAATGTGTGGCTGAAAGACAAGGTATATTATATATTACTTGCACTTATAGCAGAGGTAAGATTGTGTATTTACATTGTGATTTTTGCGAGAGTAGCTGTAGCACTTAAAGACAAAGGTGATAATCAACTGGAATTATTTATCAACAGTTAATAAATCTGGTCAGATTGACATGTTGGCATTATATACTGTGGGATTGCCAAGCATGTGCTTAGTTCCCCAGGATATTCATATCACTACATTGGCAATAAGCTGGTGAAAGTGATCATAATTGTAAGTGATTTGTACTGTGTAGTTTGAGATACTTGCTTCTCTTTGACCAGTGGATATAAGCATATCTCAGAAGTATAAGAACACCAAGCTTGTACCAGTATCTTGCCAGTGGCTAGAAGATGATTCGAATTTCAACTTGCTATAATAGAAGTTAAAGCAAAATATAAGTGGAACCCCACTTAACAAACACCTACAGTATAATGGACAATTCTGAAAGCAACAATAGCAGTAGCAGACACCCCGCTACTTCGTATAATGGACAGTTCTAATGCTCCCAACTGCATGTATGCAAACAATACTTACCTGTTATCCAAAGCTCACACACTCACTCCATCGACTTACTGTGAACACTTAAAGTATGACACATTACCACCTTTGTACATGTCCTAATTATGTGCCTACTGCATGCTATAGTTGATAGCTCAGAGGTCATTGTACAAATTTTGTGGCTGTTTTGAATCTAGCTAATTCTTCCTAATGAGCCCCCACCAAGGGCAAAGTAAATTTCATATGCTTTACGTCCAACATGTATCAAGTGACAATTATGGTTTGTGTGCATGTGACCACACTGAAAATTCAGTACACATCATTGGTGTAAGAAGTTTTTATTTTCTGTCAGGGCACCACTCAGCATCTGCCAGAGCTGCTATAGTGGGTAGTACGTAGGTGAAAGTGTTACAGAATGACACGTGTAACACTACTCCTGTAACCTTGTCGTGCTCACAATACTTTACTGTCAATACATCTTCTCAGCTTTGTATTATCATTGTGCTAGCAAATACAAGAAGGTTCAATGAAAACTGAATTTCTTTGCTCCCATTGTAGAGTGAGGTCACTGCTCTGGATGTTGCAAAGGTTTTTAATCATGAGGATGTCATCCAAGAACTAACATCACAGATGAGCAGTGGAAGACAACATGAGCGTCAGAGAACCACCATGGTAAGTAACAACTATTGATGAAATCATCAGTATTTGCAACAAAATCAACAGCACTTGAGGTGTTAGGAATGTGAATGAACTTTGACAGAAGAATTTTATGAATGATTTTCCGGTGTCCATACGTCACAACTGTCACTATAGACCATGAACCAGTGATATTACTGCACATTGACAACAGACTGATGAAGCAAACATTGAATATGGTTCTCTAGCTGACATTGTGCATACATCACTCTTGAGACTATTTAGTGTAGAAAAGCAATTGATGGTGCTCACATGTTTGAATGGGTGTATTCATGTATGAGAAGTGAGTACTGACTGAGAGCCTGGTCAGTAGCCTCACTGGAACAATGCCACTAAAAATACTGTCACTATCAGTATGAAAAAGACACCCACTTGCCTCTGCATTCTGTAATTGTGTATGATGGATTGGCCTACATCTCCACATTAGGAAATGAAGGAACTGGTGTTGTCTGCACGCAGGTTTCTACAGACCATGTTCAGTAGAGTTGAGAGGAACATTCTGAAAACACGCACACTGAAGAGGGAAATGACTGGAAACATCTCACACTCTGCACATGAAGGACCCAATGTAACATCAGAAAAATAACTTAGCTCTAAACCCCCCTTTGCTTGTGATTAGGGAAACAGTCCAACTTGAGTATAGCCAAGCTGCGAAATTTGGTAGTAATTGTTATTGTTTGCTTAGTTTTGAAAGTGGTTGTTGTGTACGTCTAATAGCAACTAGTATTCGTATCTGGTTGTAAGCTTTGCCATTGCACAGTTACACAATCTTTGTGTAATAGTAAATTGATCCACCATACAAATTTTTTTTGTAAAAATTAATGTTTTATTGTTAGCACAATAATGTGAAAAAGCAGTTACAAATATTATTTTAAGTAAAGTTGGTCAGGATAATACTCAGAGCATCTTGCCTCATGCTGGAAATAAAGTGTAGAATCTGATGTCCTGTATATATTATAATGTACTGCACGTGCAGGTGTACCGAATGCCTCAGTTGCACACCTTGCAGCCACTCAGTATGATTGTGCCATCAGAACTCCTTAGGGGTTGACGGAAAAATTCTTTCCACCTGTAGAGAACCCATGCTGAGTGGTTTTCCCACTCTAAAATTAATGCTCAGGGCATCTTGCCTAAAGGAATGATGTTATGAGGCAAAAATACAAGGGAAAAGGCTGGGAGTCAAACCCAGGACACCTCTGGCTTCCTTCAGCTGAGATACAAAATGAGTGACAATCCAGTTGGCAGCCTGATCATGGTAGATGACAGGCCATAACTACCACTTCCAATCTTTACTTAAGTGTGCATCACTGGCTTCATGGCCTGATAAGCTCTAATCAACAGAATCACATGATGACAGTATAATTATAGACTGATCAGCAGAACAGTAACACAAAAGCACAACATTAATAAACATAACACTTAGTGCAATGCAAATTCATTTGTCAATACAACATTCGGTCAGACTTCTGTTTTTTTTTCTTCCCTTGCTATATTATTCTGAACCAAGGGTGCAAGGGTGGCCGGCTTGATAAGCCTTTGTTCTGAAGCTAGCATTTCTTTCCTCTGCCACTGTAGCTGGGCCAACTGTATGGCATGTTCTATCCATCACATTTCAATTCCATTTTCTCCACACGCTTGTGACAGTACTGTGCATATACCTCCACTAGTATCTGTGTGTGTGTGTGTGTGTGTGTGTGTGTGTGTGTGTGTGTGTGTGTGTGCATGTGTGTGTGTGTGTGTGTGTATGAAAGGTAAACATCCAGTGACAGCAGTATAACTCGTGGCACCCCTCCGCCAACTTAGATATAGACAGAGGGAAGAGGTCCTGACCCCCCCACCTCTCCCCTTCTCCACCCCACAAAGAACAAAAAAGAAACCACAACTCTTTTATACTGAATAATGAGCATTAAGTTTTCTGTTTCACAATCATTCTCAGCTTTAGCACTTGGACAGGCACTACACAAAAAGGGCATATATACCCAGTAATTGCAATTATATCATGAGCACCAGATGTTGTGAACTTAGGGGCATATGGAAAAGTAGGAAATGGAAGTGAAACGGAAACTGAAAACGGAAATGGAAATGCAACCTCTTAACTGTTGTAGTCCTAGCAAGATTTGCACGTTGCCGTTCCTAGGCATCCCAGTGCTGTCCCTGCCTCCAGTTTTTGGTTTGCTAGCCTAGCTAGCCTAGCCTCTTGCCTTCCCTTCGCCTGCCCCAGTTGTAGTGTAATGTGTGATTGTTTAGTATTTCTCACTTGGGTGGTACAAGTCATTGTTTATGTTCTCAGCAGTAGCTATTCTATCTTTGGTGTTCCATACTTAGTAACTAGCTGATTCTGTATAAATATGCCCTGTACATGTCCTGAGATTAATGTTTGAATCAGAACACTACACCAGTATTTCTACATTGGCAAGTATTGGGGGGGGGGGGGGGGGGGGGGGAAGGCAATGGTTGGGATGGGACTATTGTACCCAGGGCCTGGGTATGAAGCCATAATTTGCTTCACACACTGCAAGCAATCAAAACTGGAAGTAGGTCTAGGAACGAGGCTGCAAGAGTAGGAATGCTGGCCTTGTTCCAAAACGAAGTAGGTTACTCTCATGGTCAGATTGCAACTAGTCTTGTGCTGAGACCCTCTCACATGTGAACCAGACTAGATTGCAACATTGCTTGCCACATGAGATAGTCAATCACACTAAAAGCAGTAATCACAAAGCACAGTACAGGAGTAAAGGCAAAGCACATGACTCATAAAGCCAGTCCTATAACCATTGCTAAGTAGAACACAAGAGTAATGACTAAGCACACCATTGCACCAGTGATTGGTGCGTTTTTGTGTTCCCATTTCCGTTTCCAATTTCCATTTCCAGTTTCCATTTCCAGTTTCCGTTTCATTTCCATTTCCTGCTTTTCCATATGCCCACACAAAAAGGCTTCAAGCTCAGACCTCTATTAATTTTCCTACATCATTGACATTGGTATTGACATCGCTCATGAGATAAATGCTCCCAGGCCTTGCCCCTCCTACATCACTGACATTGGTATTGACATCGCTCATGAGATAAATGCTCCCAGGCCTTGCCCCTCCTACATCATTCACATTGGTATTGACATCGCTCATGAGGTAAATGCTCCCAGGCCTTGCCCCGCCTATATCATTGACATTGGTACTGACATCACTCGTGAGGTAAATGCTCCCAGGCCTTGCCCCGCCTACATCATTGACATTGGTACTGACATCGCTCGTGACGTAAATGCTCCCAGGCCTTGCCCCTCCTACATCATTGACATTGGTACTGACATCGCTCATGAGGTAAATGCTCCCAGGCCTTGCCCCGCCTACATCATTGACATTGGTATTGACATCGCTCATGAGATAAATGCTCCCAGGCATTGTCCCTCTATTTCAGCATATAGTAAGTGGCCCAAAAACCTGACACGGGAAAGGCCTAGGCTATATCCCAGACTCTTACCAGTATCAATTACTTAACTTGCCAATTTCTACCCCACCCCGCCCCTCTATCTCCTTTTCCTCCTCTTAATCTCTTTATTCTCTGGCTGGGGATCAACATGTATCCGGGAGCACCCTGGCCTCCAGGCACAGGACTAAGCAACAAAAGTGTCACAAGACTAAGCAATAGTGTTGACTCACGGGTTGTTATTGCTGCTAGTCTGTCGGCACAGTTAAATAAACAGCAAGCTTCGAAGTTTCATCTTCTCCCACGCCATAGTTGTAATCTCAAGGGCAATCTGGTTCACATCTTTCACCTGCAACACACACACAGATATTAACCATATAAATGGTTCTGACATTTCAACTGCTGACCTTTGACCTATAAAATCCTTTAATTAGCACATGCCATGTAAGTGGCCCAATAATAATGTTGTCGCTTAGCCTACCAGGAAGGTGGCCCAACATGTACAACTCATCGCTTACGGCTTACGACTTTGAGGGTAGTAGTAATAAGAAGTAATGAAAGCTAGACCACACCTTTTGACTGACATCATTGCTCAGGAAAGGCAGGAGGGTTCGTAGCTTCGGTATAAGGTTTGTGGGTGAATACGAGCTTGGCCAAGGCAGCCAGACACAAAACTTCTATTGGAACACAGGGTGCTGGTAGGAGTCTTACCTATTACTGTTACTACTGGAACACAGGGCGCTTGTAGGAGTCTTACCTATTACTGTTACTACTGGAACACAGGGCGCTGGTAGGAGTCTTACCTATTACTGTTACTACTGGAACACAGGGCGCTGGTAGGAGTCTTACCTATTACTGTTACTACTGGAACACAGGGCGCTGGTAGGAGTCTTACCTATTACTGTTACTACTGGAACACAGGGCGCTGGTAGGAGTCTTACCTATTACTATTACTTGAAAACCGGCTCATATATTGGCATAGCCTCGTTCCCAGGCTCTCGTGCGTGGGCAGAGAAAAAAGAGCCTGGTACACACTGTTTGCGCATGCTCAGTTTCCCTAGGATTTCTGGGTATTTGGAAAATTCCGTAAAATACGCTCCGTTACACTAACCTCCGTCAGGCACGCTGACTTCTCCGTATAAAAGATGCCTGCCACTGACTACGCATTTGTCCATTCTAGCTAAACGCTGTGACATGTGAATAATGCAATCTTTCCCTTTGAAGTTCACCGATCGCCTCGAACGAAGCAATGCAGACCGTTACTGTCAAAGCAATATTGTTTTTGACCTCAAAACCGACTGTATGTGTCCCACAGGGAGTATAACCATGCAGTGCGGTCTTTCAGCAGGTAAACAGAAATTGACCGTAATTTTAGTGTAGTGGAGTAGTATGCAGGTTACCAATGGAACTTGGCGCACGCGCGAACAGTGTGTACCAGGCTGTCTTTCCTCCTCCCCCACACAAGAGCCTGGGAACGAGGCTAATGTTGGCACTGTAAGTATCAAGTGATACAATCGGGTCGTTTCAAATCACTACTTACGCTACGCTCACTTACTACGTACAGTTCCGACAAACTCAGTAGATTTCCAAGTTACCGTAGAATTTCTAATAATTCGTACACCCTATTGATTCATACACCCTCTTTTCCAGAAAAAGGGCCTAATTAATTGTACACGTAAAAATTAAATTATTATTCTATGGTACATACAGCAAAAACTCAAGCACAATGAGATGGCGCAAGTATGGTGAGATGGCGTTTCTGACGTCCAGAAATGCGAAGAAACATGTTCTTGGTTCGATCATACAGCCAGGGCCGCCATGAAGGCTAAATTCACCAGGGTTCCATCCATGTTCCCCTGCTACATAGGTCTAGTATCGCCAAGCCTCACAGGACGAGCGAATGCTGTACAACTTGCCATTAAAGTTTGTTTCTCGCTCTTTTATGTTGACTTGACTCAGAGTATTAGTGCGACTGACATCTGGTAAACTGTGGCACCACAGAAACTAGCAGCTCGCTTAGTGTACAGATATACATAGAAGCTAAGGCTACTTGCTACTAGTTGCTGTGCACTACGGCAGCTACCTGAGGATAGATAGGTACCCGCACAAAGTTGTCAATCGCCCTTCCAACTTGCATGTTTTCTTTCTAATCACGTCATACAGATCCTGTATTTATTAGTACACCCCCCAGTTCTTGGAATAATTTATGTACTCTAATCAATTCCTACAGCTAAAATTGAATTATTTCATTTTGTACGAAACTATACGGTATTTGAAGCTACATGTAGTATTCCTTCCTTAAGCAAAATCCGGAAACCGTTTTGTTCAAAAAAAGCTTTGCAATTGATAGCCCTTGGCAGATTCATAATCGATCATGAACTAGCACCGCCCCTTCCTGCCTTCCCCACCAGTGATGTAAGTGGAAGGATGTGGCCTACACTTATTATTACTCAATAGGTAGGGATTTCCCCTAAAATCCAAAAATCTTGCTTGGCTTTGCTACTTTAGTGTGTGAGATCTCCTGCGCCAATATATTGGCACATCACATCCTAAGTTATAATAACTGGCTTTATGTCCAAATGATACAAACTGCTTGTACTCTACTGTATAACTGGCAGTCTTTACATTTGGTGATTTGACCCTAAACCGGACATAAAAAATATTGGCGGAATTTAAATCTGGCAGTGGCACCCCACCAGCGTATTACATCATCATAAGAATTGTGTGTGCAATCACAACATATAAGTGAGCAGCTGCACTGACTGTCAGAGTGAGGATCAAAGTGGAGAGATAACTGAGTGGAGTTGTATTAGAGGACACCAGGTTGTCATGTGTATAGTTGTTGTACACTCATCTGACCCACTGTCACCACCTCCACCCAAGAGGTCCCAAGAGATGGTTAATTTCACATTCACACCCCTCCACACACACACATGCACACACACACACACACACACACACACACACACACACACACACACACACACACACACACACACTTGTCCCTCGTCGGTGTCTTGCCCTACTGCATTGCAGGCTGTCTTTCACGCGCTTGTTTGCTAGTTTGATCTCTTTGTCAGTGATGGGCAGGTCTGTTTATCAGGAAGTGCTGCCATCTCTTGCTTGTGGTATTTGAACGAAGCCATGAGTTTGCAAACTTACACAAAGTAACACTGGCAGCATGCTAGTGCTGAGCTAGCTACATGTACAGCTAGTGTAGAGGGGTGGGGCCCAGAGCTACTGCATGCAAAAGGTTGTTACGTGTTGCGGGGAATTAATACTGACGGATTTTAATTTGGTGATTTCAACCCCAACTGCCAAACTGTCAAATTTTTTCCCTGTCAAATTTTCCGGCTATATGGTATATTACACACAGCAACCACCTAACAACGGGCTCAAGTATGAAAGCACTGGATGTGCCAGAGCTAGTCACAACACATACCTTAGATTTGCGGTCTCCCATGTACTGCAGAACCAGCTTAAACAACTCCACTGCATCTTTCTTCTGCTGTTTGTCTCGAGTGAGCATCATTGGTTGTTTGATTGGGTTCTGGGAGGGTGGGAGGGAGAGTGGGAGGAGGGAGCATCCTGGGAGGGTGGGAGGTAGAGTGGGAGGAGGAGCATCCTGGGAGGGTGGGAGGTAGAAAGGAAGTGGAGGGAGAGCGAAGGGAGAGGGGGGGAGGAGAAAAGGAATGGGAGAGACACAGGATGTTGGACATTGTATGCTCCCATACATAAGAGATGGAATCATGGAGCAGGCCAAAGAAAGTTTGCTGGTAGTTCTGTTATGACATACAGAAGCTGATCCCTGCCAGATTCCCAACCTAAACTCAAACAGGATAGCAGAAAACAGTTTTAGCATGCTTAAGTGGCTCAGGAATGTAATTTTAAGGAAACTGGATGGCAGGAAGGGCTGAGAACAAGGATATCCTGACCTCTCCCAAGCATCAACTTCTAAACTTTCCAATATCCCTCCATCTTGTCCTCCCTCAACCTTCTCCTCTCAAATCATCCCCTTGTTCTCACACACACACACACACACAGGGCTGCCGACAGAGCAGAGAGGCCTTGGAAAAACATTTTGCAACTAATTTAGTTGGCCAATTAACTGTTAATTAGTGAAACGTCCCACATGTCTACATGTGTCAGAGTATTTTTTTTTTCCCATCCTTGACTGAAAGCATTACCGATTGTTCTACCAAGAGTTTAATGATTGAGTCCAGACAATGCAACGGAAATATGTCATGGTGCTAAAAAGCGAAAGAAAACGAAACGGCACGAAGATGCAGCTCAGAAAGGTAAAAATAAAAATAAATTTAAAAAGCCTCATGGGGCCCCTTTTCTGGAAAAAATTTGGGGGGTGTCTAGGAACACACACACACACACACACACACTCCTCCCTACTCACCCCTTTATTCTCTGGCTGAGGATCAACATGTCCCCAGAGGTACCCCTCCAGATACGACCGGAACTTGAAGGAAGGAGGGAAGAATGCTACTGCAATGGTGAACAACTCCCAGCCTCGAGCCAGACTGCTCCTGAAAGGGGAGGGTGAAGAAGTATGACTATCGCAGACACCCTTGATACCACTACAGGGCTGTTACCAACCATATCACCACAGGTGATTCTCCTTCCTATTTCTCTTTAAAGGTTTTGTTGCTAAGCAACAGATCAACAGCTAGATGTACATGAACATATATGTACCATATACAACAGTACAGTATATATATGTACAGTTTATGCACTGGGGATATACTACCTACATGTATATGAGGAAAATGAACATAGATATACTCTGCTAGACAGTTTACCCAAGGCATAGCCGAGGGTAAACAATCTAGCACTAGTATATCCCATTTTCTCACGTGAGTGACGTCAGGATAGAAAGGATGGTAGAAAGGGTTTAATTGTGCGTGGGTGCACAGGGCCCAGAACAGCAAATAAAGCCAACGTAGCAGGTAACTTACCGCACGTATCTAGCTAGCGGAGGGCAATTGCCGTATACACCGAGCGTTGAGTGTGTAGTCAGTTGAACAATACGCGAAACGCAGCCTGTTTGTTATGAAAATTTTCGCCATTTTCCGATTACGTCATGCTCACATGAGAAAAGATACCAGGCTCTCCCCGCTTTTCCGTACTGCAAGCGACGGAAAGCTGGGTGGGGCCTGGGAACGAGGCTACTCAAAATATGCAACAGAGTTATTCAGTTTCTAGCTGGCTACATGCTGACAGTATGTCTTTTAAGGTTACGATGAACAAGCTGTGCGCGCGCTTATTTATAAATTATATTCATGACGTATACCAGCAAGTCTGAATGCATTCCTACCGTTACTAACTTTGTGTCAATTTTAGCGAACTACTTTTATTTATGTGAAGGCTTTGTTCTGGATAGTGTGGATTATAAGCTGCTTGAGCTGTTATGACCAAAAGAGCATTGTGTATAGCCTGGCCTTCGGTATCTCCATAGGCTTTTGAAGCGCTAAAATACCTCCAAGCACTCTAGAGTTATAACGCTGACATTCAAGCGCATTTATTGAATTCTGAGATAGGACAGGTTGTTCATCGTAACCTTAATGATTCAGACATTTGTACAGCTGCATCAATACATGTGTATACTGTACACACATACACATGCACAAGATGTGTGTTGACATAAGAAACAGGTATACACACACACACACACACACACACACACCTCCCTACTCACCCTTTTGTTCTCTGGCTGAGGATCAACATGTCTCCAGAGGTACCCCTCCAGATAGGACCGGAACTTGAAGGAGGGAGGGAAGAACGCTAGTCCAATGGTAAACAGCTCCAAGCCTCGAGCCAAACTGCTCCTGAAAGGGGAGGGTGAAGAAGTATGATTATTGCAGACACCCTTAACACCAACTGAACCACTATAAATGCCTGATCTTTACTTCCTGTGAGCGGGATAGGCGTATTTATACGCCTGTGTTACATTCGGGCCACTACCGCACAAAGAAGCGAAGCCAAGCAGCTCCTGAGGGTAAATCCCTTCTTATTTAGTGGTAATTGTTGAGTCCACGCCTTTTCACTTACATCACTATCCAGGAAAAGCAGGAAGGGGCGGTACTAGTTTGTGATCGATTGTGATTTGGCTAAGGGCTGCCAAACATGAGGCTTTTTCTCAAACAAGGAAGCAAACGGCCTCCAGTTTTCAGAAGTACTACCCTCAAAAAACTTGGAAATTGGCTGAATCTGTCGGAGCTGTAGGTAACAAGTAGGAAAATCGGCACCGTTTCTAAGTCCTAGTAAGTTACGAGTATAGGCACCCATAAATAGCTTCAAACAAGTACAAATAGCTTACCTGGCTGTGAACAGTTACTTAGATAAACTAGTCCACCCTAGTTACGCACTATTTACGCAAATCAGGCCACTGGCTACGTCAAGGGCTTCCTAAGCAATGCTTGACACCTTGATCTCCGAGTGGTAACACTGGTTGTGCACGCAGTTAATTAACGGTGATTTAAAATTGCTGTCATGTTCAAAGGGTTAATTTTGTGAATTTCGCGAATTGCAACAGTTCACAAAAGTATTTCAACAAAAATATTTGACACATGAACCAGTTTTCATGCTGACTGCAAGAACATTGATGAACAACATCCCGGGGGCTAAGCCACCGAATCCACAAGGAATGCTCTTCAAAGAGATACCATTGCAGTAGGCATTGCTTTGCTAACAGCTGCAAGCTGTATGTACAATTCTCTTACAAAACACGCCAGCTGTTTACACATGCTGTTCAGATCCTAAATCCAGATTGCAACCTGGGTTCAATCCACATCCGGAGGTGGGTTACGTACACAACCCGGATTGCAATTTGGATTGGAGCGTTTACACAAACCTAGATTACTTTAATGTGGATTGGGACCCAAGTTAACTCTTTAACAACCGTAGGCTATTTACTGGAAGTATTTATTAGGCTATGAATACTTTCCATGGTCCATATTTTCACTTCTGCTTGGAGCTAGCACTGGAAACTTGACTCAAAGCTTTATTGACATGTTCTCTGTAGGTTCATGACCTTGGACACACCCACTCATTAGCGAGCGTTCAATAGTCAGGGCCCACCAACCAGAGAACGCTCCGGACTAAAAGCTGCCTAAAATGCCAGAAATGGAGTCCCTACAAGGTGAAAGGAGCGTTTTCTACACCCGTTTGTGCAAGAAAGCAGACAAATGGCCCACCCGGCATTGACCAAGGCTTTTCTACAGGCAGCTGCAACCGCCACCATGCACTGTCAGCCAGAGCGGTGCACCCACCCACCTCCCCCTGTCCCACCCTTTCTGCTAGCGCAGAATCTATCTTCAAAACAGATTGCGCCAACTGATAACATGCGGCCAAAATCTGACGATGCCATATGGCGTCATCGGTTGTTAAAGGGTTAAAGGCCTAGTGTAAATGGGACTTGGATCAATGTTCTCTGCTGGGAGGTGTGGATGGTCATGCAGGCACAAGACCAAGGAACAAAAGTGTTTCAAACAATGGTGGTACTCACGGGTTGCTATTGCTGCTTGTCTGTCTGCACAGTTGAATAAACAGCTCGTCTCGAAGTCCTTTCTTCTCCCACGCCATGGGCGTGATCTCAAGTGCAATCATGTTCACATCTTTCACCTGCAACACACAGACAGTGAGACAGACAGTGAGGCAGGCTGGCAGACAGTAAGACAGACAGTGAGGCAGGCAGACAGACAGACAGACAGACAGTGAGACAGACAGTGAGATAGACAGACAGTGAGACAGACAAACAGACAGTGAGACAGACAGACAATGAGACAGACAGACAGTGAGACAGACAGACAGACAGACAGTGAGACAGACAAACAGTGAGACAAAGACAGACATAAATGCTTCTGATATTTGGACTGCCGACAATTCATCCTTCGTAATCCTTCCACTTACCTTGCATTCGTGTATGTCAGAGTCAACTGAGAAGCCACCTAACTATTGTTTACATTTACACAGTTATTACCCAATTACAAGGGCTTAAGTACATGTACACTGCACACAGGAAGCAGCCCCAAGACAGTTTGTGTAAACTACGATTTCACTACAGCTGTAATTCAGTTGCGGCAACAAGTCGGGTAAGTCCCCGGAAAATCCTGGCACATTACTGAACAGATTTATGATTTTGCTCGGCCATAACTGGCTTAGTACTACTATAGTAGCACTAAGTTATATGGAAGTGGAAAAGAATGTGTACAGAAATTTACTCAGTTCTCCGACACTCTGTCCATATTTATACCAACAACTGAAAATAGCTCACAGCTGAAAGTGGTCCTACGGGCAATCACAAATGCACTCATATCTCGAGGTCTGTGTAGACTGAGAGCAAAGTGCTCACAATGTACTGAAAGCCTGAGGCTTACTATAACTGGCTTTATGCACAAATGATACTAACAACTTAAACAGAGCGTACTGTTCAGAGAGGATTATAATTTTTTTAGGTGATCTGACAAATGTCAGAACACATTGAATGTCATTTGTCATATTTGGTCGGACATGGTATATTTGTGTATTGAAACATTAAAGTTGTAATATTGACAATACATACAAGCAAAATCACTCTTGGCATGATCAACGATGTTACTCGTTCAGTGGTTGTTGGATCCAGATATCCAAGCACTAGAAAAACTCTTTAGTCCATGGATATTAGCTTCAAATCTGGTACAAACAGCACACGTCAAAGTGTCAACTAATGATGGATCATGCTCGTCCGTCATATAGCGGAACCACGACAGTGACTGATACTCCTTTTCAGATTCAGTTTGCCACTGCTTGAAAGTGGCAACTGAAACATGCCGTCTTTTCTTCTTGTCAGAAAGAATCGCTTGAACTTGTGCTTACTCTTTACCGTTTTGTAGCCATGCTTCGAGCTTCACAATCGCTCGAATACGTTGTACTTATGCCACGTGGCAATTATTGCCACACCCACCTTTTAACCACACCCTTCATCACACTTGCTGGAAGGCCGGCCACTGTGTCAGCTCGCTCGTTGAACTGTTCGGCCCTTGGTAAGTTTGGCTCGGAATTTGGCCGATGACCGACTGTTATAATCCACTCTGCTGTTACACATAGCAACCACAAAGCAACAGGCTGAAGAATGAAAACATTGTGCCAGTTCTAGTCAAAACATACCTTAGATTTGCGGTCTCCCATGTACTGCAGAACCAGCTTGAACAAGTCCACTGCATCTTTCTTCTACTGTTTGTCTCAAGTGAGGATCATTGGCTGTTTGATTGGGTCCTGGGAGGGTGGGAGGGAGGGAGGGAGAGTGGGACAGGGGGAGGGAGAGTGGGACAGGGAGAGGGAGAAGGGGAGGGAGAGTGGACGGAGGGAGGGAGAGTGGAGAAAATGAAGGGCCAGAGGAAGGAATGGGAAGAGAGGAGAAATGGGAGGGTTAGAAGGTGGGAGGAAGAAAGGGAGATAGTGAACAAAGCAGGAAGATTAAGAATAGAAAATGGAGGGCAACAGGGAGGTAGGAATGGAGAGAGAGGGGGAAAGGGGAAGTGGAAGCAGAAGGGAGGGGAGAATGAAGAGAGAAAGGAATGCGAGAAGAAGAGATGAAAGAGGAGAAAGAGATGGAGTGAAATGTTCACAATGTGAAAGTGAGCAACTTGTACTCTGAAAATGAAACCAACATGCAAGCAAATTGTACAGGAAAGAATTCTTGCAACTTGAAAATTGTTGTCATACAGTTTGTGTAAGTTGATCTGAAGAAACCTCATGACAGGCCAGACCATCAAACTTTCCCTCCTTCCCTCCTCCCTCCCTTCCTTCCTCTCTCCCTCCCTCCTTCCCTCCTCCCTCCCATCCCCTCCCTCCCCCCTCCCTCCCCCCTCCCTCCCTCCCCCTCCCTCCCCCCTCCCTCCCCCTCCCTCCCTCCCTCTCCCCTCCCTCCCCCCTCCCTCCCCCTCCCTCCCCCCTCCCTCCCCCTCCCTCCCTCCCCCCTCCCTCCCTCCCCCCTCCCTCCCTCCCTCCCCCCATATATATATAAACATCTCCTTTTGCATGTGAGGGTACATACAAGGAGGCCTAGAGATACGGCCATTGTCTACATGCTGAGCTATTGCATGGCACAAATAAATTGGCTGTCTCTAGGGCTAGAATAGAAAGATAGAACAGTTTAGAAGTTAGGATAAGGTAAATAAAGTTATATTAAAGAGTTTCTCAATGTCCAAATTCGGTGTGACCCGAGTATGGCCTTCCTGCTCACGTCTTGTAGAAAATGGTGTCTGTTTTTACTGCTGCAACTCTCGAGGTTTGAAAACAGGTGCTTGAAGCCCTCCGGGTTTAGAAAACCTCGGCTGCCAACTTCGAGCGTTACAGTGCTTGTATCATAGCCATTTCTCCTTCCTGTCTCAACCAGATCCTCGTACTTATTTGCTTTCCGCCTGTGTGCATCTTCAAAGTTAGTTTCGTGGCACACTGTCAGCTCCATGAGAACAGCAAATTTCTGAGCAAGGCTCCATAGCACAACATCAGGTCGAAGGTCAGTTGGGGCGATACAGGTTGGGAATGTGTAGTCATAAGCTGGTAGGTCTGTGATGGCCTCTACACCTGGCGGACAGTTCTCCCTCACAAACTGGTCTATCACCTCCAGAACTGCATCATGTCTTGCATTGTACCTCCTAAGATTCAACGCCACCTGACAGTGGTTGAGGACGTGCACAAGCGTCTGCCTCTCCCCACACAACTTGCAGTTACTAGATAATTTAAACATTCTCCGAATTAAATAAGAAAAGGTAGTTTGTTGCTAAGTGAATGCCATTTGAGGCAAAACATGCGAACAAATGTGCTACACATTTGACCCCTGGTGACATGTGTAGGAAGTCTTCCTACACATGTGCCATACATTTCACCCCGGTGACATGTGTAGGAAGTCTTCCTACACATGTACCATACATTTCACCCCGGTGACATGTGTAGGAAGTCTTCCTACACATGTGCCATACATTTCACCCCAGTCTTCCTACACATGTACCATACATTTCATCCCGGTGACATGTGTAGGAAGTCTTCCTACACAAGCAATTTTGAGCCAACACTGGGATGTGCAGGAAGTGTTCCTAACAAAAAAATCTATATTAGTGCATACTATGGACAGATAGATAGTGCTTTCTTACAAAAACTACATGCACAATGTCATATAACTTCAAAATCGTTTCCTTTTAGATTGTTTCAGTGCATAGCTCCATTCCCCTTCTCTAAGTTCCTCATAAATGGTTTTTAATTCTTCTCTTGTTGTTTTGCGTAATGTCTGTCCTTTCGGATTAAGTTCAAAGTTGTATAATAATATATTGTCAATGTGAATCGTTGTATTCGGCCGCTTTGACTGTCGAAAGCTGCGCAACCATGTCACCTTCTTTGTACCCCTATCATGCTCCAACCACGCAATCTCTACTTCAGGGGTTTCAGCAAGATCATCAGAGATTCTCATTACTGTTGCAATCTGAGGCACACTTCCAACCCACTCTGGATGGTTGACAGCAACCAGACTCCCAAGTTTTAAGTCTTTGGTTATGTCAGCGTTGTGCTGCACAGCAGTTTTCCCTCGTAAATTTCCAATGTATATCTGGGGGAAAGATGTAAAGAATAGAGTATAAATTACACTCAAAAGCACCACACAAACGTTTAAACATAAGAACACATGACACGATCCTTCATGTGCACCCCCACTTTCACCGAATAGTGTAGGAAGTCTTCCTACACAATTCAGTTGAGAGAAGGTTCACATGTGTGAGCATACAAAGACATGACACGATCCTTCATGTGCACCCCCACTTTCACCGAATAGTGTAGGAAGTCTTCCTACACAATTCAGTTGAGAGAAGGTTCACATGTGTGAGCATACAAAGACATGACACGATCCTTCATGTGAACCCCCACTTTCACCGAATAGTGTAGGAAGTCTTCCTACACTATTCAGTTGAGAGAAGGTTCACATGTGTGAGCATACAAAGACATGACACGATCCTTCATGTGCACCCCCACTTTCACCGAACAGTGTAGGAAGTCTTCCTACACAATTCAGTTGAGAGAAGGTTCACATGTGTGAGCATACAAAGACATGACACGATCCTTCATGTGCACCCCCACTTTCACCGAATAGTGTAGAAAGTCTTCCTACACAATTCAGTTGAGAGAAGGTTCACATGTGTGAGCATACAAAGACATGACACGATCCTTCATGTGCACCCTCACTTTCACCGAATAGTGTAGGAAGTCTTCCTACACAATTCAGTTGAGAGAAGGTTCACATGTGTGAGCATACAAAGACATGACACGATCCTTCATGTGCACCCCCACTTTCACCGAACAGTGTAGGAAGTCTTCCTACACAATTCAGTTGAGAGAAGGTTCACATGTGTGAGCATACAAAGACATGACACGACCCTTCATGTGCACCCCCACTTTCACCGAATAGTGTAGGAAGTCTTCCTACACAATTCAGTTGAGAGAAGGTTCACATGTGTGAGCATACAAAGACATGACACGATCCTTCATGTGCACCCCCACTTTCACCGAATAGTGTAGGAAGTCTTCCTACACAATTCAGTTGAGAGAAGGTTCACATGTGTGAGCATACAAAGACATGACACGATCCTTCATGTGCACCCCCACTTTCACCGAATAGTGTAGGAAGTCTTCCTACACAATTCAGTTGAGAGAAGGTTCACATGTGTGAGCATACAAAGACATGACACGATCCTTCATGTGCACCCCCACTTTCACCGAATAGTGTAGGAAGTCTTCCTACACAATTCAGTTGAGAGAAGGTTCACATGGTGAGCATACAAAGACATGACACGATCCTTCAAATATACCCCTACCTTCTTAAACCCACACAACATTCAAAGTTAATTCAGCTTACATCTGGAGGTTGCTTGTGTTTTTCCATGATTGTATCGACTAGCTGTGAGCCAAGAACTGTTGTAGCACCTGCTGGTCCAGCGATAGCTCCAGGAGATTCATCGTGCTGGCTTTTCCACAGAGCACCCATCTTTTTATTATGTAAGCATGGTTTAGACTTGCTTGACGACTTACCCAGATACACATCACACAAGGAATTTGCCTTTTGAACTTGAGGATCTGAGCTTTTGTCAGCACCAAGAACAGTTAGCGCTTTCTTGCATTCACTTGCTAGGTTGTGCAGCTCTTGCTTCAATGATCTGCACTTCTCCTGGTCTGCTAGCTGCATTAGCTGCTTCTTGCCCTTTTCACCAACCCATCGTGTACAGACCGGCCCAATTCCAGGGATCTCTGTGTCTCGCTCCTTTTCTTTTACTGTTGCCTTGTACGGTGACTCGATGTCAACCCCTGAGATGTGGCCACTGTGATCATCTTGCTGCACAACTGCACAAGCTCCCTCTGAGCTCACACACTGAATAATCCAATCTGTAAAGTGAATAAACAACAAATCAGAGATAAATACACCTTATTACATAAGTTAGAGTACAATATCATGAGTTATTGCACAAGTGGGCGTGGTATTTCCATGAGCTGAAGGCGAGTGAAACTTGATGCAGCCCACGAGTGCAATAACCTTGATATGCATGGTAACGAGTATGATAAAATGTTTTTCATCCATTGATAAACAATAGCGTTGTGTCTCTTCTCACACACTGAGTAACTCGCCATTCAAAAGCACTGGCTCTAATTAAAGCACATCATGGTTGCTAGGATACTGCATAGACTCTGCCTGTGCAATAACACCCGCGCAATAGCGTGTGATATTGCACAGCACGGGAATAGGAAAATATTGTTGTAGAAATATGAACTGGATAATAAATAAGGTTATGTAACAGTACTGAAATAGGGTCTATTGGTTACTATAGTCAAAAAAAGTGTTTCATACCCTGATCTGCTTCACTTGACTGCACTTCCTCCTTGGCACATTTTATCCAGTTCTCCCACCATTCTTTGGCTCCACTCTTCTCCAAGTATGCGGCAACCTTTTCAAGTGTCACCTCCAGCTTCTTGATACTCTCCTCATCATAGTGTGGCGTGAGTAACTGGGGTACACCACTTGGGCACAAACGACCCTCATGTGGCATCAGAAGGGGAATCCCAGACTGAGGCAACCAGAATGTATCACCACTCCATTCCTTGTAAAACAATTTCACTTCCTCGCCCTGACTCTTCTCAAACTTAAATTGATGTGCCTTGAGGTGATCATGGATGGATGGTATGTGTGGCCCCATCCATTCTTTGGTGCTATGGACCTGTGACACCACAACCACCTCTGGCTCGGGAGAGAAGGACTTTTCAATCACATGTTGAAGATCTGACCAAAAACAAAATGTTAAGGGATAAATTTGGATGATTAACCTATTTACATATTCTCATACTATACCTGGGGTTGTTAGTGCATTGGTGTGCTTCAGGCGTCGTGAAATGCATGAGAACAGTTGATCAATATCTTCATGTGTGTGGCCCACAGGAAGACATCCAATTTTCACCTGCAATCAACAAACTACTGTAATTGTTTGGCATGTCTTGTTTTCTCACTAAGTCCTTACCTTCTGAAATATGTTCAGTTGAACAAGGAGTGCTGCAAATGTCAGAGTGTACTTGTTTTTATTATCTCTGCAAGTGTTATCCATCTGTAGATAGAGCACACTTGGAAGGTTGTCCTGCAGAGCAAACATACGAATTTATTCACACTTGCATCTTCATGGCTATGACTTGATTTGTGTATGATATGACTTACCTTATATTTAAGGAACACTTGTGACAACAACTCAATGGTCAAGTTTGAATCATGTGGAAACTGCTGGCAGTCAATGAACATCATGGTACTTCGGCCATGAACTCGCACACCAGTGACATGCGTTTCTAGGGTGTAGTTGCCAGCCAAAGCTTTCGGAGTGGATATCAAGTGAGGAATGTTTGTCTTGTCTTGGTCCATACCATCAATGATAATGCTCATGTACTTGGAAGGGTACTTTTCTGCCTTGTGCCGATGCTTTGCATACTTCTCACGCTCATTTCTGCAAGTCAGTATATCATTGAGAACTGGTGAACATGCACTCCATACATGTATCATGCTGCACACACAATGACTGGATTCTACAAAAAGTTACCGTTGTAGCTGCATATGCTTCTCCATCAGCTGTCCAATCCATTTTCTGACTTCTGGATTAAGAGTGCGCTCCCTGGCTTCACGAATAGCTGCACACACATCACATGTTGAAAAACGATTCTCCTGGAATGTACAAAGTAGCAGAGCATACATAACAAGGGGCTAGGTGTGGATTAGTAATACTGTAAGCTTGTGCTAATATGCCCCCAAACACCCTCTTTAACCTCCAAGTTCCTACATAGATACTTTTCATTCAGTGCATATGGCTAAGACTAATTGACTATTTCACAAATTGTCCACTCCCAATTTGTACTCAAAGTAGAATGCATTAAGACGCAAAGGGAGGATATTAGTGCAAGCTTATGGTACACAAGAACAACTCAGAAACATGTAGTACCTTGGGAATTTGTACATGTGGAAACTCCTTCGACCAGACATCATAGAAGGTAGAGATTGAGCAACACTGCATGTTCCCTTGTGTAAGGTCATCACATGCCAGACTATATACATCAGCTTTAGTTAGGCATGATGGCAAATGCAGGGAAGAGTTCATGGGCATACGATCTCCAACCTTGTCTACAAAACTCCTCAACCAACAAGTTGCGCGCAATGTGCTATCTCGAGGCTGTGACAATCCCTGTCTTCCATGCTCTACATGAATGACCCCAGCTGCAAACTTTTGCTTTAGGCAAGAAAACTTGTTGTATCTCAGGCCATACACAAGTCTCCAACAGGTCTCACACACAGTTTTCCCGGCAACTGTATACATGACTGCATTACCATCACTACTGTGCTGGGCAAAGTAGTCAAGCACCACCTGATTTTGAGCTGTTTCTGTTTCGAGGCTATACAAGTGCTCTCTTGCTTTGTCTATGTCAACCTGTGACAACTTGCGAAAGCAAGTTACTACACTTCTGCTGCAGCAACGTTTGGTGAGCAGTGCTTCTGTGCTGAACTCAGGAATACCTATAAAAATGAAGGAGAGGTTCATACAGTTTGCATTTTATGTTTTATGGGACAGCCCTTCCTACCTACTACAGCCAACGCAACAATAACATTTGAATTGTACTAGTCTCACAGAGTGCGGCTGCAACCATCAAGATGTCATCAATACCTCTTCTTTCCTTGCAAAGGGCGTGGCTTGGAGGTGGTAGCCACCCCCATTTTTTTTTACATAAACAGGACCTCCACAGTGCTCATACAAAACTAAGATTATTTGTTCCCAGGCCATCATACCACACACCTCTCCTTCGACGTGTAGTAACTGTCACTGCCTCATCCTCGATCTCGCCACTCGCACCTGTACCTACGCTCACACCGCTTTCAGCTTTGGCATCACCACCTGATTTTGCACTGTATGTGTTCACTTCATTGCTTGTACTCGATAGCAAGCTCACTGTTTCAACGCTGACACCAGAGGGGGCGCCAATCAAAGACATTCCTGCGCCTGCGTTCGTCACTTTGTGCTGGTGCTAGCTCCGCTCCGGCTCCAATTCGAAAATGGCACAGCAGCACGTGCACAATAATTACAGTTGCTTGCGCGCGCGCATGCGTAGATAGTACTAGTCTCGTACCCACAACGGCCTGGGTACGAGGCTAAGATAGTACTGGATAACCATTGACCTTTGGACGTGTTATACATGCGCTCCGCATAATTGTGCCTTGCCCAGCGATCCACGATGAGTACGTCCTCGCGTCAGATGACATCTATTGGCTCTAAACCGATGGCTGTATCCAGCAGCTCGTGGTGGATAACGTTTTGCCAAGAAACGAAAGATGTTTTTATCTGGAAAGGTGGTCAGCGCCTGAAGATTGGAGACGGCACTTCGGCAGGACAAACCAAGTCAGTGGCTGTCACAGAAGCTGCATCTGGGTCACTGCTGGTGAGTATGCAACAATATTGATACTTTTTGCAAAGTTACTGCAAAACCGTAGGTGATGGCTATAGCCTGTATTTTTTTATTCAACCGAACTTGGCTCCAACAACTGCCCCTTCCTAGGTCCCTACCCCCAATCCCCTTCCCTCAGGCCTGACATTTATATAGCTGATGACGGAGGTGACTTTCTTATTACTGATTGGCTTTACTATCACAATCGTGCTATGGTATTTGAAAACAATGTGAGAGCAGCTGTCAGTGTATGAACACTAAAACACAGTGAGAGGATCTGCTTAGGCAAGACAAATGGCTTTAACATGTGGTACCTCTCCATATATGACAAGCTATTGGAGCATTAAAGCTAATTTCTCAAAGCTCTCACTTTGTAGAGAGTGCCAAACCTTGTGATCTTCCCGTGTACTGGTGAAGCGTTATCTACCCAATTTAATGCATTGCTTGCTCACACTCCCCCCCACAATGTTCGACATTCCTCTTATGCACATCTGTTTTTTTCTTACTTGAACAGTTTAAAGGGACTCACAAGACTGGCAGTAAGACATGGAGGTTCCGGTGCCTGCTTGAAAAGTTTGAGGGGACACATGGGGACTTCACTCAACATCTAGCTGGCTACACTGATGATCCCTATGCCTTCTGTGATGAGGTTGAGCGTAGTACCGGTGGTGTTGTGCAGCATGAGAGGAAGGAAAGCTCTCCGGAGTTGTTTTCATCACCGAAGCCAACTGCACAACAAAAGGGCTCTACATCTACGGAACGATCCAGAAAGCGGAAGGATCCTCCAGCTGAGTCGGAAGAACCAGGGCCATCAAAACGGGTGAAGGAAGTGGCAGACATTGAGGCAGAGCTGCAGGCCCATTACATAGGTATGAAAGTATAAACATCTATTTCGCACTGTCTCTTTCTCTCTCTCTCCCTTGGTTACTTCTATGTACAGAGTGACTATAACTCAAAGAGGTATTGATTGCTACCCAGTATGGTGTTGACTTCCAGCAAGTATAGGTAGTATAAACATCTACTTCTCACTTTCTCTCTCTCTGCTTCCTGTTAATTCTATGTACAGAGTGACTATAACTCAAAGAGTTATTGATTGCTACCCAGTATGGTGTTGATTTCCAGCAAGTATAGTGTTAATTCTCAGCCAAAAGCTATCAATTTAGTAACAGTTGTGAATGCAAATGCTGGTGATAAGTGTTAGTGAAAGAGAGCTGTGAAGGTAGACCACCAGGGACCCATTGTTTTGTACGCCCTTGGCCCACTGCGCATGATGGAACAGCATGGATCTTTGCATTTAGTGAGGGTTCACCACCTCACTGGTGTCTTTGTATACTGAAAGTGAATGCTTTGTCATCTTTTCTTTGTTTCCCACCTTCATGCCTACTATTGTACTCCATTATACAGTTAACAATCAGCACATGCTATCCCTAATAGCTATCAACAGTTAATGTGGATAGATATGTTTACAACATTACAATTGTTTATACCTATAGGGACATTCAATGTCACCATGGAGAATCTGCAAGACCCCCCAGACCACTTGCGTGTACGTGAGGTGAAGGAGTGGTACGTCAAGCTCCTCATGAAAATGCTAAAAGAAGAAGCAGAAGACCATGAGGAGCTGACAGCTCCTCTCTTGGTGGTTTGCTCAGCCACTAAGGATGCCTTCAAGCAGAGAGCAAGTCACACGTACACATACCAAGTGGTAGGAGGTGTGCAGCGTTTCACTGCAATATGCCGGATTAATGAAGAAGAGGGCTGTCGGAAGATCACTTCAAGGCGGTGTGCTGTGTATGGGCAAGGCCTGTCGACAGAGGCCATTCTGACGATTGCCCAGCAGCACAACCACTACAACCAAATCCAGAGGACAACCACTTTTCCCGAAATTGCTGCTGCGTGTAGGAGGGTGTTATTTCAGCATTTTTCAGAAGAGGGGAAATGTGACGATGGAGAGTACGATCCCCCTGTGCCACGCTACAACACCCAAAAGTACAGGGATTGGAAGAAAGCCTGCATGCGCCTCTGCGTCACCCCACAAGTGGTAAGTGTTTGAAATGTTTTGTTCAATGATCCAGGTTCAGCTAATAGCATGTTGTAACGTTTCTGGCATCACTGCAGAGTGAATCCTATGTCTTGCAAGCGATCCAGATGGCTCTGTTGCCGGCCCATGCATACCGCAAGATGCAACATGTCTTCAGCATGTATGAAGAGGGCAAATTGAAGGGCCAAAAACAGCGCAAGATGTCACAAGCCAACATCAGGAAAGCGCTTGATGGACAATTCAGCCCAAAACTCTATCACTTCAAGCCTTTCCAGGGTCTCCAGGTGAGGTTGAGTTAAAACTGTGAATGGGTTTGTCTATAAAGGCTGGGGGTAATTTTTCTTATGTGGATGGGTGCTCTTTTCTGAAACTACAGTAATATACATGTACATCTTTGCATGTAGAATGACGACAAGCTGAAGCTACTTGATAACCTCATCGATGGCTCCATCTCCATGGAGGAGGCATTTGCGACTGCCAAGGAGACTAAAGAGACAAATGCAGTCAGGGAGCAGTTTGTGGCAGAAGTGGGGCTACAGTCGTGGGAAGATGCAGTTGCAACTGTACCTCAGTACGCCAACCAGTTAAAGAAGTTCAGGGGAAAGAAAGGGAAAGAACCTGCATTCAAGGTAGTACACAATGACGTTGTATACAACAGTATCTTGTTATTGTGTACTTTAATCTCAAGGGCATAAGCCATTATAAAGGCACTACATGATTTTTCCTGTCTTATGTACCTTTAAATAGGAATTCTGTGAGAAAGCTAAACTGGCAACTAGTCAAGTGGAGAAGGGAGCAGAGAAGGGAGCACAGAAAGAAGACACCACAGAATGGCTCATGGTGTATGACCAACGTGTCACCGTGAAGGAGGTGTCGGCTGCTTCCTTTGAACACCTGGAGCCTTTTAAAGCACCATTTGTGCTCATCAATGCCACGGTATGTGTATTGTACATATAGTTATTATTACTAGGGGAATGTAGAACATTGTGGGGCGAGCGTGAGCAAGCAATGCACTACAGCACTGACTGTTATGTAGCTAAGGCTTTACCAGTGAAGTATCAGATCACAGCACACAGGTCATTCATTCATGGCATGTATAGCTAAAACGAGGTTTGTAACTCTATTGTCTACATAATTGCTCAATAGCTTAGAGGAAATTGTCATAACACAGTCTGGCATGCATAGTCCTTCAACAAGACCTGAGGCATATTTGAGAAATAGTAGAGGGAAGTCGCCAAGCACCAGCTATGGAGCAAAATCTCTGCCGCCTACTGCATTCAGTGAGCTGCATGAGCCTTTCTACACAACTGTTAGCCCTTGTACACTTACTGAGTAGGTGCTACGCTCTAGCTGTCTATCCCGAATGTTGTCGCCAAAACACAACTGCTATCTCTCGTACAATAGGTGTGCATGCTTCGGTTGCCATTCCTGGCTATCTTCCATGACTGTCGTCATTCAAGCTCACCCTAGCTTGCTGCCACAGCATCAACTTGTACGAAAATCTTACTTACACTCCGTATGCGGCCCGCGGCTATCACGTTAAATTACAGCATCAAGAATATACTGAACGACGTACGACAGAAAAGAATAATAATATGTATATACATACATGAAAAATTGCAATAGAACACGCTAGTGTGGGGCGAGCGTGATAAGTTTAGGTTTTATTTTATACATGTTTGGTACTTGCAGGCCCTTTCGAAGGCAGAGCTGTCGCACATTGTCAACTGTGTGGGCCAGCTAAATGAGCAGGAACACACCCTCCTAATTCGAGGCCAAATCAAGCTAGGAGAAATTGACACTTACGCCCAACTTACCCAAGAAGCATGCGGAGGGATAGCCGCACCATTTGTGACCTGCACCACCAGAAATGAGTGGCGAGAAGGTAACGTAGTACACAGTACACGCTTGACATAGCACAAGTGGTAATGGTTATTTTCTTCTTTAGGTTCTGAGGGTGACCTTGCTCATGCTGAGTTTGCAGTCATGGCATACTCTAAGCCAATGCCACCTCCTGGACACCTTATGACCAAGGGAAATGCAGTTTGCTGTGCTCCGATTCTGGAGGAAACTCAGTGCAGTTCAGAGCCTCTGACCTGGCTGGAGGTCCTGCTAAAGAAGCTAAAGCTGCATTCATGTTGTGTTGTGGATATCTTTGGCGACTGTGGTGAGTGCATTCACATCATCCAACATGTACAATTATATCATAATATGCTAACATCATTACATACAGGTGAACTAGCTCAGGTGGCAACCCTTCGGAAGTTGGAATGTATAATCCTCCAACCCTCACACGAGCGAGTTGTTGCAGTATGTAACATCCTGGACAACCTTCACTCAGATGATTGTAAGTTTTGTGACTACACAGCAGCAGTCTAAGTACTAGTGGAACGGAAAAAGCTGTTTGCTTTAGGGAATAGTAGGGGGGGGGGGGGGGAGTGATGGAGTATGGGGTTCCACTATACATTCTTTTGTGTTTCTGCATTTACAATGAATGTTTTAATTTTGTACACATTCTAATAGAACCTCTGTATACACTTACTTTCCACAGTTGAAGCAGGGCTTGAGGGAGTCATTGGACGACAAGAAGATACACGGAAGGAGGATGGTCACAATCCCGAAAATGAACCAGCGAAGAAGAAGAGACATGGTGATGGTGACGGTTCTAGTCATCAGCCAGCAACCAAGTCTTATCCAACCCGGTCCAAAGGGGGGGCAGCCTTTACTTGGAGCAAGACTCTCTCTGTAGATGCTCCCCTTGAAGCTAATAACTAACACTCAGTGACATTGTTTAAAGCTGACAGTTTTGTTGTGTTTGTTAGTAATTTATCTTGTGTTCATACCAATACAGCACTTACCTGTAACAAGATAAACTTCCTATTAACTTCCTACACAGCCAAGCAGTGTTCCACCTAAGAGAGGAGTGGGTGGGGTCTGGGCACGAGACTATGCAGTGCGGGCCATGTGGTGTGGGTGGGACAGGGTGTAGGAAGACTTCCTACACAACCAGGCAAAGTGTACGAAGTCTTCTACTCAGCCATGCAGTGCGGCACAAGGTGTAGGAATACTTCCTACACAGCCATGCAGTGTGGGACAGGGTGTAGGAAGACTTCCTGCATAGCAACTCAGTGTGGGACAGGGTGAATGAAGACTTCCTACACAACCAGGCAAAGTGTATGAAGTCTTACACAACCGAGCAGTGCGGCACAAGGTGTAGGAATACTTCCTACACAGCCATGCAGTGTGGGACAGGTGTAGGAAGACTTCCTACACAACCAGGCAAAGTGTATGAAGTCTTCTTACACAACCGAGCAGTGCGGCACAAGGTGTAGGAAGACTTCCTACACAACCGAGCAGTGCGGCACAAGGTGTAGGAAGGCTTCCTACACAGCCATGCAGTGCGGGACAGGGTGTAGGAAGACTTCCTACACAACCAGGCAAAGTGTAGGAAGTCTTCCTACACAACCAGGCAAAGTGTAGGAAGTCTTCCTACACTACCAGGCAAAGTGTAGGAAGACTTCCTACACAACCAGGCAAAGTGTAGGAAGTCTTCCTACACAACCAGGCAAAGTGTAGGAAGTCTTCCTACACTACCAGGCAAAGTGTAGGAAGTCTTCCTACACAACCAGGCAAAATGTAGGAAGTCTTCCTACACAACCAGGCAAAGTGTAGGAAGTCTTCCTACACATGTAAGAAGTCTTCCTACACATGTAGGAAGTATGTTTCCTACATATGAGCATGTGTGTACCTACATTCCAAAAATGACATGCAAAGTGCAAGTTATTTGCACAATTTTCCTATCAGCAACAAAACTTAGTTTCTTATTTAATTCGGAGAATGTTTAAACCCTCACTTCGCCTCCATATTGCCAGGTTCGCATTGTGTGGCAGAGTGTCCTGAGCAGCATTCAAAGCAAATTTGAGAGCTTCTGGAGGTAGCTTTTGCACTGTATCTGACCACAGGGTGGCAGCATCCCCTTCCATCAGCCGATGCAGTTCCCCTTGGCGAGGCAGGCTCCGGGAATGCTCCAGCCGTTCTCCCTCCCCCCCTCCCTCCATCCCTCTCTCCCTCTCTCCCTCCTTCACACACACTCTCCTCCCTTCCTTCCTCTCCCTCCTTCCTCCCACCATCATTATCCATTCTTATTCCCTTCCATCTGACGGTATCTATCACTCACTTTCGTCCATGACAGCATGTTGGCGATGGTGACCTTCTTTCTGAAGAAACCTCTGCGATGCTGGACTAAATCTTTGAAGTGTTCCAGGGACTCGGCAGCCTTGCTGCTGACAGTGGCTGGACGTGTTGAAAGTTTAAAAGGGGGAGGAGCTGGAGGAATGTCACCCTTGGAGGGCTAGTGTGTGTGTGTGTGTTGTGTATTGTCAGTACATGTGCACATGACAGTATGAACTGCACGCTGGAATCACCACTAGGTCTATTCTGAAGAGCACTGTGCCCTTTGGAGCTTCTAGTGCATGTGCCCTTTTGGTCTACTCCAAACCAACCTTCTCAGGAGCCACTTGAACCAGTTGAAGTTAAAAAGCTGACAGGAAGTTCTGTTTCATATAACAAGAGCGCATAAGAACGGGCGGCTTGAGTAAGAGCGTGTAACTCCAATAGAAGCCCGTAGTCTAGGCAAATTATTGAGCTGTACTAAAAATAGGACTGGTCACGTGCTTAGCAACAAAGTCTACGCAGCATGTGCAGTACGTGTTACTATTTTTAGTACTGGCGATAAATTCTGACCAGTCTCAAATTTTATAGAGTTACATGCTTTTACTCTAGCCGCCTGTTCTATGCACTCTTGGTATAATTATACCACAGAAAGTTGTAAAATGATGTTCCCTATAAGCTTCCTTGTTTACAGTGTAAACTACTCTGTATGTTTACTAATAACATACCTTGTTTACAGTGAAAACTATCTTGTATGTTTACTGATAACAACAAGGACCAATCAGGTTGGAGAATGTAACACATAATGCATGTTAGTCTGGGATTTATGGTTTACAATAACCACCCTCATCCTCAGGCTCCACATGTATGTACACACCTTCTTAGCAGCACCGTCTATGGTGACGACTGGGGTCTCCATCAAGGTCTTTGCCTTCAGGAGGGGAGGAGTAGGGGCGGAGGTCATTGGTACCCTACAACTTGGGGACCTTGCTGGCTTGGAGGCTACCGCAGGTGGTTTGGGGGCAGGATGGGCCGGTCGTACTGGGACAGGGTTTGAACCTAGCCTAGTTCGTGATTTTCGATTTGGTTTTGCCGGCATTTCAAGTGTGCGAGACTTTCTTTCGTCTTTCGTAACTCAAGTTTTGTGAGTCCAAGTGGTCCATGGCGCTGCCGTGAGAGGGGGAGAGGGAGTGTCTCGAGCCTTGTTCTTCTCTGAGCTGATCTTGTTGTGAGTCAAACACACTCTCATCTTGATCAGTGGGTGAAGGTGAGGTTTGGTGAGGAGCGTGATTGTAAGAATCTAGATCAGTTTTTCTACTGCTTGGACCCTTGGCACCGAGGGTTGGGTCTTGCTTGTCGTACAAATGTCTTCTAACGTCAGTTGCGTTTACGCCAGCACTGATGTGTTGTTGTTGATGAGTTGGTTGTTGTGAATTGCCTGAAGGGAAGAATGCTTGTTGTTGACTTGAAAACGTTTCACCCCCAACTTCAAAACTGAGGGGACTGAGTGTTTCCAGTCTCTTGGAGAAAATGTCTGATTTACGATCGCTTTCATCATCCTGACCATTCTGTATGTCTGTGTGTGTGTGTGTGTGTGTGTGTGTGTGTGCGTGCGCATATGCATACATGGTAGTCCCCAATAAAAGTTGAATATTTTTCGTATGCATATTTAGAGTGCATCAGTATGTTTCAAGTACGGTACGTATCACTAAACTTTCATAAGGGTGGGGCTCAAACACACTTCACAGACACATCAGATATTCATGAAGCATGCATGAGACGCACCCTTAATGCCGTTCAGTTGTGTGTGTGTGTACAGTAGGCGCCAGATTTACGTTTTGTTTTCATTCTACGGTCGTTCTACGGTGCGAAACGTTACGTTCCATTTTCAGGGAATCCCTCGTTCTTACGCTGGGATGATTGCTGATTCAGCAATCATTGGGTACCGAACGTAACAGCTAAATTTCGTTTGAATTTATCTCCAGTTATAAGTACACTATCGACACGGGATAAAGACCAACATTTAGCTAAGATCTGTTGATAAAACATATCCTCCTGGGAATACATTGGTTTCAAGCGCTATAATTATAAGTTGGTAGGTGGGGCTTCCACAGTGATCGCTTGATTACTGCCTGTATCTCAGGCTCTTGGACAGTTACAAACACGGGATAAGCATTGGCAGGGAGGGAGACTCGAGGCCTAAGACATATCCCAGTTTGAGTAGCGTTGTGCATAGGATGCAACGGTTATAAACGTTCAAGTATTTTGCCCGTCTGGAAATCGTACAAACGGCGCGTACTAAGCTTTTGTAGTAAAAACTTCACACCGTTTTTTTTTGAGGAACGTTCTCACCGTAGAACAATCGTAGATTGGAAACGGAGTGTAAACTATTATTTGGCCCCTACTGTACATGTGCATGCCATATAAGGACAGTCACATCATGGATATGTTTGTGCATGTACAAATTAAATTGCATATGAGCACTTCACATGTAGCAGATGTTCAGCAACACAGTGTTTTTAGGGTTGGTGATATGCAACAGAGCAATATTCAGTTTCTAGCTGGCCATACACTGACAGTATGTCTTTTAGACATTAAATTTTGTACATCAGTACATGTGTTATACTGTACACACATGCACATGCACAAGTTGTGTGTTGACATTAGAAACAGGTGTACATGTACATATGTATACACCAACACACGTGTACAGTATGTGTGTCAACACAGACGAAACATGTACTTGAACTTGTATTGAACCAAGTGAGTCGATCTACCTTTACCTCCCCAGCATCAGGAGGTAGAGCATAGTCTGATTCCTCCGACTCCTCCTCTTCTCCTCCTCCTCCACCTCCCCCTTCATACCCTCCCTGTTGCAGAGGTGTGTGAACATCTTCATCAGATACTGGGACATTCTGGAGAGGAGGAGGGATAGAGAGAGAAGTGGAAGGAGAGAGAGAGAAGGGAGGAAGGAGATACTTAACAGGAGAAGAGAACAATGAAAGATGAAAGTGAAGACAGAGGGGAAATGAAGGGCAAGGAAGAGAGTGGGAGCTAGAGAAGAATAAGATTTAGTTTACTGTTAGTAGCATGTACATGCAGTCTGTGTGTACTATGTGAGCTACCAACCTGTATCTTTGTGAGGGAGATGATATCAGCGTCTTTGTTTGGTCGGTTCCAGACTGTCTCTCCCGTGTGAGCATTGTAGTAATAGTTTTTGTCTGAGCCACTGTCGTACAGTTCCCACCACTGGTTTTGGGTCATCGGCTTACTGAGTGTGTGTGTGTGTGTGTGTGTGTGTGTGTGTGTGTGTGTGTGTGTGTGTGTGTGTGTGTGTGTGTGTGTGTGTGTGCAGTGTGTGTGTGTGTGTGTGTGTGTGTGTGTGTGTGTGTGTGTGTGTGTGTGTGTGTGTGTGTGTGTGTATGAGTGTGTGTGTGTGTGTGTGTGTGTGTGTGTGTGTGTGTATGTGTGTGTGTACACAGTGTAAAAAGGGTATAGTCACTTCACAATAGCCAGACTTGATCGATCACTGTACTATACATAAGAAGACAAAAGTGAATTGAAAGTGAATCTTGATGAGACGTGTGTATCAAGTCAGGTGACTGCATGGTGTTAGAGTAGTGTTACAAGTGTGTCCATCAGATATAACACTTGTGTACTGCTTTCATGATGGTGGTCAATTTAAGAAACATCGTGAACGTCTACAACTGACAGTCGTGTTGATGTAGGCTGGTAGCTTAGGGTACAGTGACCATGTGTGTCTATAGCCACTAAACCTTGGATCCAACCCAACACCAACAGTAGCCACATGAACTACTGTATATACTTGACAAAAGAGAGCAGAAGAACGGGTGGCTAGAGTAAGAGTGTGAAACTCCAATAGAAGCTTGTAGTCTGGGCAAATTATTGAACCGTACTAAAAATAGAACACCCAGTCATGTGCTTAGCAACAATGGCTTCTGTGTATAGTACGTGTTACTATTTTTAGTACTGGCCGTAAATTCTGCCCGGTATTACACTTTACAGAGTTAAACTCTCTTACTCTAGCTACCTATTCTTATGCACTCTTGTTGACATTAAGAGCTGATTGGCCTCTGATACAGAACTTACATTGTATCAAAATCTAAACTCTTTTTACCAGGTGTGATTAACAAGTAGTAGTTGGCACCAACAATTAGAGTAACACCAAGGATAATGATATTACATGATGGCTATTTTGCTGTGCACTAAATAGAACTGTTCCATTTATTATTTTACTAATCTGAATGAATAAATCTTTAGACTATTCAGATTAGCGAGAGGCTACTGTACACGCACATGTAACATGAGCTAGGTCATGAAGCATTAATTGCACATACATACAGGTGGTGAGAAATCTGCCATAGTCCATTCCCAGACCCTTGTATGGTACACACATGCGACAGAGGAGGGTCTTATCCACATAGGCTAGCATTGAGCCTTTGAAGTTGGTTTGCTGGGCTTCAGTAAATTGGAAGTGTGCTAAGTAGGTCTGTAAAGGTGTGATGAGTAAAGCTAAGTACTAGTGGCAGGAAGCTAAGTACTTGTGGTCAGGAAGCCCAGTATACACAAGATGTATTGGCCAATGAACCAGTACCTTCAAAATTCCTAGGTGCTCAATCATTTTGTAACTATATTATATACTATGATTGTATTTATATGAAGTTGAGACTCTGTCAAGTGACATGTACCAGGTGTCCTTACTTCAGGGTGTTCTTTAAGAGGGGTTCCACTGTAATATCTATTGTCTTCAAATAGCAATACTATAATGTTTTATAGCAGTTGTAACTTCTATGTGGCCAAAATGTAACCATGTCTTGGAATAAGGCGGTGACAAAAGCTGGGAATGAGGCTAGCCAAAATTTGATACATTTGACAAGTTATTTATTACGGCAGGCCTACTTAATGTTTTGTTGCTCGAGCCAGGCGGGTCAAAAATTTTCCGTTTTCGAAATAAATGAAATTTGATTATGTGATTGAATTAATGCACGTGCACGTGGCTTCGTCACAGATGGCTCATTTATGGCTCAGCGTGAAAGTCGTTTCAGGCTGTACTGTGCTATTCGGGTCCAGAATCATTAACTGTTTCCGCCAGTATGCTATTTATGTGGTAGCCCTAAGGAAACGTTGGCTGAAGATGAATGCGTATACGAACATTGAAGACACAGTATACTGTTGTGCATCCTATCTGTTTTCTCTGTCGTTCTGATTGGAACCGCCTAGTCTCGTCCCCAGACCCCACCTCTCATGAGGAGAAACGGTCTGGTGAACCAAGTCGAATTTCTTGAGCTAGCGCACACTTTTGCGACAATGCAACCTAGCAACGATCAAAACATTTCGTGGCCAACCCGCTCAAAAAAGGTACAGATACTTGAATGGAGACGAACAAATTTTACTGTTGTAAGGGAAGTGCTACGTAATAATTACCGATCTCGCAATCTCATTGGTCATTACCACTTTTGAGTAATACGCCTAAGAAATTCGACTTCGTTCACCAGACCGTTTCTCGCCGGGAGGCGTGCGTGGCAGGGGCACAAGACCATAGATAGTATAGCTCTACTATCTATGACGAGACTAGGAAGCGCCCTGCAACATGGGGAGCATCGAATGTGGCAAAGTGTTCCAAGCACATGCGATGTCGTGTAATTATTTGCATTTCTTTTATTACAATGTCATGTGGTGGTTCTAATACAATTGTTTTATTCATCATGTGACTTTTTTTCTTTATTTTTACCGGCTACCCAGGTCTACTTTGTCATTAAGCTAGCTCAAGCAACAAAACATCATGTAGGTAGTGATTCCGGACGGTTTTCCAAACTTTTACATAAACTATTGTAGTAATACTTATCGGATTCAGCATTCAATTTTGAGTACAACGGTTTTTGTTTCACGCGAATCGGTGCAGTAGAAGCCGAGATGTGCATCATTATTGCAAAGTGGTCGGTACAAAATTTTGGGTTACTTTTAAATAGACAAAGTGGTACATTCGGTAATCATCACATGCGTGCACGGAAAATCCAAACTTGCATATATCTCGGGAACGGTTAGGCGTACAAAGATGGAACTTGCACCAAACTGTTGCGCACGGAGTGGTCTATCTCATGAGAGTGTCATCGTGTACAGAGCTCTATGGCCTTCAGGAAAAGCATGCAGAAATCTGAAGATATGAGATCCAAATAAAGCCTGAGAATGTATAAATCAGTCTGAAGCAACAGCAGTGATCAGCAACGGAGTATGGGTATGTTATTGCAAACTGTTTTCACCAATGCACCCCGGGTAGGGTAGGCAACAATGAAGTATAGTTGCCTGTCTCCCCCCGGGTCTGTTTGAATGGCATAGTTCAATGAATCCAAAGTACCTACACTAACCTGCAACTGTATGACAGGATACGGTAAATGAGCCTCATTCCCAGAGTTTTGTAGCTGGAGAGAAGAGGCCTCAGGTGCACATTTATTTTGTGCATGTGCGAGGTCTCTTTTGTACTTGCATATTAGTGTGAGGTACTCTGGATGGTTTTGAAGTCAGAACTAATGTCCTGAGGAAATTGTTAGACACTCGAAAGTTATTAGCCTCGTAACCAGGCTTTCTCACCCTAGTGTTTTCCATCTGTAGCACCTACTAACCTTCGTGGTACGGCAAATGGTGTGGCGATAAAACCTGAGTATGAGGCTAAACACGCAAGCACAAGCCGAACGCAGCAATACAGCACTTGCCAACCACTAAATTTGACTGCTGAAAATTGAACATGTGTATACCAGGACAGCCTGGGAATTAGGCATGTGTGCATGTTTGAGAGGGATTGGATGATCTGATTATGATGGGATTTCATGCAGCCTCTGGCCTAGTGTCTGTCATTTCTGCAAGTCATAGTAGAGATTATTGTTTTGTTCTGCTATTTACTGTTTTGTCAGCAATTCAAACCTATATGTATATATAGAAGACGGGAATACTCTAACTCAGAAGAGTCGAACCCTGTGCAAGTTGCCTTTTGCAATTGAGGTAGCCACAAAGGGGCACAATCAGGCTTTTTACAAAGCACACCACAGGGCTATTCCTGCTTAGCAATAACAAATGATGTTGTCCACAACACTTTTCACCTCCTCTTCATTGAGGCTGAAGATTGCACTTGAAATCTGCGTTAGAAGCCATTGATATTTGTATAGGAATGAAAATGGGTAGCTATTCACATTACGTTGTGTGTTTATCCTTCCTTACAGGTGATGGTCATCCTACACCTATGTAAAGTTGCTGCTTTTGACTGGATGTGTTCACATTGCATGCCTTAATTTTCCGAAAGCTTGATTGTGTAAGAACAGAACATTATTCTCACTAATTACTCTATGATTGGAATTGCAAGCATTACAGTTCACATACACTGTATTACCGCTCCTGTACTGTGAAATATTTAGTTTCAGCAGCAGTGGTAGAAGGGGGTTCTTGGTGCAAGGAATGCGATTATGTCACTTTCGAAGTCGGGCATCTCACCGATCAGCTGGTACACGGAAGTTTTCTCCGGTTTTCACAAAGAAGCACTTCAAAGTTACAGTAAAGTGAACGAAAGACCAACCAATCGATTCTCCGATCAAAGAGGATTCGAGAAATATATATTTTGTCGGGGTATGTAGCTACCGTGAGAAGCGCCGAGGTGAAAATGTAAACATGCACGCGATACCATTTCCGCAGTTTAAATTTTGCCAGCGGAAATTACGTATGAATACTGAACTTCCGGAATCACTAATGTAGGCCTGGCCTTACTATTACGCGCAAGGTAGCTATAAATCAGACAAGCTGTTAATGACAGTACGTTTACTATCTGTATGCTATACTGTATTTATACCAGCCCTAACCACACTCTAACCATATAAATCCCTGTATAGCATACGGATGGTAATGTACTGTCGTTAATGGGAATCTAAATCAAAAGTTACAGACAAATTATGTCTCACATGTCCATCCCCCGGGACCAATGGCTTTCTGCAACTCTTAACAATTTTTAAACACCTCCTTGCGAAGGTATGGTCGAGTGAACTAGTCTTGAAAATCACAGTCATGCTTCTCAAACACAACTATGATGCTACAATATGCTACAAGGCATACTTATTCCCTTGAAATCATGTCAATGTAACATACCAGGATTAATCTGCAACCTTCAAACAAAGTTGGGACGCGTTCACAAGATGCATACCGCACATGCATAGTTCCGTGCAGCTGGTTTGTTCATGTTGCTGTCGGTACACACTCCGCCCACTTCCGCATAGTGGTTCGTGCCTCAGACCATACATGTACGCAGTTTGGGAATAAGGCTAGACCTCGAGCTGAGACACAAATGCGCGACAATCCAGTCTGCAGACTGGGTATTTGGCAGGTGTCACAACCCATAACCACCGCTTGCAAACTTTACCATCAAGTATGCATACTGCCTTCCCATGGCCCGATAAGCTCTTGACAGAATCAGATGATGACAGTAGACTCTGATCAACACAGAACAGTTAACATCGAAGCACAAAATTAATTAGGATAAAACAACACTTTCAAATTGGATTTGTCTACACAACATTTTGTCTGACTTCTGCTATTTTGCTCTATTCTGAACCAAGGGTGCAAGGGTGGTTCGAAAGCCTTTGTTCCAAAGTTAACACATCTGAGCCATTTCCTCCACACGCTTGTGATAATACTGTGCATACCTCCACTGGTACCTGCGTGTGTGCATGTGTGTGCGTGTGTGTGAAAGGTAAATATCCAGTCACAGCAGTACCCCTAGCCTCGCTCCACCACCAAAAAAAAAAAACAAACAAACAAACAAACAAACAAAAAAAACACCATTCTCTGGAATAATGAGCAGTAAGTTTTCTGTTTCACAATCATTCTTTGACGCTTGGACAGGCACTACACAAAAAAGGCTTGAAGCTTGCTCAGACCTCTACTTCCTACATCAGTGACATTGGTATTGACATCAATAAATGTTCCCAGAACTTGTCCCTCCTACATCATTAACATTGGTATTGACCAGAGGAGGTCCGACACTTGTGATGTCATATACATCAACACGTGATCCCTGATTGTCAAGTTAATTACTAACCTCCTGCATTCCATTGCTTCACGAGCGATTTCTGGGCATCAGAAGTTTCTAGCGTGCTGGATTCACTCGGGTTGGGGGGTATTTTCAACCACACTGAAGCTGTCTATTAGGTCGAGATCGATCACTGCAGCTCATCTAGCTCTCAACAGCCACATAAATGCCGTTTGGAGGTCACAAAGGTATGCAATGTTACTTCTGACTGGCAAGACACTTTCAGCATCACGAAAACGCCCCTAAACCCATCGTGATCTTTGTCGCACAGCGTTTCCGATTGTTGTGTCGATGGTTTTTAGTCCTTGGAATATTCATTAATGCATAGCGCACGTGACTGTGTCGGACCTCCTCTGGGTATTGACATCACTCATGAAACAAATGCTCCCAGGCCTTGCCCCTTCTACATCATTGACATTGGTATTGACATAGCTCATGAGAGAAATGCTCCCAGACCTTGCCCCTCCTACAACATTGACATAGCTCATGAGATAAATGCTCCCAGACCTTGCCCCTCCTACATCATTAACATTGGTATTGACATCGCTCATTAGATAAATGTTCCCAGACCCTGCCCCTCCTACATCATTGACATTGGTATTGACATCACCAAGAGCGCATAATGACGTCATTTGTATTTGGGAGGGAGGAGGAAGAGCGTGTAACTTCCTATTCTGGCCGTGGTGAAAGCAGAATCTTTTGCGTGTACTATAAATAGCACATCCGGTCGAGTTGTAGCTAGTGTGCAGGTGAAGTGTGAGTAAAACCAGCTGCCAAACAATCGAGTTAGAGGCTTATCCATTGGATAAGGACCGCGTGTTACCCAAGGAGATGCTCAAGAGTTTGACTGAAAGGCTATACGGCCCTCTTCGACTGTCAGGCGTGGATAGCATCGTAACACAAAGTTCCTCGCATCAGGAAGGGCCGACAACCGTTCCTGCATAGGTAGAACTTGACAGGTAAGCTTTGAGCATTCTCATCTTGTTGACTACGAGGGTAGCACTGCGTTGTGAGGTCGTAGACCGTGAAACTGCGAACTTGTGCGAAGGTGTGTTCTATTTTTAGTACACGCGGGAGATTCTGCCTGATTCGAAACTTTGCCAGTTACACACTCTTCCTCCTCCTTCCCAAATAAAAATGACGTCGTCATGCGCTCTTGACATTACTCATGAGATAAATGCTCCCGGGCATTGCCCCTCTATTTCAGCATACGGTAAGTGGCCAAAAACTGGACACGGGAAAGGCGTAGGCTATATCCCAGACTCTTACCAGAATCAATTCTTTAACTTGCCAATTTCTACCCCACCCCCGCCCCTCCATCTCCTTTTTCTCCTCCTAATCTCATTATTTTCTGGCTAGGGGTCAACATGTATGTAGGAGTACATGTACCCCAGCCTCCAGGCACAAGACTAAGCAACAGAAGTGTCACAAGACTAAGCAACAGAAGTATCATAAGACTGTTACTCACGGGTTGTTATTGCTGCTAGTCTGTCGGCACAGTTAAATAAACAGCTCGCCTCAAAGTCTTTTCTTCTCCCACACCATAGTTGTGATCTCTAGGGCAATCTGGTTCTCATCTTTCACCTGCAAACACAGACAGATATAAACACTTCTGACATTTCAACTGCTGACCTTTGACCTATACAACCCTTTTGATTCACACGGAGGAGGCCACGTAAGTAGCCCAATAATTGTCACTTAGTCTACCAGGAAGGCCACATATGTGGCCCGATATGTACAACTCATCGCTTACGGCATATAACTTGAGGGTAAGCCTTAAGGAGTGGTAAAGCCAGACCACAGCTTTTGACTGACATCATTGCTCGGGAAAGGCACGAAGGTTCGTAGGTTCGTACATGCAGGTTTGGTACAAGGTTTGTGGGTGAATGCAAACTTGGCCAAGGTAGCCAGACACGAAGCTTTTACTTGAACACAGGGTGCTAACTACTTGAAACCAGCTACACTCACTTACTACGCACAGTTCCGACAAACTCAGCAGATTTCCAAGTTACCATAGAATTTCTCCTATTAATTAGTACACTCCCTTTTCCAGAAAAAGGTCCTAATTTTCGTACTCTAATTAATTCGTACACGTAAAAATGTCTTACAGCAAAAACGCAATCACCTAGAGATGGTGTAAGTATGGTGAGATGGCGTTTCTAGTATCGCCAAGCCTCGCAAGACAAGCAAATGCTGTAGAGCTTGCCACCAAAGTTTGTTTCTCGCTCTCGCTCTTTGATGTTGACTTGACTCAGAGTATTAGTGTGACTGACGTCTGATAAATTGTGCAACTTGTGGCACCACAGAAACTAGCGGCTCACTTAGTGTACAGACATACATAGATAGATAGAAGCTAAATACCCGAGGGTAGATAGGTACCCGTACAAAGATGTTGATCACCCTTGCACGCATTTTTCTTCTAATCATGTCGTACAAATTATTGCATTTCATAGCCCTTGGCAAATTCACGATTGATCCTGAACTAGCACCACCCCTTCCAGCCTTCCCCACCAGTGATGTAAGTGGAAGGGTGTGGCCTACAGTCAATAGGTAGGGATTTCCCCTAAAATCCAAAAATCTTGCTTGGTTTCGCTACTTAGTACTGTGCGGGGTCTCCGTGCCAATATATTGGTGCATCGTGTCCTAAGTAATAATAACTGGCTTTATGTCCAAATGATACAAACTGCTTAACACAGAGTGTACTATACTGTATAACCGGAATATTGGTGGTCTTTACATTTGACGATTTGACCCCAAACCGGACATAAAAAATATTGGTAGAATGTAAATTTGGCAGTGGATGGTACCCCACCAGCGTATTACACCATCATAAGAATTGTGCACGTGATTGCAACATGTCAAAGTAGGCTGAGTGTAGGTGAGCAGCTGCACTGACTGTCAGAGTGAGGATCACAATGGAGTGCTACAAAGCAGAGTTGCATTAGAGGACACCAGGTTTATCATGTGTATAGTCGTTGTACTTGCCCCTCGTTGCGGTGTCTTGCCCTGCATTGTAGGCTGTCTTTCATGCGCTTGTTTGCTAGTTTGATCTCTTTGTCAGTGATGGGCAGGTCTGTTTATCAGGAAGTGCTGCCATCTCTTGCTTGTGGTATTTGAACGAAGCCATGAGTTTGCAAACTTACACGAAGTAAAACTGGCAGCGTGCTAGCACTGAATGTAGCTACATGCACAGCTAGTGTAGAGGGGTGGGGCCAAGAGCTACTGCATGCAAAACGTTATGTGTTACGGGGAAAAATGATATTGGTGGATTTTAATTTGGTGGTTTCAACCCCAACTGCCAAACTGCCAAATTTAGTTCCCTATCAAATTTTCCAGCTATACAGCATATTGCACATAGCAACCACCTAGAAATGGGCTAAAGTATGAAAGCACTGCATGTGCCAGTTCTAGTCACAACATACCTTAGAATTCCCATGTACTGCAGAACCAGCTTGAACAAATCCACTGCATCTTTCTTCTGTTGTTTGTCTTGAGTGAGGATCATTGGCTGTTTGATTGGGTGCTGGGAGGGTGGTAGGGAGGGTGGGAGGTAGAGTGGGAGAGGGTGGGAGGTAGAAAGGAAGTGGAGGGAGAGCGACGAAAGACAAATAAAAGTATAGTATAGTATAGTAATGTTGAGAAAGCCCACAAAAATGCATATTTATGCCAAATGCCGAGGGGAAAGAGTGGAGAAGAGAGAGAGCAAGAGGATGTCGGACATTGCATGCTCCCATACATAAGAGATGGAACCTTGGAGCTGGTCAAAGAAGTTCACTGGTAGTTCTGTTATGACATACAAAAGCTGATCCCAGCCTGATTCCTGAGCTAAATTCAACGGGATAGCAGACA
>OX422184.1:21435005-21677505 GCA_949130485.1 Agelas oroides | reverse complement strand
TGTATACACGTGTGTATGTGTGTGTGTGTGTGTGTATGTGTGTACATGTGTGTGTGTGTGTATGTGTGTGTGTGTGATAGATGCATGCATAATATAGATGTGTGCTGGGTATCAAATTTTAGAGAGACATACATACCATGTATGGCTTTCATTAAAACTTCAAACGCACTTCACAGACACATCATTTATGAGCCCCACCCGTAAAGGAAGGTAATATTTTTATGAATAATAATATTTTCAGCTTCGTGTGTGTGTTTGTACATTTACAAGTCAAATCGCATACGAGCACAACAGTAGATGCGTGCTGAGTATCAAATTTCAGAGAGACATATGACAGACGCCTTTTGGTTGCATAATAACTACATGACTTGTAAACCATATAGCTGGAAAATTTGACAGGGAATTAAATTTGGTGGTTTGGCGGTTGGGGTTGAAACCGCCAAAATCAAAATCTGCCAATATCATTTTTGCCTGGGCCCGCAACGCGTAATGATGTAATGCATGCAGTAGTGCTCTTAGCCCTGCCTGGCGCACCACTATCGAGCTGTACATATAGCTAGCTCGGCGCTAGCACGCTGCCAGTCATATTTCTTGTAAACTTGCGAACTTACGGCTTTGCTAAAGTACCTCAAGCGAGAGGATGGCTGCTGACGGCAATGCTCCCTGATAAACACACTCGCAATGTCAATCGAAAGATCACAGGTTCAAGTCCCACCAGTTACCACAGGAGAAAAAAAACAAAAACATCTTTCTTTCTCCACTTGGCACCCAACCCAGGCCCAAGTAAAATAGTAAATTGGGAACCTGGCTTAGGCTGGGGAAGGACAAGACCACTGGCTGTGCCTAATTCCACTGAGGTACAGGTGGGACTTTGGGTGCCCACACCACAGTGGAGGGGCATAGTCAGTGCTCCTGCGAGTGCTTGGCCTGGCTTCAGGAGTTTGTCTAGCGCTAGGCCCAGTGTTCCCTGAAGTAGCGCACAGGGGTCCCAGCCTTAATTGGTCTGGGGGGGGCATATCCCCTTTAGGGGAGCTCCTTACGTTTGTCCTTTGTCCTTTGTGTGTGTGTGTGCGTGTGTGTGTGTGTGTGTGTGTGTGTGTGTGTGTGTGTGTGTGTGTGTGTGTGTGTGTGTGTGTGTACACAGTGGGTATAGTCACTTCACAATAGAAGAAACATCATGAACGTCTACAACTGACAGTCGTGTTGATGTAGGCTGGTAGCTTAGGGTATACAGTGACCATGTGTGTCTATAGCCACTAAACCTTGGATCCAACCCAACACCCACATGAACTACTGTATATCACTAGTGTCTAAATATTTCAGTAGAAGGCGTAAGAAAGCCATTTCTTTGCGAGTATTTTGAAAAATTAGGGTGTGGTCATCTGAGGGACAGCGGAGAAAGTTAGGTGCCCACACCATGGCTATGTTTTCAACACCCATCTTGGTGGCTTCTATGTTCTCTTGGGTTATGAATATCTGTGTGTATGCATAGATGTGTATTCATGATGTAAAATGCTTATGTGCATGCATAAATTTGATGACCTTGTAGTGTGCATGTGTGTGTGTTTGGAAAGTCTTCCTTAACAAGGAGGGTGGCAGGGAACGTGTCCATTGCACCATGAGTCAGTGAAAATGAGATAATTGATTTTATTTACTTATTCCTTTTGGGAGGACTTGTATGCGTGTCATACAGCGTGCCGAGTAATGTAATGTTAAGCTTATTATTGTGGGGGTATCACAGTAGTAACTACATATGTGGCAGTCCCGTGTAGAAATCGAAGGTTATTCCGTTGCGTATTTCGATCGCATCGCTGCGTTCAAAGCGCCATATCGCTGAACTTCCGTTAAGGGCGGGGCTCATACGCGCTTCGTAGACTCATTAGCTATTTACGCATCTACGAAGCGCGTATGAGCCCCGCCCTTAACGGAAGTTCAGCGATACGGCGCTTTGAACACAGCGATGCGATCGAAATACACAACGGAATAACCTTCGATTTCTACACGGGACTGTCACATATTTGACTGTTCTGCTGTTTCCAGTTCACAGTTTCTTTTGCTGGTCGTCAGGGGAGTTCCCAGTCTGATCTTTGCACAAACACAGGTTTCGGCTCCTTTAAACTCCCGACCTGTGGATGGCTACGGAAAGGGCGGAGCCACTCCCATATGTACATGGAGTCCAGCTAAATCTGGTAGTTGGGACATGCTGCATGTGGGCTTGGGCTCACTACATGCGATCTTACACATCCTTTGAGTCACGAGTCTTATGGTAGCTAAATGACTATAGACTGTCACAGCTGTTTGGCCTTTAACTTGAATCTCTGAGAATCAAATGAGTACTTGAGCTATTTTTTTTTTTGTTTTGTTTACAGACCAGCAAAATGAAAGTAGTAGCAATGCTAAAAGTATACTTCTATGACTTATCTCTTAGGAAGGCAATGGATGCTGCTAGATTCTTCTCTTTAGTTGATCTCTCTTCTTTCTCTTCTACATGTGACTGACTATGATGTCATAGGTAGGCTATGATATGATTGCTAATTGGTTGGGTGTCGATCAATAATTGTTATCTACAAGTTGTCTAATTTTGGTTAATGTTGTTATGTGGACTCAGAGTGTGTGTGTGTGTGTGTGCATGTGTGTGTGTGTGCGTGTGCACGTGTGAGTGTGTGTGCACGTGTGTGCGTGCCTGCATGTGTGCATGTGTGCGCACGCACTCTGGGAACAGGTAACTGACCTTGTTCCCAGGCCTGTGGGAATGAGGCTAGAGAGTAGCTTACCTTGAGGAATCCGATGAGGTAGAGCAGTAGCCTCTTGTTGAGGTTGGGCAGGGAGCCAATCAGGGAGATAGCATTCATCTTGTGATCACAGTTGTCAACACACTCCTGACTGAGCGTTGTCAAGGAATATGTACTCAATTTGGAAGTGTATATAGTCTCGTGGCCAGACCCCACCCTCTCATGAGGAAAAGGGTCTGGTGACCATTGAGCCCTTTCTTGGTTGTGCCGAGTCATGCAGTATCGGGACTTTGTGTGAGAAGAGACACGACGCTGTTGTGGTAATGGATAATAAATATTTTATTACACTCGTTAGCGTGCATTTCGGCTCGTGAAAATACCACGCCCACTCGTGCAATAACTCGCGATATTGCACGCTAACTCGTGTAATAAGGTATATTTATTCGCGTTTGAAGTTTTAATGAAAGCCGTACATGGTATGTATGTTTCTAAAATTTGATACCCAGCACACATCTATATTATGCATGCATCTATCACACACACACACACACACACACACACACACACACACACACACTTGCACACACACACACATACACACACACACACACACATACACACGTGTATACACACACACACACACACACACACACGCACACACACACACACACACATACCATGTACGGCTTTCATTAAAACTTCAAACACACTTCACAGACACATCATTTATGAGCCCCACCCGTAAAGGAAGGTAATATTTTTATGAATAATAACATTTTCAGCTTCGTGCGTGTGTTTGTACATTTACAAGTCAAATCGCATACGAGCACAACAGTAAATGCGTGCTGAGTATCAAATTTCAGAGAGACATATGACAGACGCCTTTTGGTTGCATAATAACTACATGACTTGTAAACCATATAGCTGGAAAATTTGACAGGGAATTAAATTTGGTGGTTTGGCGGTTGGGGTTGAAACCGCCAAAATTAAAATCTGCCAATATCATTTTTGCCCGGGCCCGCAACGCGTAATGATGTAATGCATGCAGTAGTGCTCTTAGCCCTGCCCGGCACACCACTATCGAGCTGTACATATAGCTAGCTCGGCGCTAGCACGCTGCCAGTCATATTTCTTGTAAACTTGCGAACTTACGGCTTTGCTAAAGTACCTCAAGCGAGAGGATGGCTGCTGACGGCAATGCTCCCTGATAAACACACTCGCAATGTCAATCGAAAGATCACAGGTTCAAGTCCCACCAGTTACCACAGGAGAAAAAAAAACAAAAACATCTTTCTTTCTCCACTTGGCACCCAACCCAGGCCCAAGTAAAATAGTAAATTGGGAACCTGGCTTAGGCTGGGGAAGGACAAGACCACTGGCTGTGCCTAATTCCACTGGGGTACAGGTGGGACTTCGGGTGCCCACACCACAGTGGAGGGGCATAGTCAGTGCTCCTGCGAGTGCTTGGCCTGGCTTCAGGAGTTTGTCTAGCGCTAGGCCCAGTGTTCCCTGAAGTAGCGCACAGGGGTCCCAGTCTTAATTGGTCTGTGGGGGGCATATCCCCTTTAGGGGAGCTCCTTACGTTTGTCCTTTGTCCTTTGTGTGTGTGTGTGTGTGTGTGTGTGTGTGTGTGTGTGTGTGTGTGTGTGTGTGTGTGTGTGTGTGTGTGTGTGTGTGTGTGTGAGTGAGTGTGTGTACACAGTGGGTATAGTCACTTCACAATAGAAGAAACATCGTGAACGTCTACAACTGACAGTCGTGTTGATGTAGGCTGGTAGCTTAGGGTATACAGTGACCATGTGTGTCTATAGCCACTAAACCTTGGATCCAACCCAACACCCACATGAACTACTGTATATCACTAGTGTCTAAATATTTCAGTAGAAGGCGTAAGAAAGCCATTTCTTTGCGAGTATTTTGAAAAATTAGGGTGTGGTCATCTGAGGGACAGCGGAGAAAGTTAGGTGCCCACACCATGGCTATGTTTTCAACACCCATCTTGGTGGCTTCTATGTTCTCTTGGGTTATGAATATCTGTGTGTATGCATAGATGTGTATTCATGATGTAAAATGCTTATGTGCATGCATAAATTTGATGACCTTGTAGTGTGCATGTGTGTGTGTTTGGAAAGTCTTCCTTAACAAGGAGGGTGGCAGGGAACGTGTCCATTGCACCATGAGTCAGTGAAAATGAGATAATTGATTTTATTTACTTATTCCTTTTGGGAGGACTTGTATGCGTGTCATACAGCGTGCCGAGTAATGTAATGTTAAGCTTATTATTGTGGGGGTATCACAGTAGTAACTACATATGTGGCAGTCCCGTGTAGAAATCGAAGGTTATTCCGTTGCGTATTTCGATCGCATCGCTGCGTTCAAAGCGCCATATCGCTGAACTTCCGTTAAGGGCGGGGCTCATACGCGCTTCGTAGACTCATTAGCTATTTACGCATCTACGAAGCGCGTATGAGCCCCGCCCTTAACGGAAGTTCAGCGATATGGCGCTTTGAACACAGCGATGCGATCGAAATACACAACGGAATAACCTTCGATTTCTACACGGGACTGTCACATATTTGACTGTTCTGCTGTTTCCAGTTCACAGTTTCTTTTGCTGGTCGTCATGGGAGTTCCCAGTCTGATCTTTGCACAAACACAGGTTTCGGCTCCTTTAAACTCCCGACCTGTGGATGGCTACGGAAAGGGCGGAGCCACTCCCATATGTACATGGAGTCCAGCTAAATCTGGTAGTTGGGACATGCTGCATGTGGGCTTGGGCTCACTACATGCGATCTTACACATCCTTTGAGTCACGAGTCTTATGGTAGCTAAATGACTATAGACTGTCACAGCTGTTTGGCCTTTAACTTGAATCTCTGAGAATCAAATGAGTACTTGAGCTATTTTTTTTTTTGTTTTGTTTACAGGCCAGCAAAATGAAAGTAGTAGCAATGCTAAAAGTATACTTCTATGACTTATCTCTTAGGAAGGCAATGGATGCTGCTAGATTCTTCTCTTTAGTTGATCTCTCTTCTTTCTCTTCTACATGTGACTGACTTTTTCTCATGATGTCATAGGTAGGCTATGATATGATTGCTAATTGGTTGGGTGTCGATCAATAATTGTTATCTACAAGTTGTCTAATTTTGGTTAATGTTGTTATGTGGACTCAGAGAGAGAGTGTGTGTGTGTGTGTGTGTGCATGTGTGTGTGTGTGCGTGTGCACGTGTGAGTGTGTGTGCACGTGTGTGCGTGCCTGCATGTGTGCATGTGTGCGCACGCACTCTGGGAACAGGTAACTGACCTTGTTCCCAGGCCTGTGGGAATGAGGCTAGAGAGTAGCTTACCTTGAGGAATCTGATGAGGTAGAGCAGTAGCCTCTTGTTGAGGTTGGGCAGGGAGCCAATCAGGGAGATAGCATTCATCTTGTGATCACAGTTGTCAACACACTCCTGACTGAGCGTTGTCAAGGAATATGTACTCAATTTGGAAGTGTATATAGTCTCGTGGCCAGACCCCACCCTCTCATGAGGAAAAGGGTCTGGTGACCATTGAGCCCTTTCTTGGTTGTGCCGAGTCATGCAGTATCGGTTCTGAACAAGCCAATGAATTATATAGCGCAACGTCATACAAGCGTTGATGCTAGCCAATGAAAACAGCATTACATCATAAAGATATTATACCATTCACTTGTTCAAATATCAAGATTGCTGACTCAGCACAACCAAGGAAGCGCTCAATAGTCACCAGACCCTTTTCCTCATGAGAGGGTGGGGTCTGGGCACGAGACTAAAGTGTACACTACTGCACAAAACCTGGTTAGTATTATTTTACTATACTCATGTGCTGTTAAGCGCATTCTGTTTATAAGCGAATATGTGCTGGTTTGTGTTCTATTATGCAGTACTCCAAATACAGTGTAAAGCACACATGGGTGCTTTTTGTTGATTTCCTTCCTATGGAGATGGAGCATATGCGCTTAACAATGCATGAGTATATTGACATTTCCCTAAGCCATCACACACACACACACACACACACACACACACACACACACACACACACACACACACACACACACACACACACACACACACACACACACACACACGTGCGCATACACACACACACACACACACACACACACACACACACACACACCACATCTCCACACGGAAGATACTAGTAATCTTCGGGTATAAGTGGGTCCTCAAGTTCCCTGAACCATAGTTTCAGGAGGGAGGCAGGAATGTGGGGATCACTCAGCGTCGTCATTGGAAGAACACCTTTGTCCACTTGTAGCTTGAGAGCATTCACTTTGTCAATATCACCAGGCACTCTGCATGTGTGTGTGCATGTGTGTATATGTTGGGTTAATCTTGTCCCCAGACCCCACCCTCTCACGAGGAGAAACAGTCTGGTGGACCAAGTCAAATTTCTTGGGCTAGTGCACGCTTTTGCAACAATGTAACCTAGCAACGATCAAAACATTTTGCGGCCAACCCACTCAAAAAAGGTACGGATACTCGAATGAAAATGAACGAATTTTACTGTTGTAAGGGAAGTGCTACGCAATGATTATCAATCTCGCAATCTCATTGGTCCTTACCACTTTTGGGGAATAAGTGCAAGAAATTCGACTTTGTTCACCAGACTGTTTTTCGCCAGGAGGCACACACGGGCTGGGCACGAGACTAATGTTGGGGCTGCCTCAAAACCAATGATGTGACCATTGGGCCCAACCCAACACAAACGGTAGCCACTTGAAGTACTTTACATACACTTGACAAAAGAGTGCAGAAGAACAGGTGACTAGAGTAAGAGCGTGAAACTCCAATAGAAGCTTGTAGTCTGGGCAAAATTATTGAACCGTACTAAAAATAGTCTAAGAACACCTGGTCACATGCTTAGCAACAATGGTTTATGTGCATGGAACAGTATGTGTTACTATTTTCAGTACTGGCCATAATTCTGCCCAGTACAAAGTTGAACTCTCTTACTCTAGCTGCCCGTTCTTATGCACTCTTGTTGACATTAAGACCTGACTGGCCTCTGATACAGAACCTAAACTCTTTTTGCCAGGTGTGATTAACAACTAGTAGTTGGCGCCAACAATTACAGTAGACCTCTTACTTATTCAAATCCACCAAGGATAATGATATTACATGCATGGCTATTTTGCTGTGCACTAAATAGAACTGTTCCATTCGAAATTTATTATTTTACTAACCTGCATGAATAAATATTTAGACTACTCAGATTAGCGAGAGGCTACCTTACAACGCACATGTAACATGAGCTAGGTCATGAAGCATTAATTGCACATACATACGGATGGTGAGAAGCCTGCCATAGTCCCATTCCCAGTATGGTACACGCACGCGACAGAGGAGAGTGTGACATAGGCTAGCATTGATATCGAATTGCTAAGTCTTTGAAAATGCTTTGCTGGGCTTCAGTAAATTGGAAGTGTGTAGGTCCATAAAGGTGTGATGAGTAAAGCTAAGTACTTGTGGTCAGGAAGCTAAGTACTTGTGGTCAGTAAGCTAAGTACTTGTGGTCAGGAAGCCCAGTACATACAGTCAGTGAGACTGTTACATGTTATAGTTGTACCATGGCTTCTTAATGGGTATGGGGATTGTACCATCTGAGGGTTGATGATGTACTTCCGAGGGCGAAGCCCGAGGAAGGACATCAATAACCCGAGGATGGTACAACCCATACCCATTAAGAAGCCATGGTACAGCTGGCTTGTATCATAATTAGTCTGGTGTGAGGCTTCTGCTATGTGAACGGGCTGGACTGTTGCTTAGCAACCTAGTTGTACCATATGAGACAACTAGGATCACAGGTGCCGCCACGGTGTACATGGGATTTGTACCCTGTGGCGGCTTCTTTCAACTTCCCACGCAGTATGATACAAGTACTTGTGGCAGGAAGCCCAATATTCCTCCAAAATTCCTGGGTGCTCAATCATTTTGTACTATATTCACCAGACCCTCCTTCCTTCTTATTGTGGGTGTTGCTGAGGGTCTGGGACCGAGACTAAGCCTGTCATAGTTACCTGTAGAAGAACTTTGTACTAGGGCAATATTGATATGGATGCCCTGGTGTACGATGGTGAGAATAGCTAGCACCATGATTGAGTGACAGTGCCAATAAAATGTCCGATCTTTGAGTCCTCCAGCGCATAATTACGAAAGTGGTCAACAAGTGTCCGCATCACTGAGTGAATTTTGTACAGTTCAGGGATTGGTGAGAATGGGCAACCTGTCTCTTTACAGAATATCGAGGAATCTATAAATCAGGAGATGATTTGTACAAGTTTATATAGGAAGCATTTTGGACCATGCATGCCCATTACTCCACATATAACTGTGAAGTCTGCAATTCAGGGAGTCTGGAATACCGCAGATCGGGAAAATTTCACTGCTAAAATAATATCACAGTTGATTTCAACCATGAAAAATTTAACACGCGAATAAAAATATTTACGTGGCGACGATCAACAAATAAGCGTGCTCACACGTCCACACCTCCTGAGGTAAATGTTCGATTGACGACTACTCCTGACATCCACAGCATTACAGCCAGATACCTGGTAGTAGACTAAACGCTCGAAACGTTCCAGGTGCTTGTCCATATTGCACCCCTGTTAAAAAAGACTTTCGTGGATCGAACAAGCCATGAAAATATAACATATTTTTTATGCGAATTATTTTTAATGTGAAAATTTCCCAATCTACAGTAGGGGGTTTCACTGTACTGGTAACAATGACTGTGGAATGATACCTAAAAATTCCTTCCGTCTGTGGTCCGTTCAGTTTCAGCACAGCGTCTGTGAGGGCCTCAATGACCCAGGGGAGGGTGTGGTCTGGGAACTTGGCACTCTGTAGCTCCATCACGTCCTCCAGGGTTGTGCCAAACATAGAGGGATTGAATGGTGCAGCCTGTGAGGGGATGAGGAGGGGAGGGGGTGAGGAGGGGAGGGGATGAGGAGGGAGGGGGTGAGGAGGGGAGGGGATGAGGAGGGGAGGGGATGAGAAGGGAAGGGGATGAGAAGGGGAGGGGATGAATAGGGGAGGGGGTGATGGGATAGGGGGTGAGGATGTGAGGATATGATGTGAGGGGATGATGGGATATGGGTTGAGGATATGAGAGTGTGTGAGGAGAGAGTGTGAGGAGTGAGGATGTGAGAGTGTGTGGGGAGAGAGTGTGAGGAGTGAGGATATGTGTTGCATATGAAAAGATAGACTAGCAAAATACATGTGGCGGAAAGGAAATACGGTATGCATCAACAAAGCTGCACATGTATATAAAATATGTACTTGCTGTGCATGGCTGCTTATAATTTTCAGTACTCTTGCTTTGATCGAAATATAAATTCAAAATACATACGGGAGATGTGGTTCGTTGATTGTTCATGTATAAGGCTTCATGAAATGTAATAGTGCTACTTTGAAATTTGCAATAAATTATCAGTTCAAACGAACCATCAAGCAACACACACACACATGCTAGTAAGGAATGTTGTGCCAAGCATAATTCTTTAAACTAATTATTGTCATAACCTTTTTGTCACTTATGTACAATGATGATGTCATCTTACAGTACCGCATTCGAAGCACTGTAGCACAGAACTTCTGTTAAAGGTGGGGCTCAAACGCTCAGCATAGACGAGTCAGGTATTTCATGCATTTACGCAATGCATTTAAGCCCCACCCTTAATGGAAGTACTGCACAACCCAAACACCGGAAAGTGATCGAAATACACAACAGAATGTTTGATTTCTACCTAGACTGCCACACATGATGTCATCTTACATCATAAATACTGTACATGTGTATCACACTGTACTACCTTGGCATGTGCAATCTCCTCAATGGTTGGTTTTTTCACTCCTTTCTTGGCTCCGGTCTGCGTCATTTTCTCCACACGCTTGTGACAGTACTGTGCATATACCTCCACTGGTAACTGTGTGTGTGTGTGTGTGTGTGTGTGTGTGTGTGTGTGTGTGTGAAAGATGAGTATGATGTGATAGCAGAACACATCCTCTCTTCGGCAGACTGAGGAGAGACAGGTCTCACACATTTATTGTTCTTCAGCATCAACAGTGAGTGGCACATGTACACAGTGAAACCACTCCAAAGTGGACACCGTTGGGACCACCGCTGGGACCATGCACTGCTGTGTGTCCGTAATATGGAGGTATCCATGTTTCAGGGGTTTCGGTATAGCCTCGTTCCCAGGCTCCCCCATTCCGGAACACGAACACTGAAGTTGTACAGGCAAGGAGAGCCTGGTACTTTTTCTTTTTTTTCCTTTTTTTAAATTGTGGGTTAGCATGAGTATCGTGAAGACCAGACCCCATCCAACCCTCGAAGGACCAATAATGACATGCACGACGATCGTAAGAAAGATGATAGTGTAGGGTTCGCCGCCGTTCTTGCGTGCTATCAGCGACGATACACAACAGACACTAGCTCTAGCTTACTCTCACTAAAAGAATACTTGCTGTACAGTCTCCAATGCTACCCGAGGCATGTCCGTACTACGCTGCGTAATAACGGTACAGATTTTTAGTACGATGCTGCTATGGTGCGAATACGCTACAGCTAGCACCGTACTACGCATGTAGTACGATTACGATACGGGAACGTTTTATTGACGCCTACTGTATCCTTCACAAGGTGTGTACATGAAAACCCCTCACAAAATATGTACATAACATTTCTAAGGTATACCTGCCACAGGATACATGTATGTCCAACATTTGTAGGTATGATACCTGTGATGTGATTTGTTTTTGATTAGCCCACTCGGGTTCTGAGCCCTTCATATTAGCATTGTCGCTCACCTTTCTCAACATCATACGGTGACGGAAAATGCAGCCTCGTTGTGCTCAACAGCCTGAGAACACATTACCAGAAAGTATACCGAAGCCCCTGAGACATGGATACCTCTATATTACATGTAGTAGGTTGCCTGCTATCTTCGCTCTTTTTCCTGTTCTGAGTCTTCGGGTAGCCCGATTTGCTTTGAGAAAGGTAAAACTGCGTAGACACTTCATCTCCATGTCAGCCATGGCAAGCTTCGATCGACATGTGGCTGTTTAGATACCGAAAATTCTATATAAGCATAAAATTTTCGTATTACGCTACTACGCACTGTACTATGTTCCGTGCGGAGCGTAATGATTGCGTACATCCCACATACTTTTCATTCTGTACCAGCGTACTACGCACGTAGTACGACTACGGTACGGGAACGTTTTATTGACGCCTACTGTAGGTACACATTCAATGCTCCCACTGGGGTTCACTGTGTAAGTTCTGAACTCCAGTATTTTGACAACAAAAGGTTTCCAGTTCACTTGGACCTCTCCCTCCGCCTCCGTCTACCTACGTAGGTACACAAATTCAATACTCCCAGACCTTCACCCTCTGTTTACGCATACTGGAACTGACCAAAAACCTGGATGGCAGGAAGTCCCGGCCTCTCCCCGGCATGACTTAACTTTCCTCCCTCCTCCACATCCCTCCCCATCTTGTCCTCTTTCTCTCTCACACACATATATACATGTACACAACCTCCCTCAACCTTCTCCTCCCCACTCTAGCCTCGTTCCCAGGCCCACTTCAGCCTCGTTCGAAATATCGGAGGCCGTTCGAGAAAAGGGCCTGGTATCCACTGTTTGCGCACGTGCTTATATATTTCCCGATATTCCGGGAATTCCAGATAATACCGTGTTACCTCTGTGTGCCATGATGTCAGGTACGTGTATTTTGCTGTATATCTAATCGTACACAGCTGACAATGGCTATTTGTGTGCAAGGCCTGGATTATGCCATGTTGTATGCCTTCCTGCGACTTCGAGGCGAAGCAACGTCGTTAAAACACGAAAAGAAAGCATCTATGAGGCATTTATGCTGGGTGCTTATGGGTTTTGGCAAGTTATAATTTGTGTTACGAAGTTATAGCTTACATCTGTAGCATGAAGATGGTCCTGCGTCGACAGCACAGTTCAACGATAAGCGTTGGGATCAGAAGGCCCGGGCAAAGGGCTAGGAGAGCAGCGCTCACCACTTTGTTGATATGATACAAAAGCCGATATAAGTAACGTCATAGTTCATGACCAAATGATATTGGCTGTCATTTGACACACCCTTGCACAATTTCACGTGAGCTTTACGCGCTAATTAAGTGCATGCGCAAACAGTAGACACCAGGTCCTTTTCTCTGATTTTTTGAATGGGTCTGGGAATGAGGGTACTCCCCACTCACCCCCCTTGTTCACACACACACACACACACACACACACTCCTCCCTATATACTCACCCCTTTGTTCTCCGGCTGAGGATCAACATGTCTCCAGAGGTACCCCTCTAGATAGGACCGGAACTTGAAGGATGGAGGGAAGAACGCTAGTCCAATGGTGAACAGCTCCCAGCCTCGAGTCAAACTGTTCCTGAAAGGGAAGGGTAACAAGTATGAATATTTCAGACACCCTTGATACTAACTGAACATGAACCACTACAGCCTGTTTACTCGCATTAACTGGGTTAGTTTAAACTGTATAGCACAAAATTTTCTCGGGTCTCTGATTTTTTCATTTTGTGGATTTTCAACAGTTCACAAAACTATTTCAACAAAATATTTGACAGACAGTTTTCATGCTGATTGCAAGAACGTTGATGGACAATATCCCGGGGGCTAAGCTGCTGAATCCACAAGGAACGCTCTTCAAAGAGATACTTTTGCAGTAGGCATTGCTAGCTTTGCTGACAGCTGCAAGCTGTATGGACAATTCACTTACAAACCATGCCAGCTGTTTACATGTGCTGTTCAGATCCTAATCCAGATTGCAACTTGGATTCAATCCGGAGGTGGGTTATGTACACAACCCAGATTGCAATTTGGATTGGAGCGTTTACACAAACCTAGATTAGTTTAATGTGGATTGGGACCCAAGTTAAAGGCCTAGTGTAAATGGGACTTGGATCAATGTTCTCTGTTGGGAGGTATGGATGGTCATGCAGGCACAAGACTAAGAAACAGAAGTGTTTGAAAAAATGGTGGTACTCACGGGTTGCTATTGCTGCTTGTCTGTCTGCACAGTTGAATAAACAGTTCGTCTCGAAGTCCTTTCTTCTCCCACGCCATTGTCGTGATCTCAAGTGCAATCATGTTCACATCTTTCACCTGCAACACACACACAGACAGGCAGACAGACAGACAGACAAACAGTGAGGCAGGCAGACAAAGACAGACAGACATAATCCATATAAATGCTTGATATTTGGACTGCCGACAATTCATCCTTCGCAATCCTTCCACTTACCTTGCATCCATGTATGTCAGAGTCAACTGAGAAGCCACCTAGCTATTGTTTACATTTACACAGTTATTACCCAATTACAAGGGCTTAAGTACATGTACACTGCACACAGGAAGCAGCCACAGTCTACACACACAGATTCTCATACAGTTTATTCTACCTCCAAAATTAGATTAATACGAAATTACAAGCAGCCCCAAGACAGTTTGTGTAAACTATGATTTCACTACAGCTGCAATTCAGTTGCGACAACAAGTTATCCCCGGAAAATCCTGGCACATTACTGAACAGATTTATGATTTTGCTCGGCCATAACTGGCTTAATACTACCAGTCTACACGCAGACCTCAGCCTTCTCGTATAGTTTATTCTACCTCCAAAATCAGATTAATAATTACAAGCAGACAACTAAAAGTACAGTTTGTGTAAACAACAGGCTACAATACAGCTGCATTTCAGTTTTGTGGCAACATGTCCGCGAAATTCCCGGGAAAATCCTAGCACATTACTGAACAGTTTAACGATTTTGCTCAGCCATAACTTGCTTTGTACTGCTAGTAGCACTTAGTTATACGAATAGCGTGCAGTCAAAGTGGTAAACAACGTGTACAGAAATTTACGGAGCTTTTCGACGTTCCGCCCCTATTTGTACAAATAATTGAAAATTGCTCACGGCTGAAAGCAGTCTCGAGGGTACTCGCAAAAGCGCTCGTATCTCGGAGAGTATAATAGGTATGAAAATTGGACCTTTTGTAAGCTATATTAAATGGCTAGGAGAGCTAGGCAGCGTTGGCTGCGTGTTCATGGCGTGTTCTGTACCGTTTGTACGTTTGATCCCGTGAGGCCATTTTTTCCAAAATGGTACGCTTCATATTTCCCGTGGAATTTGAGCTTTTTTCTTCTAGCTCGAGTATGTTATACTGCTGATTGTAATGTACTCACGCTGTGACGATCGTCTTGTAGCTCCACTTTGCCCCTATTTGTACAACAAACCAAAGATGGCCCATATCTGAACCTGAATCTTGCGAGCAAGCGCTACCTCTACCACCATACGAAGCACCCAGCAGAAATAAAAGCACCATGAACTTACAATAGACAGATCTCTCAACACGTCACATAAGTATTGTCTCGATTAAGCTTGCTAACTGGGAGATGCAGTGTTTGAAAGTTCACCGTACGTTGAGCTCATTACTTATTCATACCAGGTTTGATGACGCCGCACGGTCACACGGGTGGAATAAATTTCGAGGTCTGCGTGTAGACTGTACTATAGTAGCACTAAGTTATATGGAAGTGGAAAATAATGTGTACAGAAATTTACTCAGTTCTCCGACACTCTGTCCATATTTATACCAACAATTGAAAATCGCTCACAGCTGAAAGTGGTCATATGGGCACTTGCAGATGCGCTCATATCTCGAGGTCTGTGTAGACTGAGAGCAAAGTGCTCACAATGTAATGAAAGCCTGAGGCTTACTATAACTGGCTTTATGCGCAAATGATACTAACAACTTAAATAGAGCGTACTGTTCAGAGAAGATTACAATTTTTTTAGGTGATCTGACAAATGTGACATTGAAGTTAGTACTGTCATTTGTCATATTTGGTCGGACATAGTATTTTTGTGTATTGAAACATTAAAGTTGTAATATTGACAATACATACAAGCAAAATCACTCTTGGCATGATCAACGATGTTACTCGTTCGGTGGTTGTTGGATCCAGATATCCAAGCACTAGAAAAACTCTTTAGTCCACGGATATTAGCTTCAAATCTGGTATAAACAGCACACGTCAAAGTGTCAACTAACAATGGATCGTGCTCGTCCGTCGTACAGCAGAGCCTCGTGACGACAGTGACTGACACTCCTTTTCATATTCAGTTTGCCACTGCTTGAAAGTAGCGACTGAAACTTGCCGTCTTTTCTTCTTGTCAGCCACGGAAGAATCTTGTGCTTACTCTTGACCGTTTCGTAGCCATGCTTCGAGCTTCACAATCACTCAAATACATTGTACTTATGCCATGTGGCAATTATTGCCACACCCACCTTTTAACCACACCCTTCATTGCACTTGCTGGAAGGCCGGCCACTGTGTCAGCTCACTCGTTGAACTGTTCGGCCCTTGGTAAGTTTGGCTCGGAATTTGGCCGATGACCGACTGTTATAATCCACTCTGCTGTTACACATAGCAACCACATAGCAACAGACTGAAGAATGAAAACATTGTGCCAGTTCTAGTCAAAACATACCTTAGATTTGCGGTCTCCCATGTACTGCAGAACCAGCTTGAACAAGTCCACTGCATCTTTCTTCTGCTGTTTGTCTCGAGTGAGGATCATTGGCTGTTTGATTGGGTCCTGGGAGGGTGGGAGGGAGGGAGGGAGAGTGGGACAGGGGGAGGGAGAAGGGGAGGGAGAGTGGACGGAGGGAGGGAGAGTGGAGAAAATGAAGGGCCAGAGGAAGGAATGGGAAGAGAGGAGAAATGGGAGGGTTAGAAGGTAGGAGGAAGAAAGGGAGAGAGTGAACGAAGCGGGAAGATTAAGAATAGAAAATGGAGGGCAACAGGGAGGTAGGAATGGAGAGAGAGGGGGAAAGGGGAAGTGGAAGCAGAAGGGAGGGGAGAATGAAGAGAGAAAGGAATGCGAGAAGAAGAGATGAAAGAAGAGAAAGAGGAGAGATGGAGTGAAATGTTCACAATGTGAAAGTGAGCAACTTGTACTCTGAAAATGAAACCAACATGCAAGCAAATTGTACAGGAAAGAATTCTCGCAACTTGAAAATTGTTGTCATACAGTTTGTGTAAGTTGATCTGAAGAAACCTCATGACAGGCCAGACCATCAAACTTTCCCTCCTCCCCTCCTCCCTCCCTTCCTTCCTCCTTCCCTCCTCCCTCCCTCCCTCCCTTTCCATTCTCTCCTCCCCTTCCCTTCCCTTCCCTCCCCTCCCCTCCCTCCCTCCCTCCCTCCCTCCCTCCCTCCCTCCCTCCCTCCCTCCCTCCTTCCTTCCTTCCTTCCTTCCTTCCTTCCTTCCTTCCTTCCTTCCTTCCTTCCTTCCCTCCCTCCCTCCCTCCCTCCCTCCCTCCCTCCCTCCCTCCCTCCCTCCCTCCCTCCCTCCCTCCCTCCCTCCCTCCTTCTCTCCCTCCTTCACACACTCTCCCTCCTTCCTCCCACCATCATTATCCATTTTTATTCCCTTCCATCTGACGGTATCTATCACTCACTTTCGTCCATGACAGCATGTTGGCGATGGTGACCTTCTTTCTGAAGAAACCTCTGCGATGCTGGACTAAATCTTTGAAGTGTTCCAGGGACTCGGCAGCCTTGCTGCTGACAGTGGCTGGACGTGTTGAAAGTTTAAAAGGGGGAGGAGCTGGAGGAATGTCACCCTTGGAGGGATAGTGTGTGTGTGTGTGTGTGTGTGTTGTGTATTGTCAGTACATGTGCACATGACAGTATGAACTGCACGCTGGAATCACCACTAGGTCTATTCTGAAGAGCACTGTGCCCTTTGGAGCTTCTAGTGCATGTGCCCTCTTGGTCTACTCCAAACCAACCTTCTCAAGAGCCACTTGAACCAGTTGAAGTTAAAAAGCTGACAGGAAGTTCTGTTTCATATAACAAGAGCGCATAAGAACGGGTGGCTTGAGTAAGAGCGTGTAACTCCAATAGAAGCCCGTAGTCTGGGCAAAATTATTGAGCTGTACTAAAAATAGAACTGGTCACGTGCTTAGCAACAAAGTCTTATGTCTACGCAGCATGTGCAGTACGTGTTAGTATAGGTAATAGCACAGTTTACTGTGGTATTTGGGATTAATAGCACGAGTAATGCCCTAAATAGCATGAGGCGAAGCCGAATGCTATTTAGGGCATTATAAGTGCTATTAATCCCAAATTCCACAGTAAACTGTGCTATCACATGCTAATAGTAAACTATATTCTTGTATAGTATAAGCTATATTTGTATACTATAAACTATGCCATAATGTTTACAGGAAACAATATCAGTGTAGCTATAAACTATGCTATAATTAACAAGTAAACAATATCAGTGTACTGCTGTGCACATTGACCAATCAAATCACTATTACAACTTTTTCTCAGTAGACAGCCATGTGAGCAATCTCATTGGTTGTCCCAGATGCCTATTACAAAAATAATAGGTATAATAGACATAGGCACTTTATACTGGGACTAAACTAAGTATACTATTACTATTTTTAGTACTGCCGATAAATTCTTACAAGTCTCAAATTTTATAGAGTTACATGCTTTTATTCTAGCCACCTGTTCTATGCACTCTTGGTATAATTATACCACAGAAAGTTGTAAAATGATGTTCCCTATAAGCTTCCTTGTTTACAGTGTAAACTACTTTGTATGTTTCCTAATAACATACCTTGTTTACAGTGAAAACTATCTTGTATGTTTACTGATAACAACAAGGACCAATCAGGTTGGAGAATGTAATGCAGGTTAGTCTGGGATTTATGGTTTACAGTAACCACCCTCGTCCTCAGGCTCCACATGTATGTACACACCTTCTTAGCAGCACCGTCTATAGTGACAACTGGGGTCTCCATCAAGGTCTTTGCCTTCAGGAGGGGAGGAGTAGGGGCGGAGGTCATTGGTACCCTACAACTCGGGGACCGTGCTGGCTTGGAGGCCACCGCAGGTGGTTTGGGGGCAGGATGGGCCGGTCGTATTGGGACTGGGTTTGAACCTAGCCTAGTTCGTGATTTTCGATTTGGTTTTGCCGGCATTTCAAGTGTGCGAGACTTTTTATCGTAACTCAAGTTTTGTGAGTCCAAGTGGTCCATGGCGTTGCCGTGAGAGGGGGAGAGGGAGTGTCTCGAGCCTTGTTCATCTCTGAGCTGATCTTGTTGTGAGTCAAACACATCCTCATCTTGATCAGTGGGTGAAGGTGAGGTTTGGTGAGGAGCGTGATTGTAAGAGTCTAGATCAGTTTTCTACTACTTGGACCCTTGGCACCGAGGGTTGGGTCTTGCTTGTCGTACAAATGTCTTCTAACGTCAGTTGTGTTTACGCCAGCACCGCTATGTTGTTGTTGATGAGTTGGTTGTTGTGAATTGCCTGAAGGGAAGAATGCTTGTTGTTGACTTGAAAATGTTTCACCGCCGACTTCAAAACTGAGCGGACTGAGTGTTTCCAGTCTCTTTGAGAAAATGCCTGATTTACGATCACTTCCATCGTCCTGACCATTCTGTGTGTGTGTGTGTGTGTGTGTGTGTGTGTGTGTGTGTGTGTGTGTATGTGTGTGTGTGTGTGTGTGTGTGTGTGTGTGTGTGCGTGTGTGCGTGTGCGTGTGCGTGTGCGTGCGCATATGCATACATGGTAGTCCCCAATAAAGGTTGAATATTTTTCGTATGCATATTTAGAGTGTATCAGTATGTTTCAAGTACGGTATATATCACTAAACTTTCATAAGGGTGGGGCTCAAACACACTTCACAGACACATCAGATATTCATGAAGCATGCATGAGACGCACCCTTAATGCTGTTCAGTTTTTGTGTGTGTGTACAGTAGGCGCCAGATTTACGTTTTGTTTTCATTCTACGGTCGTTCTACGGTGCGAAACATTACGTTCCATTTTCAGGGAATCCCTCGTTCTTACGCTGGGATGATTGCTGATTCAGCAATCATTGGGTACCGAACGTAACAGCTAAATTTCGTTTGAATTTATCTCCAGTTATAAGTACACTATCGACACGGGATAAAGACCAACATATAGCTAAGATCTGTTGATAAAACATATCCTCCTGGGAATACAAGCGCCATAATTATAAGTTGGTAGGTGGGGCTTCCACAGTGATTGCTTGATTGCCACCTGTATCTCAGGCTCTTGGACAGTTACAAACACGGGATAAGCATTGGCAGGGAGGGAGACTCGAGGCCTAAGACATATCACAGTTTGAGTAGCGTTGTGCATAGGATGCAACGGTTATAAACGTTCAAGTATTTTGCCCGTCTGGAAATCGTACAAACGGCGCATACTACATGTAAGCTTTCGTAGTAAAAACTTCACACCGTTTTTTTGAGGAATGTTCTCACCGTAGAACAATCATAGATTGGAAACGGAGCGTAAACTATTATTTGGCCCTACTGTACATGTGCATGCCATATAAGGACAGTCACATCATGGATATGTTTGTGCATGTACAAATTAAATTGCATATGAGCACTTCACATGTAGCAGATGTTCAGCAACACAGTGTTTTTAGGGTTGGTGATATGCAACAGAGCAATATTCAGTTTCTAGCTGGCCATACACTGACAGTATATGTCTTTTAGACATTAAATTTTGTACATGTACATCAGTGCATGTGTATACTGTACACACATACACATGCACAAGTTGTGTGTTGACATTAGAAACAGGTGTACATGTACATATGTATACACCAACACACGTGTACAGTATGTGTGTCAACACAGACGAAACATGTATATGTGTACTTGAACTTGTATTGAACCAAGTGAGTCGATCTTACCTTTACCTCCCCAGCATCAGGAGGTAGAGCATAGTCTGGTTCCTCCGGCTCCTCCTCTTCTCCTCCTCCCCCACCTCCCCCTTCATACCCTCCCTGTTGCAGAGGTGTGTGAACATCTTCATCAGATACTGGGACATTCTGGAGAGGAGGAGAGGAGGAAGGGAGGTAGGGTGAGGGAGGGAGGAGGAGAGAAAGAGGGAGGGAGAAAGGGGGGGCAGGTAGGAAGGGGAGGAGAGGAGTGGAAGGGGAGAGAAGGAAGGAAGGAGATAACAGGAGAAGAGAAGGAGAACAAAGAAAGATGAAAGTGAAGACAGTGGGAGATAAAGACAGAGGGGAAACGAAGGGCAAGGAAGAGAGTGGGAGCTAGAGAAGAATAAGAGTTAGTTTACTGTTAATTAGTAACATGTGCATGCAGCCTGTGTGCACCATGTGAGCTACCAACCTGTATCTTTGTGAGGGAGATGATATCAGCGTCTTTGTTTGGTCGGTTCCAGACTGTCTCTCCCGTGTGAGCATTGTAGTAATAGTTTTTGTCCGAGCCACTGTCGTACAGTTCCCACCACTGGTTTTGGGTCATCGGCTTACTGAGTGTGTGTGTGTGTGTGTGTGTGGGTGTGTGTGGTGATAGATGCATGCATAATGTAGATGCGTGCTGAGTATCAAATTTTAGTGAGACATACGACAGATGGCTTTTGGCTACATAATAACTACATGACTTACATATACAGTGGAACCTCCCTTAACGGACATTCTCTATAGCGGACACCTTATTATACAGGACAAAATGCTGCAGTCCGGATTGAATTTGCATTAAGTGTAATACTATACAGCTCTCTGAAATGCGGACACCTCGCTATTCCGTAAAGCGGACAGATTTTGCGGTCCCGCTAGTACATGTACCTGGACTGTACAAAATTCACTTGATAATGCGGACGCTGGCAGGCCTCTCGCACAAGATTGTCCGGCACCACTGACTGATTCACTAACTGGACATTACACTAACACTGGTACACATAGTTCTAGTCTCTGGTTATCCTTTCTTGCCATCGTACAGCAAGGGAACACGCCTTTGTAGCTCTCAACGGCACGAGTATGGATTGCCACGCCTACCAGAAATATACCAGAAGCCTCCGAAGTAGGGACACCTCTTTACTCAGGACACTTTAGATGGCACCAGTGGTGTCCGCATTATAGAGGTTCCACTGTATTTCTTTGATCAGATGCCACAGCTACTACTGTTTTTCGCTGCTTGTTTATGTGCGGCTACTATTCGAGGGCGGCATCAATTTTTTGGAAAACCCGTAGACATCAGACAACGGCTAGATAAGGTACGTACGAACGATATAGTGATGACTGTTAGACACTGTCAGTGGTACGCCTCTCAGTCCTGCTGTCAGCCGTGGAAAGGAGTTGTACAACACAAACAGCCCTAGTGCTAGGGACAGAAAGGCAGTCTGTACTCACACTTTCACTCCCTCGGGAGGTGAGAAGAGGAGCTCTCCGGTGACTGGGTTAGCGTACATCCGCTCATGAGACTGAGGCTCCAGAATCTCCACCCACTCATACACACCATCACTGTGTGTGTGTGTGTGAGTGTGTGCGTGTATGTGTGCATGCGTGTGTGTGCGTGTGTATGTGTGTGAGTGTGTGTGTGTAGCATGTGTGTGTGTGTGTGTGTGTGTGCATGTGTGTGTGCATTTGTTGGATGTTGCTTAGCAACCAAATCTTTGAACTTGAATAACACGAAGTGGAAGGGGTGGAGGTGATAATGGGTGTGGCAGTGGGTTGCTAGGGGTATCATCCAACAAATTAGTTACATTCCCTAGACAGAACAGCATTCGCCCTTCGGGCTCATGCTGCTCCGTCTGGGGAATGTAACTATTATGTGCATGTGAGTGTGAGTGTGTCTGTAGCATGTGTGAGGGTGTGTGTGTGAGGGTGTGTGTGTGCATGTGTGTGTGAGTGTGTGTGTGTGTAGCATGTGTGAGGGTGTGTGTGAGGGTGTGTGCATGTTGTGTGCATGTGCATGTGTGAGTGTGAGTGTGTGTGTGTAGCATGTGTGAGGGTGTGTGTGTGAGGGTGTGTGCGTGTGTGTACATGTGCATGTATGTGTACATGCATGTGTGTGTGCATGTGTGTGTGTGTGTGTGTGTGTGTGTGTGTGTGTGTGTGTGTGTGCATGTGTGTGTGTGTGTGTGTGTGTGTGTGTACACAGTGTAAAAAGGGTATAGTCACTTCATAATAGCCAGACATGATCGATCACTGTACTATATAAGGAGACAAAATTGAATTGAAAGTGAATCTTGATGAGACGTGTATCAAGTCAGGTGACTGCATGGTGTTAGAGTAGTGTTACAAGTTTGTCCACCTGCTAACACTTGTGTACTGGTTTCATGATGTGGTCAATTTAGATCACTAAGAAACATCGTCAACGCCTGAAATTGACGGTCGTGTTGATGTAGGCAGGTAGCTACATGTACATGTAGGCTACAGTGACCATGTGTGTCTATAGCCACTAAACCTGTGTATGAACTAGCTGGTGGGTGTGTTATCAACAACCATTTCACAGCAGTAAACAGCTGTTACCAGACAAACGATCAAACTGGGAAAGAAGACGGTAATAGCTATTTCAAACTAGTCTAAAGCAAGCAGGTGACTCCATATCAGTTGGTACATAGTTGGATATTGGCTTGCCTCGTTCCCAGGCCCTGCCCAGCTTTCCGTTGCTTGCAGTATGGAAGAGCGGTAAAAATATTTTATCATGTGAGTGACGTAGATGGTAAAGAGAAGGTAGAGAGGACTCAAAATCAGTTGGTACATAGTTGGGTATTGGTTACATGAATTCAAGCTTATTGCTCTCCTCCTCACAGTTCCAGTGAAGGTCCAACATGTGTCCTACTTGCACAAGAGGAAGCTTGCTGGTGTGATAATACTTAACTAGGTCACGGTCAAGATGGGAACCATATTTCTAACATACTATACCACATGGAGCTCCTCCGGGGAGGAAGGGAGAAGGGAGCAAGGAAGGAGAAACTAACATGCAGTCAGTTGTAGTCTGAAGTAGAAACAGAACCACTGTTAAACACATGAACATGTTCTAGTCTGTTGGTGGGCTCTTACTACATTTGATTGCAACAATGCGGAAAAATTATTGGCATCCATTTGGGGTGGGAGCTTGATACATACTCTGTGGTACACTGTGCAAGCTTCAGCCGTGAATTTCATATACTTGTTTATCACAGAGTTGGTAGACTCACTATGTAGGGATGGTGCAGACACACAAGCAAAGCCATTAAACTCTACCACAAAATAGCTTAATATTGTTTGCGCAAAACATTTTCATTGTGTTAAATTTTTGCAGCAACTGTACTGGGCATCAAACAAATGATTTTGAATACTGTAGATTTGAAAAGCTTGATTTGATCTCCAGTAGGGGCAGCTACCTCGTGGCTAGTTGACTACATGTTTGTTTTCATAATCCACACTCCTACAATAGCAGGGGTGGGAGCTTGATACATACCCTAGTTCACTGAGTATACATGTTTATCAGAGGGACGATAGACTAACTCTATGTAGGCACAGCACAGATGGTGCTAGTCTCGTTCCCAGACCCTCGGTACACGCACACGCACACTTGTGGTCAGGAAGCCCAGTACATACAAGATAATTGGCAAATGAACCAATCAGATTGTTACCTCCAAAATTTCCTCTGTTGTCAAACATTATATTTACCAGAGCCTCATTTTGCAGTGCGCACACCATACTGATGGTCTGGGAACGAGTTACTAAGGATGGTGCAGATGTGCAATACTTACAAGCATAACCACGCATCAAACTTGATGGACCACAAAATACGTTAGTTACATGAACATGCACTCAACCTTCATCTTTGAGTGTTTTAGTGTACACAGCTAGTGTGTGTATTATACACGTGCTGCTAGGATACTAATACAGGCTCACAGGCCGAGTTTGGCTAGCACTGTACTGTGACTTAGACATCAAACAAAACTAACATGCTATAGTTCACTGATTTTGTATGCTGTACATTTGAAAGACTTCATATTCATCTCCAATGGGCGTAGCCGTCTTGTAACTAGTTGAATACACGTATTCATAACCCTCACTCCTACAATAGCAGGACGAACAAGATATGCAAAACTTGCAATCTAATTAAAGCACACCAAGTGTCTGAGAACGTGCAATAAAATTGGGAGAGGAGAAATGTGAAAAAAGGGGAGGAATGAAGTGGTTACGAAAAATAATTTGCTATCTTTTGATGAAAGAGAGTGCGAATGGAAAGGCAGGTTCTCTGATACCACCTTAACATCAGAAAGTTCAAACTTTAGCGGACTGAATGCTCCAGTCGTCATCAGGGCTATCTCTTGACAAAAGATAAAGGTTAAAGAAAAGCGACTGATAACCAGCTGGTAAGTGAATACAAAAACCTGGGAGTGGCCTGGGAGTGAGGCTAATAACAATCTTCTTCTTCAGTGACATGGAGCTACGTGTACTTGTAATGAATGTTACTGTGCATGACGTCAAAGTGCTTGAAATGTTTGTCAGCAGTGACGATGCAGTGTTTGTACACAGTAATCATGTCTTATTGACGCTACCAAAGCTTAAGTTAGCAATATTGGGCCATCAGGTAAGTTAAAGGCATGGAAGGTGGTCACCAATCATTGGGACCCTGTAAGATTTTAGCTCCCTCTCTCCCACCCTCAAAAGGTGAAAAATAGTGCTAATTGTTCTTTCAGTTCTATAAATTAGTCACCATAAACAACACTTGAACTGGACTTGATCACAACCTTCTCTCCCCCAAGCGCCTCTCTCACAGAGTGTGTAGTGTTTGTACACATAAACCATTCTCATTGAGGCTATCAAAGCTTATCAGATAACTAACAACAATTGTGTACAGTCAATTTGCCGGAAGGTTTAAGTTTTCAGTGTCAGAATAAAATTCGGAGCCTCCTAGCATTCCACATCTCTCTCTCCAACTATTAACAATTTCCATAACGACAGTAATTAGCATGCATATTCCACACAGTGATCTATATGGTTAGGGTGTGGTTAGGGTTGGGTTAGGGCTGGTAAAAATACAGTATAGCATACAAATGCTAATGTACTGTCGTTAATGGCTTGTCTATTAACACCCTCAAAAAGGCAAATATATTATCTCCAAGCCCTATCAGCTTCAGGAACTGGTCTCTCAAGGGGAGGCAGAACAAAGCAGCACTCAAACTCACAACGTCTGGTACACAGTCGAGTGCTTTTACCACTAGGTCACAAGCCTAACCCTTCCCCCAACTCTCCAGGCCCCTCTCTCATTGTCCTCCCCAAGCCTTACAGTTACCTTGCCGAGGTCATGATGACTTGTGTGCTGCACTTCAGCCGCTTCCGTAATCTTGTTGAGTCTTCTCTCGCCTATCTGGAATCACCACCCCCCTCAAAGGGTCCACCTTCACAACAAGCTGTCAGCTAGGCCTAGTTAGACTGTTCTGTTAGTCTTCACCGCAACTAGTTGTAACTGCTCGTATCTGTTAGAGTTCTTGTGCTAATGCTGTAATGGCGGCAAACCGATCGCGGCAAACACAGAGATTCTCGTCTGGCTTCGTTCTGCCATTTTCAGGAGGCGCACGTGATAATGATGTCATGCATAGCGCATTTAGATTACATTAGGACAACGCCCACCATGGACCTCAGTCTCGTTCCCAGACCCCACCTCCACACGTCTGGGTCCGAGACTAGTAAATCATGTGATGATGTAAACAGTATAAATCTAGGGCGTGTCCAAGTAAGATGGGTGAGTGTGCCAAGAAGTAATACTCTGTATGATGCATTAGTAGGTGTTCTGACTACAAAACACCAGAGTAACTTTCATATGCTGTAATCAAAGCACAGAGTAAGAAATCAAGCTGGAAATGCAGTTTGTTTTGTCCGTATGCTAGTAAAGAAGCATCTTGTGCACAGTGAGAGATTTTAAATCAGCAGCAGAGCCAATATCTCATGCACTTCAGATCTAGTTTCAAGCCAGACCCACTTCTGCAAAAAAGGGAAGGATCTGGTGAACTTTGTCCCACTGGAATGCAATTAGCTAAATGATGTAACCAGTTGAAATAATGCACTGTTGAAATGCTTGTTCCGAAGTGCACACGCTCTCCGAGAAGTATGTTTTTACAGCTCTTGTAGTAGCTCTCTGTCGCCATTTTCAAGGCTGTACTGTTATTGCTATTCAAACAATGATGTAATGTGTCATGTGACAAGATACTGCAACGTGATGGGACCGCACTGTACTGTGTGGTAGGACATGGCTTGTATATGCACTTCACCAGACCCTTCCCTTTTTTTGTGGAAGTGGGTCTGGCTTGCAGTCTTGCAAAGACTACTTAATACCTTATGTTTGACTCCTCAGCTTGTATCACTTTCATTTGCCTAAACACATGTTGTTGCCAAACAGTGTAAATGTAGGTTTTGCTATGATTTGGTGTATAGAAAATGCCTGCAATAGGTCAAGTGGTCTGAAATGAATATCTGAAGCCTACGCCAGGATTTCAAAATCATGTGATTTCTTATTTTATCAGTGATTTTGCACTGATTTTGTCAAGGTTGATTTCTGGCAGTAATTTTTGGTGATTTTATCAGATGGCATACTAGATTTGTCCTAGTCTGAGTTTGCTTTTACATCAAGGGTGAACACCATATTCTACAGCTTGGCTTGCAAGAGCTGTTTCACCCTTTCCACAGTATAGTTATGGCTTTAAGATATTCATGAAGGTGGATCCCTTTTGTAACTAGGGGATGTAAGTAACTACATGAAGCTAGCAGAGAAGCAGTCGTTATTATGCACTTACCTTAAAATTTTGATATTGATTGTTGACCGCACACAAGTTCAGCTGTAGCCTACAGGGGTGTACATCTAGTTTATGTAGAATGGGCAAAGCTTAGCCTCGTTCCCAGGCCCTCGCGAAATTCGTACTGCAAGCGACGAACGTGCAGGGCCTGGGAACGAGGCTAGGCAAAGCTAGCCTCGTGAACCAGACCTACCTTGTAGGAATGAGTATGCCTGCAAGACTAGGACAGAGTAAGCAATTTTATTGGAATATATTTACATTGAAGGCCATGAAATTAAAGGGCCTTTGAATATTGTCAGCTATGCAGCATGTTTTGTCACACCATCAATGACTGTGTCTTCTCCCTTCAGCTGCACAGAGTTCCTCCGATGTCATTGATAGCCCAGACATTGATTCCACTCCACTAGGTAATTGTGGCTACATAGATACCTGACATTTGTGGTCTATACTTTCTATTTCAGTATTTGGCTGTGGATATTGTCCATCTACGATAAATTGAAAAGGATGAACTGATAAGTGTGTATTCTAACCTGATGGGTGATGTCATGCATCAATTTGTTCCTTTGTTTTTCTGTTTCAAAGTAATGGCTACTATACACGAGACATGCACATGTATGCGAGAAATCTGTGATGGCGATCACCGGGCTAGCGCCTGGGCTGTTTGTGTTGTATGACTCGTTTCAATGACTGACTGCAGGACTGTGAGGATGTGCGCACTACTGATAGCGTTGACACTGTATTGCTCGTATGTGCTTTATCTAGCCATCGTTAATGTCTGTGGGTTTTTCAAGGAAATAAACACTGCCCTCGAATAGTAGCTGCACAAAAACGGGCAGCAAAAAAATAGTAGCCACGGTATCTGATCAAAGAAATACCGTAGGTGTTGTTTATATCAATTTTTCATGGGGTATCTAACTTGTGCATACAACAACACTTGCATCTTGTGGTCACCTATGGTTATGTTAATCCAGTGGGATCTGTGTACATTATTTAAAATTTTGGCCCTTAGTAGCTTCTTTGCTGCAGTCAGAATACATAGACTGCTTGGAGTCAGTATGTCTTAAGTAAAGATCTGCTGGCTTTTCACTTCTGTTTCACCTGATGGCACTGAAGTCAGTACATTTATTTGTAACTAAGCTCTAAAGCCTTTTGAATCAGAGAAATCACTCAGCATGGCTTCTTTTCTGATTGGGAGAATGTTTTGGCCCACCACTAATGGAGTTCTGATGATATATACATACAGAGTGAATGCTTAGTGGTGCACCTGAGCCATTCAGTTACCACCTGTGCAATTTATATATAGGTTTGAGGGCTGGTAGTTTCCTGGGATTAATTTCTGGGATTTTTGATTTGCTTTTCTATATTTCTCCTCATACCACTATATATGAATTATACTTTATGAACTTATTTAAAGTGTGTCAACAATAATTATTCCACCCACAATTCAGATATCGATGATCTTTTTGATGTGCAAAGTGAGCTTAACTCCATTGCTGCAACCTGGAAGAGCATTGGATTAGCCCTTCGGCTGAAACCTGATCTCTTAGATACCATTGAAGCTGCGAAGACTGGCAACCCTACTGCTTGCTTGAGTGCGACACTGAAAGAGTGGCTGAATAGGAACTACAATGTGAAGAAATTCGGACAACCGACTTGGCAGCGTTTGGTGGAGGCAGTGAGCCATCCTGTAGGTGGAGCAAATGTGGCTCTTGCAACAAAGATTGCCGAGAACCACAAGGCTAGAGGTATGTAGAGTGGATATACTTTTGTTAGTGCCTGCTATCGCTGCCAATGTCTTAGTACCCAGCTCCACTGTATCAGTAGTTTGCTATATGCATGTATGTATAGTTCATGCTACCTCACTATGGGTCTGGAACTCCTTATTCACTACAGTGCCAGAGACGTCTAAATTGTTGGTGACCGAACAGACATCACCTGGTTCACAAGAAGTGACCGAAACACAGAAGAGTAAGTATATGATGGTGGTCAAAGGTAATTTATGACAGTAATGGGAGTAACAGCTTCTGACCATGTACACTATGATACCATCATGATAGATCCAATCTAGTGGAAGAAATGTAATTTTTGCGCGATTTTTGTTAATCCAATTATGCGGAAGGTATAGCTGGACTGATTTGAATCCAATTGAGTGGAAAAGCCTGTAGTAGTAGTGGACACCACAAAGTCTTCTTAGCAAAACAAAATGGGTGAAATACGGCCTGCCGGCGAGTCTGTTCAGTGCACCAGGAAGCATTCTTATTAAAACACCACTTGTGAAGTCACTGGTAGAGACGTTGTAATGCAATGTGTTCTTATCAAAACAAGTATGGACAATAGCCACTGGGATCCTCAGCCGATAGACGTTCCTGGAACTTATACACTTCTGGGAAAGCCTAAGGTAATTTAGTACTGCAAGCAACACTGCCTGGGGTAAAGAGGCCTCCCTGCATGTGGCTAGTGATTTTCTTGGAAAATGTGCTTCCAATAGAACCTCAGATCTATCTAGTGGAAGCCAGATTTAATCTCCTAATGTTCTATTACAATAACACAGATGAGTAAGTGTAAGCAGAGAATTGTTTTTCTCCTAAGCTCACAATGGTCTGTAGAGCAGCTCATTGTTGTTTGTTGTCTTCTGGCAGGTCTACCCTCTTCCCTCTCCAAACTCTCCGACCACTCCTCCCCTCCTCCACCCACCCTGCAACCTGCTGTAGGTCATGGAGTAACCTTCCCTCCCCCTCACCAAGCACACTCAGGTAACATACACAGTAGCTAGCTGTCTTGACAATGTTGTTGAAAAAGTAATTCCATCCTTTGGTGAACATTTTCAGAATGAGTAGGTTGCATCGTAATGTGACCATGCTGCACCGCAATTACCTATACAGTATGTACTGCAGGTGATGATAAATTGGATGGTGTGAAGGTCTGGGGATGAGGATATGTGTAGTAGGAAGTCTACTGTAATATATAATTGTGTGATCACTGCTGTTCTACCTCATTTATACATTTTCACATAGCTATTGTTTATGAGGTAGCCTGAATTTGTGAAACTAAAAACCGCAAAAAACACTACATGCATCGGTATTCGGCTTGCACACCACACTATTGCAATTAAAACCAATGAGAATTTGTGTGCCAAGCTTTTTCACTGCTTTTGCAAAATATTATCAACGTTATCTCCCGCTCTCACCCCAGACCTAGCACTGGCACGACCATCAATGGCCACTGTGGGTTACAGCTCCTCACCTATCGGTAAGACACTCTCATACGTATATCATCCTTGTACTGTTCTTGGATAGGTTACTTATTTCGTAATACATTACATTTGGTATTGTAGAGAGTGACAAATTCTTCTGTTGGCTATGTAATCTACTAGTATATGTTGCAATAGTCGATTCAGGCTTAGAGTAGCGGAATTTTTTTCGTGAGAATCCAATTGTGCTGGAGGTTACAAATGTTTTGGAGGATGAGAATCCTCATGTTAAGAAGTGTTTATTATCAACAACACTATGACAATGCTCAATGGCAGGTAAAGACAATGACTGTGATGGTTTATAGCAAATCCGTAGTATATACATGTGTCAGTATTTGCTTAGAAAACTTGTGTCCATTACAACCATGCATCCAGTTTAATGGAATAAGTTGTGTTCTTGTGATTTAACCACTCTTGTCTGTATCCACTGTTTACACATGCATGTACATAATATCTTGGGCAATTACATTATAGCACATACTATTTGCCAAACTCCTTAGTGTGAGGCTCATAATCATGCGGGCACGGTGGGCGCTAGTGGGGTCTTAGTCTGAGGTTGTGCTTGTATGTATATCCGTAACAGGTTTATGATTGAAATACACAGGTTTACGCATAGTTTACATATCTTTCTGGCACGTGCCACTCATGGTGCCATCGTAACTGAGGACTCAGAGGATTGCTGGCTCATCAGAGGACTCAGAGGATTGCTGACTCATCATGTACAGCCAAGAGGTCTGATCATGGATAGTGCATTACTTACATGGATTGAAAACGTTTTCGTAATCTACGTGTAACGGAAATTCAATCCTTGATAAGTGAGTATACGCTTACGTTGCGCATCCTAGTCAAGCAAGTCGAATTGTTTGCGTTAGATTATCTTCGTGTAGAAAAGATCTGCAAAGTATTCACAAGAGTAGGGTTCAATTTATTTTAATAGCTGACAATTTCATTGAAGCCTTCATGGACACATATATGCCCAGTCTCACAAAGGGTGTGGCTCGCAGCACAAGTGCGTCATTGTTTATCAAGGTTTCAAAGAAGCGCCAGTCAGATAATAGTACAATGTGGAGTGTAGTTTTTGTTATTCCATATCGAACACGTGCTTATAAGTCAGGTTTATCATGATAGGTTAGCATACAAAGTAGACTAAGGGAGTGCTGCTGCTTAGTTGGGTAGTTTTGAGTAGTGCTACTTATAAGCAGCATTTGTAGCACCTTCTTCAGTACTAGAGAAGCGTAAATAACTCTGAATTTGTTTCACGTACACACTACTACATTGTGAAAACTAAGCTTTTAGCTTGGAAGACAGGAAGTGCTACAGCTTTGGGAACCCCCACAACAGAAGTACTAGCCCATGAACAAAGTGCATGGTGGCTGCACCACCTTGTTGCTGTGTAGCCAGCTCCACAACATAGTCTCGCAAGCCACACCCTTCGCAGAGATGAAGGGTCTGGTCACGCTGCAGCTGACAAGTTGTCGTCGAGGAACGCAATCATCGAACATAGCGGTTGGATAATGAGATGCTGACATCCGCTCACCACGTGATGTAACTGCTACTTCATGTCAACAAGATGCGATCTTCGAAGAGCATGAATCTCATTGGTCACAGCAAGTTTCTGCCCTGGCAACAACTCGATAGCCGCAGCGTGACCAGACCATTCCTCTCTGCGAAGGGTGTGGCTTGCGAGACTACTGCATAACACTATCCTGTAGCTATGACATGTGTACACGTCTACGGGATATAGAGGGTAAATAGCTTGCTATGGCCCTGTACTGTACCATCCATGATTACTTACTCTTCTGCGCCCCTCCAGTGGCTAGATACCTCAGATATGAGTCTCTAATCAGCCTTGTTTCAAGGGGAAAGACCTGCACATATGGCTATAGCTATGGGAAAATCTGTGTGCTACAAAGCATTATGCAGTTATAGACTGTAAGTTATCAAGCTGTGATAGCAAATCAGGGTAGTACATAGCACTAAGTGTAGTGTAGTTGTTCTGAGGACATCTGACTGTTTGGCTACATTCCCCTTCCCTTCACTTGATCACATGTTTAATAAGTAGTTAATTACTTCCATGACCAGTGGATCCAAGGGCTCATGTTTTCTCCCCCAAGAACCTGTGTATGAAGCATGTTTTTGCTGTTTCTTAGTAAGTAAATGACCGGCTCGAATGGAGAGGTCGTTGATGTAATGAATTTATGCAAGTTTAGCAATTGTAACTCCACAATTACCTGCCATGAATGTAGCATTTTGCAGTGCTCACCTGCAACTCACATAACAAAATGGTGATATGTATGCATTATCAGAGAGTCGGTAGGATCCGTATGTAGGGATGGTGCGGATGTGCAATATATGCAATACTGAAGCAGAAGATCGACATATAACTTCACCATAAATACACAAAAAGCCTATTTAAGCACCCAGCCATCTTCTTTGAGAGCTTTTATGATCAGCAAGACTCATAGAGTTTCCCAAATGTCTCACGGAGGACAGCTAAATGCAAAATTGTGTGTTAGCGAAAGTGACATTTTTGTTATTTTTTCATTCAACAACAATAACTCAAGATTATTTCAAGTAGTGACCATAGTTTTAGCACGAAACTGTCCACGAATACTCATTGTCTTCTTAACTTCAACTGAGCTGAAGCCAAGCTCTACCAGCACACTGCAGCTGGTGCCCGTTGCGTAGAACACCATTTCTAATTGGAGAAGACTCCCTCAGGTGAAAGACTCGCATTATACTGTAGTAGCTGAGAGACCCCTAACAAAGACACCTCAGTCGGCTTGCGTCGGTACTCCTCTCTCCCTTTCTCCTCCCTCCCTGACCAAGAAGAGTAGCCAATTGAACTGTACACTAGAGCTGGGACGATATTATGTTTCACCATATTGATATATTGATCTATCTTTATTGCAATATATCAATATATTGAGAAAGTAAAGTCCACCAAATGACAAGGAAATGTAAACTAGTGAAACATAGGCCAAAGTACAATAACGAAAACTTAAGAAACTGCACACAAAATTGCAGTGTCTACAAATTTTCATGCAAAAAGAGCAACTGTTAATGTTTTTGGGCTTTAGGCAACATCTTTTATCAGTCGTTACACCAACGGAATCAGAAGTCATAGAGTTGCATACAATTTTATTTTCGCACGAGAAGTTCAACACGCGTTGCATGAATGACTAATAAGCTTTTTATCCTTGGTGTGTTTTCTCGGTAGTAGGAGTTATTGCTATCAAACTCTCAGTCAACAACAAGCTATCATAGATCTCTACCTCAGAGAGATCTCAAGCCCGCAGAACAGTTACGTGTGGTGTAATGAACCATTCAGTTCGGTGTTACAAAAGCCGTGTGGAAATTTTTTCTGACTTCCTTATTTGGCTAACTTTGGGAGCTTGGAATTGCTTCCGGAGATGAGCGGTTGTAAACTTAGGATTAATTATTAACAGCTGAAAATAGCACAATGCAGATGAGTCTTTGGTAGAGCTTGAATGTTGATCCAGAAATAATAGCATGCATAAGCAGAGTAAATACAAATATTTAACACCCAACTTTTCCCAATATATGGTATACATGCTTGATAAGGTAATATGTTTAGTATTCGAATGTTGTTGAGAGTGACATTTTCTTGTGATATGTACGTAGCTATGTGATCTACTGGTAGTACAGTGATAGGGTAGTGGAATTTGCCACTCTGATCATGCTGAAGATTTTGGGAGTGGGAATCTTCCAGCACAATAATAGGTACCGTTATCAAAGGAATACTATGAAATGGCCAGTGGAGTCAATGACCATTGACACTACAGACTATGTATAGTAGTATTATAGCATATCAGTAGTATGTACACATGGCTGCATTTACTTGGAGAACAATGCATCCAGTCTAGTGGAAGTTTTTTTCCCGAAATCTAATACTCTAATCCACATTTAACATTGTTTTTGTAGTATTAGAATAAGACAATATCATCATGCTGGAAAATTTGGCAATTTGGCGATTGGTGACTCAAGCTGCTAATTTAATTCTGCCGAATTAATATCCGACATACTGCATTGACATACTTCATGGTCTGCCACCAGTGGGAGTATTCAGCGTAGCTTGTGTAACTCTGAACCAAGAGGGAGGCCTGACTCAAGCAAATAAGCCTCACTGAGCATTGGTGAAGAGCCTCTGAAACTCCTAACACAACTTCAGCAATTGTGCTAACTGACCACATAGTCTACAAAGAAAGGCCTGACTCTAGATGCCATATCTGAGAGTCTTGACTCCAGCCTGAAAGAGGTCCGCACCCATCTTGTTTATGCTTCGAATTAGCGATTACTTTACTGCTTTGTAGGCAAGCTATGACATTCACTATCGTGCCAAATCACAGTGTTGTGATCTATATTGACCTTTTTCTCAGGAGGATTAGAAGTTTTGTCAATATTTATATTTATATACCACTTTCATGTAGAGAGTACATGTACGTAAATGTGTTTGAAGTATTGATTAATATATTACTGTTGCATATTCTTTGTGTCCTGTTTGTAGTGTCTCAAGGGATGGAACAACATGATGACATTGCTGAAATCACGCATCAGAATGAGCAGAACATCAAGGTGAAGTATTCCACACTACTTATCAATGTTCGTGGCAGACTTCAACAGAAAGGAATCGATGTTAGAGATTTTCGCCAGTTTGTGATCCCCCTTTTTCCACCAGGGGATTGCATCCCACACTCAGCAGACCTTGCTGAAATGTTTGAAGCAATTACACGTAATGGTCTTTGGGACTTCTGGAACTATCGGTCACTTGAGGGGATTGTTCAGCACTTTGGAGCAGGGGATGTAGAAATGTCAGGTTGGATAAAAGAATACAAAGCCGACCTGGCAGGCTTTAAGGCCTGTACAAAGATCGCAAACTATCTGTCTGTTGTTGATTCGGATAGTAGCTTTGATGAGTCTGATTCAGGACAACCTACTTCACGAAAACCAGCGAAGTATGATCACCGATACTTTCGGACATTGTCGCTAAAACTGAAAGCAAATGTCACTGATCGAAGTTTGTTGTACATTGACAACCTCTGGAGTTCTGTTTCAGAGTGCTTCTTGCTTCCACCCCTTTCCGTACTCCTTGATCATGTTCACAAGGGGTGCATTACAGTGGTGTGGCTATTACCGACAGGTCTGGTTCCACAGTTACTCAAGCAAATTTGTCAAGCTGGTAATTTCTTCCAGCAGCACCATATCGCATCAGTGACCCTAGATGACCAATGTGTATATGATGAACAGACCAGCACAGTGGAGCAAAGACAAAACATTGTGGTAAGCAGTCATGTTGGGAGCTACCAATCAACCTTTCCCTTCTTAATTTTAATATTCAGCTCTTGTTCTCCATGAGTTGATTGTTTTGTTGTGTTGTTTTCACCAGGACCCACGAGAGCTTCTCCAGGCTTGCAAGCAGGGTGACCTGGAGGCAGCCTTGAGGTTACTAGCAACTGACATTGATGTTGACATCAAAGATACCGTAAGGGTTACGTTTGTAGTGGTAGATACAAACCTATACTTTGAAACATTACCACATCCCAGTTAGCATCTTTGAATGACAACTATCATTCAGCCATTACACCACTGTGTAAGTAGAGTGACAACAACCAACTTGTTCAAGACTAATTACATGTTCACATTCAGTGACTGCATAGTCAGCAAGCTACTTGACAAAAAATCATACGGTGCCTCTCAAGATGAATCTTCAAAGAAGCTGTTTACACACGAGTTCCAGTTGGACTATTGTAGCAACTGTGGACTGCACAGTTTTAAAGTTTCAAATGATTCTGGCATCGAATCATTGCTGCCCCTCCACTAAGTATATACTGTGGAGTGAGATTACTCGGAGTATATGGCCAGGCTCCATTTAGCACATGGATGCACTGAAACTATGTTGCTTATGCCACACATGGGTTCATGGACAGGGAAATCTTGTGTGATTATCACATGACCACATTCTGGTCCTGTTATAGCTGTCTGTTTAAATTTTCATGCTTCATTGCTCTTGTGTGGCAAACAATGATGGCTTTCCTAAGTGACAGTAGTACGACCAGTGACAGTAGTACGACCAGTGACAGTAGTACAAGCAGTGACAGTAGTACAAGCAGTGACAGTAGTACAAGCAGTGACAGTAGTACAAGCAGTGACAGTAGTACAAGCAGTGACAGTAGTACAAGCAGTGACAGTAGTACAAGCAGTGACAGTAGTACAAGCAGTGACAGTAGTACAAGCAGTGACAGTAGTACATGCAGTGACAGTAGTACAAGCAGTGACAGTAGTACATGCAGTGACAGTAGTACAATCAGTGACAGTAGTACAAGCAGTGACAGTAGTACAAGCAGTGAGAGTAGCACAAGCAGTGACAGTAGTACAAGCAGTGACAGTAGTACATGCAGTGACAGTAGTACAAGCAGTGACAGTAGTACAAGCAGTGACAGTAGTACAAGCAGTGACAGTAGTACAAGCAGTGACAGTAGTACAAGCAGTGACAGTAGTACAAGCAGTGACAGTAGTACAAGCAGTGACAGTAGTACAAGCAGTGACAGTAGTACAAGCAGTGACAGTAGTACAAGCAGTGACAGTAGTACAAGCAGTGACAGTAGTACAAGCAGTGACAGTAGTACAAGCAGTGACAGTAGTACAAGCAGTGACAGTAGTACAAGCAGTGACAGTAGTACAAGCAGTGACAGTAGTACAAGCAGTGACAGTAGTACAAGCAGTGACAGTAGTACAAGCAGTGACAGTAGTACAAGCAGTGACAGTAGTACATGCAGTGACAGTAGTACATGCAGTGACAGTAGTACAAGCAGTGACAGTAGTACAAGCAGTGACAGTAGTACAAGCAGTGACAGTAGTACAAGCAGTGACAGTAGTACAAGCAGTGACAGTAGTACATGCAGTGACAGTAATACAAGCAGTGACAGTAGTACAAGCAGTGACAGTAGTACAAGCAGTGACAGTAGTACAAGCAGTGACAGTAGTACAAGCAGTGACAGTAGTACAAGCAGTGAGAGTAGTACAAGCAGTGACAGTAGTACAAGCAGTGAGAGTAGTACAAGCAGTGACAGTAGTACAAGCAGTGAGAGTAGTACAAGCAGTGACAGTAGTACAAGCAATGACAGTAGTACAAGCAGTGAGAGTAGTACAAGCAGTGACAGTAGTACAAGCAGTGACAGTAGTAGAAGCAGTGACAGTAGTACAAACAATGACAGTAGTACAAGCAGTGACAGTAGTACAAGCAGTGACAGTAGTACAAGCAGTGACAGTAGTACAAGCAGTGACAGTAGTACAAGCAGTGACAGTAGTACAAGCAGTGAGAGTAGTACAAGCAGTGACAGTAGTACAAGCAATGACAGTAGTACAAGCAGTGACAGTAGTACAAGCAGTGACAGTAGTACAAGCAGTGACAGTAGTACAAGCAGTGACAGTAGTACAAGCAGTGACAGTAGTACAAGCAGTGACAGTAGTACAAGCAGTGACAGTAGTACAAGCAACGACAGTAGTACAAGCAGTGACAGTAGTACAAGCAGTGACAGTAGTACAAGCAGTGACAGTAGTACAAGCAGTGACAGTAGTACAAGCAGTGACAGTAGTACAAGCAGTGACAGTAGTACAAGCAGTGACAGTAGTACAAGCAGTGACAGTAGTACAAGCAGTGACAGTAGTACAAGCAGTGACAGTAGTACAAGCAGTGACAGTAGTACAAGCAGTGACAGTAGTACAAGCAGTGACAGTAGTACAAGCAGTGAGAGTAGTACAAGCAGTGACAGTAGTACAAGCAGTGACAGTAGTACAAGCAGTGACAGTAGTACAAGCAGTGACAGTAGTACAAGCAGTGACAGTAGTAGAAGCAGTGACAGTAGTAGAAGCAGTGACAGTAGTACAAGCAGTGACAGTAGTACAAGCAGTGACAGTAGTACAAGCAGTGACAGTAGTACAAGCAGTGACAGTAGTACAAGCAGTGACAGTAGTACATGCAGTGGACTGACCATTGCATAAGTGATAGAGTTGTGGTGACTGCCTTTCTGTCCGTATTTATTCTACATGTCTTTGTAGATGTCTTATTCTGTAACAGTGCTCTTTGTGTGGCAAACAGGCCAGTTTGGTTTCCGTTTAGTATCCATCAATCAGCTTGAAGCCCATGAGTTGTGTGGTACATAATCTAAGTGGACATGAATGTGACCAAACCACTTAGCACCAACTTTGACGGTGTCTGTTTTTATAGCACTGTTGAGCTTGCAAAGACAGGCTATTTTTTCAGGTAATTTGTTTTGTACAGGCTGAGCTATGTTGGCTGAAAGTAATCCACAATGGATGCCAATTTGCCTAAAATCAACTGATTTTCTCTGTGGTTATAGGAAATTTGTATTGAGAAGCCACCAGTAGAATGAGAGCATGCACTGTTTGGGAAGCTTAAGACCTTTGCTGAAGACTCTCCCTTGGGCTACCGAGGGTGTGCAGGAAGTTTTGGAGTAGTTACCCTTTGCTATGCAGGAGCAAACACTGTGTGTAGCTTGGGTGTGGTCAGGGTGTAAGTAGGTGGAGCTGACATTTGAAGTAAACAAACGGTGCTGTTACATGTATCATCTTGGTTATTAATTTAGAAGAATACAAAGTTAAAGTGCTGGATCCAATCCTCTAGTTCCCTGAGTACTAAACACTGGAGTAAATACACTTCCGGTGTCTCTTACATTTATCAGCTTCTTGTTTTCTTTGCAGGGTGATGAGACACCTCTAATTTGGGCCAGCTATTATGGTCACTCGAATGTGGTGAGCCCACTTTTATGCTGTGAGGCTGATGTAAATGCACAGAATAAGGTACATGCACACATGTATGTGTGAAACTCAAATGTAATTACTGCATGGCATTGCTCACAGGGAGGGAGAAGATATGGCCTGGTGTGCATACATGTATTGGCCAAAATGTATCTGCACTGTGTGTAATTTTGTGTAGCATGACTTTTTTTCATGTCAAGCTCCAACATGATATAGTGAGCTAATTTTGCCAGTTCACGTTTTCCCCAGCATTGTGGTGATAGTACACAGTATCGTGCTACACTTGTAGAGTTTTGAGAAGACATTGAGACAAGAATTGTTTTCTCTGATGTAATGTTCTGCAGGAGGGGTGGACACCCCTGTTGGCAGCAAGCCGTCATGGTGATTCCACAATTGTCAGCCTGCTGCTTGCTTATAAAGCGGATGTGAATGCACAGCATAAGGTAAGGAGTATGGAGCAATTCGCTGCACACATGTGTTTAAACTGGCAGTGTTCACTATCATGTTTAGCAAAAAATGTTCTGGAAAGGAATAAGTGGTTAGCTTCACTCCCAGCCTCTCCACACAATAGCCCCTCCTTCTGAGGTGAGAGCCTGAGAATGAGGCTACTAAGGGGTATCAACTTTAAGACCATCTACTACCTTAATGTTGTCCCAAACTATACGTTGTGTAACAAATTTCTGCCAAAGTCATAGCTGCCAGTTGGGGTCAGTGTGACAGTTGTCAGATAAGAGCTAGATCAGATAGGTTAGGCTCCACATGTTGGTCCACACAGGTGTGTGAATAAGGATGCACAAGTTGAGGGGGTCTGAAGGCATATGCCCCCTAGGAAAAGTTTTTGCTCTGGGATTGCTTTTGAGACCATATTTGGACCCACTAGTCTGACTAGTCTGGGTCGAAGTATTTTTGTAGCACTGAGGTTATTATTGCTGCTTGGCATGACACACATTAGTCGTCACGATGTGTTTCAGTCACTGGTAGTCAACCCTGTACAACACGTTGACGGTGATTGTGTGGGGGGTCTGAGTAGGTTGTTGATATGGAGCCAAGTACAAGTTCATAGGCAAAGTTCCCAGGTCCTGTGACGGTATACGTACAAGTTACTGACCATTACAGCATGGATTGTGATTTGTCCAAAATAAAGATTTGAGGTTAAAAGAATGTGAATTGAAGTTGGGTATATTCGAACACACATTGTGGTTTGTACTGCACCAATAGTTTTTAATATGTTTGACCTTGTTAATCAGCTCTCATAATACAAAGCAGTTGCCATATAAGGTCCACATCTAAGGATTGTTGCAGCAAAGATTGTGCAAACCTTGCCATTCACATTCTTTAGACACACGCATTTTTCCCCCAATATGTGGTATATAAACCGAAGTTGAATCTCTAAAGGTGTGTGTGTGTTGTGTGTGTATGTGTGTATGTGTGTTGTGTGTGTGTGTGTGTGTGTGTGTACGAGGCACAGTATTTCTACTTCTAAGGCCTGTATCTAAGACAGTGCTGTCATGCTTGTACACACTAATACTTGTACTGTATTGAACCTTGACCTCATGCCGAACCCTGTCAGTATATACTGTGAGAACATGATTATTCATCAGCTGAGACTTTCCTCCCAGATGGCATCAATTAGAAATTCAACAATATCTGTCTCATTGGTATGTTGGACAAACTGCTCTAATTATCACCATGGCAACACACAAGTATGTTAACTTTGCATATTTTACTATTATGCTTCAAATTTTGGCCCAAGTTATGCTCTTAGGAAATTCCGAGAAATTCGCCTTATCATGCTTCTATTGCTCCCATTATGCTCCACTCATTCCTCAGATCTGGCATTTTTGAGCTATGTATGACTCCTTCTGGGTCTTAGTCATATCTAGCATTCCAATTTTGAGCAAATCCAGGAATGAAACTGTAATCTGCTCTGGAGTGAGCACACTGTAGATACTTATCAGAGAGTTGGTAGACTCTGTATGTAGGTATGGTGCACACACACAATATATGCAATACTTAAGCAAAAGCTGTATAACTTTGCCACAAATATACTCAAAGCTTATTTAAGCACCCAGCTTTCCTCTTTGAGTGCTTTTATGATCAACAAGGTGTAGTTGCCCTAAAGCTTCACAGAAGACAGCTAAATGCAAAAATGTGCAGCAGCAAAAGTGCCATTTTTGTTATTCTTTCTTTTTTCGTTACGACCGCTTTGTTCAAGCAACAATAACTCAAGAACGATTCAAGATCTCACTGTAATTTTAGCACGAAACTGATGCTTACCACAGCATGGAGCTCTATGACGACTCAGAGTTATCATAGCTCCAAATTTACCCTGGTCAGTAAAGATGTTCACAGCACTCCCCGGCTGTTGTCTGTTGCATAGGACACCATTTTCTAGTCTTGTACACATGTACATATGCAGTCTCGCTCCCAGACCAAACACCACCGTTATTGATCTGGGAGCGAGACTAGTGCACATGGGAAATTGTGTGTTGACCAGTGTTGGGCACTGTCTCTTCCCATGGTAGTGGGAAAGGCTCATGGACACCACGTAGGTAATGCACTGCATTCAGTTGCTTACTTAAAAAAGGGGACCATGATTCGCAGCAGTTGTATATTCAGGGCTTCATGCTTCGTGTGGGAAAACTTTTTACTGCTATCAGTCGAGTCTCGTAAGCCGCGAAGGATGTGGCTTGCAAGCTTTGTGTCTGCCAAAAGCAGGAAAAGCCTGTGTATCTCTTCTTTGGTTGACTTCAGGATGAGTGTGCTGTGTGCTCTTGATGCCATGGTTTTCACTCGATCTCTGGCCGCCATCATGTAACATACTCTATTTAATGCACATGCGCTTAATAAATGATGCCATGTACCGGGAAGGAAGCATGCACCAAATATAATAGTATACACCAGATAGCAATGTGTGCCTAATAACCAGAGTTTACGGTACTGTAGTTACATGTACATGAATAGTTGTAATAAATAGGATGTTTAATGGTGTGGCTTGGTTATTTACCACGATGATATTTACATGGTCAAAGTAGGTTTCAAGAAGATTTCTGATTGATGCCAACTGTGATCTATCCTCAAAAATTATGTCACATTTGTTATACATCAGGCTTCCATCTCATCACTGCGCTTGAGATTGACTGAACTATGATGCTGCAATGCATATGTGTATGTGTATAGAGAAGTGAGGGGCAGCAGTGTTGTTACTAGAGGTTTAGCAGCACCAGTTGGTGTAGTCAGGAGAGATTGTTATCTCTTGTACTATGCTAGAAGAGGCAAAAATTGTAACTGGTCTACCATAGAATAGTTTTCAAGATGAAACTTTCTTCTGACTTCTGACAGTGTTTTAATACATTTTGATCACTGTGTTGTGTGAGAAGTGGGAGAGGAGCAGCTAGCACTCATGGTAGTCTATCAAGCTAGACCCTCTCTCACCCAGAGAGGGTCTAGCTTGATAGACTAGCACTCATGGTTACTAAGGCTCTTGAGACAGGCTTCCATGTTTACATAGCAAGTCAGAGGTTATTGGGCTATAAACCACAAGCCCACAGCATGCCATGTTCTAGTGTATGATTAGCATGTTAGAAACACCCTCAAGCAGGCATTGGTACATGACATGTTTATAACTTGGCCTGGTATGAAGTGTACATTAATAATTGTACTATGCTAGAGGAGGCAAAAATTGTGTGCATGAGTCTACAAGTTCACATCATTATTACACTACATGTACTCTATGGAAAGAAATGTTTGTATGTTCGTACATATAAACAGTACACATTTTTAAAGTAGCAAATGTACGTTTACACTTCATAAATTAATCGTTAACCTTGGGGCAATTCCACCGTGATGGAAGTACAAATCAGGCAACAAATTCAATCATATGTAGACCCATTAAGGTGCAATTTTTTAAATTAACATATACCAGCTTAAGGGCTTACCTAAGGCACAGTGTAGACTAGAAAAAGCCTTACTTAAATTACAGGAGTGGACTGGACTATGGACTGGACTATGGACTGAGTTTTGGACCCTTGCGGAGCTCCACAATGACTATTTCCCACTCCGAATCAGTTATCTAAGCTATAGAAGAGGTTCTGTTGCTCTCTGTGTGCTTTGTAATTGACAACAGGTTACCTGAGACTTGGGTTCTGTCCGCCAAGAACGGTTCAAAAGGGCAGAGTGAGCATAGACATGCATGAGTATCTCTTGGTATTTCACAAGAGCGGAAGTAGTGCATTTATCAAGATCTCTGAGGACCTGGGTCGATTTCTATGGGCTGATGGTCCGAAAGGCTGAACTATACCACTCATGGACCAATCATACCACACTATAAGAAGGTTGTTGTCTGTTTACAGCCACATACCATAACCTACAATGCTTTTAAGCAAATATCTTGCAACCTGAGCCACACCAACAGCCACACTGTTGTTGCATGAATATAGACCACTAATTGTCAAATGTGCCTTGGCTACAGTAGGCGTACCAACATGGGTCTTGGACCTTGCAATGCTGATATCAATCCACATGCACAGCCACTCTCTTGCTGCATGCATATGATGTCACATGGTCTAAGATGCCTTTGCCAAGGCCCAGGGCCCTTTAAACAATGGTTTAACCACCTACATCAGGTAATATCAAGCGTCTCAGTCCAAAACTCAGTCCAAAAATCAGTCCATAGTCCAGTCCATAGTCCAGTCCAGAGTCCAGAGTCCAGGTTTTACACCAACCCAAACCACAAGACCACAGCATGCCATGTTCTAGTGTATGATGAGCATGTTAGAAACACCCTCAAGCAGGCGTTGGTACATGACATGTTTATAACTTGGCCTGGTATGAAGTGTAAATTAATCATTATACTATGCTAGAAGAGGCAAAAATTGTGTGCATGAGTCTACAATTGTTCCTATCTTTGTAAAGCAATTTGTGAATGATGATGTTTGCCCTGTTACTGGAGAAGATGGGCCTGCAGTAACTCACAATGGGAGAACTGCTCCAAGTAAGCATAAATGGAGGGAAGACAAGTCTTTCCCTCCATTTATGCTTATTTGTCTTTCTACTTGTACCACTCAATATTCTTGCTGGCAACCTGTCTCCACAAAACTGCTCTGATGCTCAGTACCTTAGCCTGCCCTTATTACTACCGTTTCAGTGAGTGGGAACACCAGCAAAATTACCAGTAATAACATCAGTTCTTTGTCACACAATATTGCCAAGTGGGAAGCTACAGAACAGTGCTATGTCAGATGTATCTGCTCTCTGCCCTAAAGGATCAGTTGCCTATATGTTCACAAGTTAAACATTAGTAGTTGGCTGTTCAAATTAAAGACTCGAAATCTTTCAAGGAAGATTGTTATCCCTTCCTATCTTGTATATAAGCCTAAATACTAACAGATGTACTATGAGGAAGTATTGGAGTTTCAGTGAACTGAATGCCAACGTTTCTTTTGATTTTATATTCACTGTTTGTTTCCGTAAATCATGGTCACTGAGTTGTGTGGTAACTGGGATTGTATAGCCTTGTACCCAGGCCCCTTGCACAAGAAACTGGTATAGTCAGGCACTTGTAAGTAACAGAAGTCTCTGTACACTTTTGGCTTTCACAACTGATTACTTATGTATACATTCACCTTAGGATGGCAGAACGGCACTGTGGATTGCTAGCTTTGAGGGTCATACCAACATTGTGGCAGATCTTCTACACTCTGGAGCAGACCCCAACCTACAGAAGAAGGTGAGGGCTGTATTTTCAGTGTAGAACTCTGTGTCAATGAAAGGCCTGATGTGAGCCTTTGTGTGTGTGTCTGTATATAGGCATGTACAGGATGACCTGCATCAGACTAAGAACGTAATGAATTTTGTGTCTGACTGTATAAAGATGAAGGATATTTAAGCCTTTACCACTGCCTAGATTAGCAATAATAGCCAATGACTGTGGGATGTACATGCCACCCAAAAGCTGTAACTGTCACTGCATAGGCCATGGTAGGGAGTGTTACATGCAATTGTAGCACAGTTGTCAGTGCACGTTGAGGAAACACCTGGCTATGATCAGAACAAGAGCCGAAAGAATTTTTCACACTTGTAAACATTAGAAACACTCTCATCATATTTGCATCAACTCAGAGTGCTTGTGCTCAAATGTGTGTACAAATAATACAATTATAATTTCATTTTTACGTGTATGAATAAATTAGAGTACGTAAATTACCGTAAAAGGAGTGTACGAATTAATAGGGTGTACCGTAGTGTCCCGCTAATACGCCCCCTTCGAAAATACGCCCCCCCCCCCCCTCTTTTCCGCCAAAGTTCCTGCACAGGGTAGTTTGACTCGTTATAACGCCCCCCGGTGAGCGTCTTCTGGAACATCAAAACTACACGTGCTTACTATACGTTGCAAGTGCGTTCAGTAAGACTATAGTAGTCGGTGAATCTTTTGTAAGTTTTGTGGCTTTTAGAAAAGCCGGTTAGATGTTCCAAGTTTTAAGCTGCTAGTTTAGCAAACAGGTTTATCAGTCTGTCAAGGTGTTTTTGTTTCCCTCTGAAGATGTACACGCACGGAACCACGAGTCCTTTCCCATCAACTTCAGAGCGTCTTCTGTCACCATTGACGATGCAAGTCATCTCGCTGCCACTCTTGTGCAAGAAATACCAGCAGACTCTGGAAATTTCCCGTGGTACATGACCGACAGTGTTGCCGTTCTTGAGGACAGCTACAGCGAAGTCGTCGTGAATGTTATTGACCTCACGTTAAACTGGCAGCTCTTCTCCGATGTAGGGAGACCACGCAGCTTTGTAAACGTGATGTCCACGAACAGTACTCTCGATCTTGAAAGTCGTCGCCATAGTTAGTTGGAAGTGTCCTAATTGCGTACATAGCACTTGCGTAAAATCTTTTGGGGGGGGGGGGGGGGGGGGGGGGGGCTTATAGTTGAGACTAATTGCATCCTCGAATATAAGCCTCCCCCCCACTTTAGGCGGGATGTAGTGTACAAAATGGGGGGGGGCGTATTAACGGGACACTACGGTATATGAATTATTAGAAATTGTGCTGTAGCTCAATTGCAATGAAAACATGGAAGCCTTGTTTCATGAGCAATGTATGTGTATACAGAGGTGAGAGTCAGCAGTGTGTTTTCTAAATTTCTTTACTGGTGGACAAGAGAATTCCTTGAAGACTGTCCTTACCACTACAATACAACATGTGCTAATTAATATCACACACCAGTACTGAAATATTATTTCTTTGTTGTTTTGAGTCCGACCGTAATGAAACATTGTGATCAACATAGCTATACATTATTAGCAACATAATCACTACAATATTTGAGCATAAAGGCATAAATAATAAGTTCTTGGGGAGAGCGTGAGTGAGCCCCACACTAGTGAGTTGAATTGTGTATATTTAACCCTCGCCGCGCATGCACAAGGGTTACAGTAGTTGTCCTGTGTGTCTGTGTGTCTGTGTGTCCGTTTTCTCTACTCTGCCTTCTCGCGCTTTTAGGCGTCAACGAGAGGTATCAGCGGCTACAGTGCGGAAAATGCAGTAAAATGAAAAAGCCGTTTTCTCTAAAACTGCTTAGTTCAAAAGTTAGAAGCGTTAACTTATAAACTTACGGCGACTAAGTCAGCCATTTTCTTCACGTGCAATGTTTCCGTATACCTCTCCGTAACATGTACGTAGCGGTAATGTGTGATCACGTGACTTGGAGCACGCGGTATAGTGTTTTCCGTCGAACGTTTGTGACTGTCTTTTACGAGAGGAGGTATGCCCACAGTGTAATACCGTAGTGCATGCAATGGAGTGCAATATGTCTACGCGTCTGAGAAAGGTATGCGCACAGTGTAATGCCGTGGTGCACGTGAAGAGATCAGTTTGTGACTGTGGCCATGCCGGCTTCGCATCGGAGAAAGGAAAGCACAGTGTACTGCTGTTGGGGAGCCTGAGAACGCAATGAAACGTAGAAAAGCCTTACTGTCTGAGGAAGGGTTATTAGTGGGGAAAGAGAGAGACAAAATCCACAAAACGAGTAAGAGAGCTTCTGAAACACGTGAGCAGACTTTGCACAGGTAAGAACAGAACCAAACACATCTGGCAAGCATGACAGCTTCTATTGTTCACGAGACAGTGATCGATTCTAGTCAACACGCAAGTACAATTGCATGCACTGCTGCGCCGAGGGTTTGGCACTTCAGTGCCTTTCATTATATTGGGCGTACCGTAATGAAACGTTGTGATAAATATATGAAACATACAGTCTACACGCAGACCTCAGCCTTCTCATATAGTTTATTCTACCTCCAAAATCAGATTAATAATTACAAGCAGACAACTGAAAGTACAGTTTGTGTAAACAACAGGCTACAATACAGCTGCATTTCAGTTTTGTGGCAACATGTCCGCCAAATTCCTGGGAAAATCCTGGCACATTACTGAACAGTTTTACGATTTTGCTCAGCCATAACTTGCTTTGTACTGCTAGTAGCACTTAGTTATACGAGTAGCGTGCAGTCAAAGTGGTAAACAACGTGTACAGAAATTTACAGAGCTTTTCGACATTCTGCCCCTATTTGTACAAATAATTGAAAATCGCTCACGGCTGAAAGCAGTCTCGAGGGTACTCGCAAAAGCGCTCGTATCTCGGAGAGTATAATAGGTATGAATATTGGACCTTTTGTAAGCTATATTAAATGGCTAGGAGAGCTGGGCAGTGTTAGGTGCGTGTTCATAGTGTGTTCTGTACCATTTGTACGTTTGATCCCGCGAGGCCATTTTTTCCAAAATGGTACGCTTCATATTTCCCATGGAATTTGAGCTTTTTTCTTCTAGCTCGAGTATGTTATACTGCTGATTGTAATGTACTCACGCTGCGACGATCGTCTTGTAGCTCCACTTTGCCCCTATTTGTACAACAAACCAAAGATAGCCCATATCTGAACCTGAATCTTGCGAGCAAGCGCTACCTCTACCACCATATGAATCACCCAGCAGAAATAAAAGCACTATGAACTTACAATAGACAGATCTCTCAACACGCCACATAAGTATCGTCTCGATTAAGCTTGCTAACTGGGAGATGCAGTGTTTGAAAGTTCACCGTGTGTTGAGCTCATTACTTATTCATACCAGGTTTGATGACGTCACGCGGTCACGCGGGTGGAATAAATTTCGAAGTCTGCGTGTAGACTGATAGCTATACATTATTAGCAACATAATCACTACAATATTTGAGCATAAAGGCATAAATAATAAGTTCTTGGGGAGAGCGTGAGTGAGCCCCACACTAGTGAGTTGAATTGTGTATATTTATATTGGGCGTACATCGTTCTGTATGTTTTTTACATGATATCTGCAAGTCGCATGTGGACCGTAAGTAAAAGTACAACTTGTAGCTAACTTCAAGGTGAGCGCTTGAATGGCGAAAGACAGCCTGGAAGAACAGATGGAGCGTGCGCATCTAGTGCAAAAGGGCCGGCAGGATAGCTGTTATGTTCACAGCGACATCCCGGATGGGCAGCTGGGGCCTGAGTACTACAGTATGTATACAAGGGCTAACAATTGTGTAGACAAGTACAGGCTGAACAAAGGATCCATGATCCTCCTTCTTAATTGGCTGATGTGTGACGACTGCTGGTTCATGCCACTCCATGACAAGCTATTCTCTGCAACCACGACAATCTTCTCTCAGTGAGTAAGCACTGACAAACCTTGTTTACCCACATGCCACGGCCTGGGTGCTGTTTTCTGACACTTCACTAGTAAAGCCTTAGTTGTACGACAGTTCAATACCATAGTGTATTGCTTGCTCACGCTCACCTCACAATATTCTACATTCGCCTAGTTAGAAGAGGTCATCTGCAGCTTGTTGAGGCGAGCATGAGCAGGCCCCACACTAGTGAGTTGAATTGCGGGTTTAATGCAAAAGTAAAATTTCCACTCAGCATGCAGCAGCCAAGAGTTCTAGCGTGTCTGCATGAGTGAAAACACAAGTTAGAGGAAACATCTAGGAGGGAAAGCTGGAGCATAAACATCTACTGTACAAAGGCAGGCAGCTGTGCAAACAAAAAGGCTACTTAATAACACAGAAGGTGGCAGATAACTGTTTACTTCAACGGTTTAGTGTAAGGTTGTCTAGCTGTGTATTTAGCATGCGTGGTGATTTTCCTTTGCTATTTGTGAAATGACTATGCATGACAAACCAGCCTGCATGTGTGTTCACATAAAAAAAAAACAGAGGTCAGCACTAAAGCCCAGAGACAGTAGCGGCTTAGGCAAGACGAATTGCTCTATTGTGTGGTAGCTACTTCTCCATACATGGCAACCTAGCTTTTTACTGCATTTGGATTACTGAACCCTCACGTGTTAGAAGCTTGTGACAGACTGTAGAGACTGACAAACCTTGTGATCTGGTAATACACTGATGAATCATTAACTTGGCAACTAACTGCATTGCTTCCTCACGCTTGCCCTGCAATGTTCTAGCTACATTCCCCTAGTATTATGAGCAATCTCATGCCTACTGATTAGCCTGGTATATGAATGGATTCATTATTTTATGGTAGCCAAGGAGATTTATGGTCAACATCCAGGGTGCAGCCTCAAGGTATGTCTGTGTATATTATTAGGCTATAATTAACCACTTGTTTGATGTCAATTAGAAATCTGTCTCATTGTTACATTTGACAAATTGTTCTCCAAGTTTGATACTTTCAGGGCCTTAGGCATATCCAGCATTCCAATTTTGAGCAAAGTCTGATACCTTCAGGGCCTTAGGCACTCTTATGCAAAAGAGTCACATAAGATTTAGTAAAATTTTATGAGAAATTCCCAGTGCTTAAGTACAGTTTCTTACAAGAGATTTGGGATAGTTACATAAAATTCTTAAAAGTAATAAGAATCTTATGATGTTCTTATCAGAGAGTCCGTAGACTCTCTACGTAGGGATGGCACCTACGCGCAATATATGCAATACTTAAGCAAAAGCCGCATGACTTCACCACAAATGCGCTACAAGCTTGTTTAGCCACCCAGACTTCCTCTTTGCCTTTTGTGATCAGCAAGACTCACAAAGGCTACGCGGAAGACAGCTGAACGCAAAAGTGTGCAGTAGCAAAAGTCCTGTTTTTCTTGTTCTTTCTTAATTCCTTTCTTGTTTAGACCACTATGTTCAACAATGATAGGCTTGCAAACGGTTTAAGTACTCACCGTCATTTTAGCACAAAACTAATGCTTATCACAGCACGGAACTCTATGACCACTCAGCGTCTTCATAGCTTCAAATTCACCCTGGTCAATCAAAGCCATTCACAACACTCTGTGGTTGCTGTCTGTTGCAAAGAACGCCATTTTGAATTTTTTTACGTATGCACACACGTGGTGTCATTCCCAGACCAAATACCATGATCATTATTCTGGGAACGAGACTAGTGCACAAGTGAAGCCCCAAGTTGACCACTTGCACGTCTGGCACAGTCTCTTCCCATAGTAGAGGGCAGGGTTTATGAACACCACATAGGTAAGGCGCTGCATTCAGCTGCCAGCTTATAGTTTCACTAGCTACTCACAGGTTTAGTACTATAAAGCTATGATTGTCAGTTGTCAGTACAGTTTTCTGTGCTGCAGCTGGTCAGTCATCATGTGATCGAAAATCAGGAGATTGGTTTGGTACGAACCAACCTCATCACCTCAATCCCTTGCGACAATTATATAACCCCATTTCTTAGTCACTTAAGATACAGAAATATTGAAAAATGCCCATGGTCACTACCCTAGAACAGCCGAGTCTTGTCTGTAACTCCATGCATGCTGCATAGTACTGGTAGTGTAGAATTAGTTAACCCTAGCCCTTAACTTTTACCACGAGTCTCTCTCCTCTACCAACTAACCCCATTGGCCTCACCCATATTTCTACATGCACCTCGATCTAGCACTCCAGAAACAACTTCCCTATTGTTTAGCTCCAATCCTGATCCTAATCTTTCACATATATAGATATGTTTTCTGATATTTGATCGTTTTTGCTATAATAGTAGACCACCTGGTAACTAAGACGGGAAGTGGTAAAGGTCAATGCTTGTCAAGATAGTACCTAACATGTCTGTGTTTAATATAGCTACATAAATTGGAGGTGGGACTTTAAAATGTTTGGGATGGGATTGTTGATTAACTTGGGGAAGGGACAGTGAATAGTGGTGCCTTAATTGGAGTGCCTGCAGGAAGGGATGAACAATATTTAAACATGCTGTCTTTGTCAACTCTGTCTAAAGGAGCATCTGGAGGGCTCCTTGGGATCAGTACAATACTGAAGATCCTGTTCACCTGCCCAAACCCTAACCCTTACTCTACCAATGCTCTCACTAAATCAGAATTCCAGTAAATTCATCACTGTTTGAGAACTCCATTCTGCACCTTGCACTAATGCCCATCTGTGTGCAAAGCATTCCATCCATTTCTTTGTCCATTTTCATTGTTACTAATTTTGCCACTTCCCAACTAGAGCACATAATCAAATGTTTTTGGAATAGATTTCCAGAGGATTTCCAATTGAGACCTACCAAGAAATCATGTCATATGCATATGCATTGTAGCATGGTATTTGGTATAGCAGAGTTGCTCTGAAGCACATTAATAAGATGGAAGCATAGATAATATACGCACAGAATAGAGATAGGCAACGGCTATATACAATGCATAGTGATATCAATTAAGTTGTTTTGTACAGTACACATTATTGTTATGTCCACACCATTACAAATTTGTGAAGTGTCTAAAGCATTTCTTGCACCTATATGTAAACACAATAACATTTATGAACTACTGTAAATTGGGAAAAATTTCAGCACGACAATATTTTTGTGGTCGTAGTCAACAATGAAAATGAAACTCATAGAAAAGTCTTAGGTTCATTCCCAGGCTCTCCCCATGTACAAACAAAAAAAAAACAAAAGGAAAGGGGAGAGCCTGGTAAAATTTATCACGTGAGAACTGTCATAGGTAGAGAGAGATGAATTACAAGTGGGCGAACGAATGAACTTGCCCACACTTTTATTGGCTGAATACTTGTTTGATTGAGAAAGCTTTTTAGCCGACAGAACGGGACTAGTCGGCACTACGCTAGATTACCTGGCATTACGACAAGCTATGGTGAGCATACACAGACTTGTACATTCGAAAATCACGCTAACTTATTCGCTTACTTGGCAAACTGACTGTTGTACACCCAGAGAATAGCTTTCCGGGCGCTACATATTAAACGCCAAGGCAGCCGTTTCCTAGGCTTTGCTCAAGTCTTATCTGTGCTAAAAAACTGTCAGAATGGGCTCCTACTAAAACACAGCTGTGTGTACTGTCGATTATGTAACCACGTGCATGGGCACATCGACGGGGTTTTACAAGGTTAATTTTAACCTATGTATGTAAGTGGTTCTGAAGCATAGCATTACTGGTTTGTGTGGAATGCTTACTTCTGGGATAGTTATGTGTAGCGTCTTTGGCTTTTCTCATTGACAATGAGGTGCAATCCCAGAACTGATTTGATAGGTATGAAGCCTAATGTCTGCTGCACCTTTGTAGGTAGCGTTGTATCTCTGGTTACAGGCATTGAAAGAAAACGTGGCGAATAAGTCACTTTTGTGATCGACCTGATCAACAACCATCATGGCTTCTTGGTTTCACTATGCTCCCCAAAAGGGCTTTGATCGCTTGATTCGATTTTGATCCCGGTTGCAAACGCTTCTACACGGGACACATACATGACTACCCCTGTAAACTAAGCTGCCTAGCTCCCTTTTCAAAAGAGTGAATCATGATAGTTGTAACATGTAATGGTGTGGATTCATGGGCTAGCTAGCTGGCTACTGTTGTGTATCACTGTGGATTTGTAGATGTGATGTGAAACATTCAATTTTCCTGAACTAATCTCCTCTGTTCATATTGTTCACCGCTACATCACAAATATAATGTCAGAATCCCCCGATATATGTCTTGCTTTTCAGGGAAACCTTTGTCAAGGAACCAACCATCATCACTTCAATTTTATAGCCCCTTTTCATAGTCCCTGAAGACACAGAATGATGGCAAAATGCCCATACTTAATTCTTAGAACAGCTGAGTCCGTAACTCCATGCATGTTGCATAGTACTAGTGGTGTAGAATTAGTTAACCCTAGCCCTTCCCCTTACCTTTTACCACCAGTCTCTCTCCTCTACCAATTAGCCCCATTGCCCTCACGCATTCACCTTCAACGTTCTCCAGAATGTTTTCAGATATTTGATCATATTTGCTGTGATAGTAACTAGAGCACCTAGTAATTAGGATGGGAAGTGGTAAAGGTCAATGCTTGTCAAGATAGTACCTAACAAGTCTGTGTTTAATATAGCTACACAAATTGGAGGTGGGGCTTAAAGATGTTTGGGATGAGGTTGTGGAATAACTCAGGGGCATAGATAATATTCACAATGGAGATAGGCAACAGCCATATACAATGCATATTGATATCAATTACGTTGTTTTGTACAGTACACATTATTATTATGTCCACACCATTACAGATTTGTGAAGTGTCTAGAGAATTTCTTGCACCTATATGTAAACACAGTAATATTTATGAACTACTGTAAATTGTGAAAATTTCTGCATTACAATATTTTTGTGGTCGTAGTCAGCAATGAAAATGAAACTCATGGAAAATCTTAGGTTCATTCCCAGGCTCTCCCCACGCACGAACAAAAAACTGAAAGGAAAGGGGAGAGCCTGGTAAAATTTATCATGTGAGAAATGTCATAGGTAGAGAGAGATGAATTACATGTGGGCGAACGAATGAACTTGCCCACACTTTATTGACAGAATACTTGTTTGGTTGCGAAAGCTTTTTAGCCGACCGAACAGGACTAGTCAGCACTACACTACATTACCTGGCAGTACGGCAAGCTGTGGTGAGCATACACAGACTCGTACATTCGAGAACCATGCTAACTTATTCGCTCTTGGCAAACAGACCGGAGAATGGCTTTCTGGGTGCTACGTATATTAAACGCCAAGGCAGCCCTTTCCTAGGCTTTGCTCAAGTCTTATCTGCGCTAAAAAACTGTCAGAATGGGCTCCTACTAAAACACAGCTGTGTGTACTGTCGATTATGTAACCACGTGCGTGGGCACATCGACGATCTGCCTACACTCAATTAAGTCCTCTCTACCTTCTCTCTACCTTCTACGTCACTCACGTGATAAATTATTCGAGGCCCTCTACCGGTTTTCTGTAGTGCAAGTGACGAAAAACTGTGAGTGGCCTGGGAACGAGACAAGAAAGTCTTTGACGGCTAATTCTTTAAAACAAAAATAAAGCTCTTTCTGACTTGCCTGCAGGGTAAGTACTGCTACCACCAACTTTAGCGCTGAGCTCAAAAGTTTGGGGTACAAATGAATTGGATCGAGGCAGCAGTGCTAGTGCAGTGTGTTCATTTTAGTTTTGCTTTTGAAGCATCTGCTCAAGTGGTTTTGTCTGCCTTCACGACTGATTGCAATGAAGGTACATAATGGTAGCCATGAATGCAGCTATAGTCTTTGGCCAGAGGTAGCTCATCCACAGTTGAATCTCTCACATACCCACACCAGAGCTCGATCGCCTTGATGCTTCACATAAAGCTTTCAGTGTTGAAACATTTGATAGAAATGACGGCCTATGAAAATATTTTGGCACAAAAAGTTACCTTGCAAAATTTTACAGCTCAAACTTTTCTCAATTTACAGTAGTATGCATCACTGTATTCCCATACACAGCAAGCAATCATCTGTGAATGACTGCTATATGCTGGGGTTTGAAGTGCAACTTGACTAGCGTATTCTCAAACCAAGCTTCACTGCAGTCACCACAAACTCTGAACACTATGCAGAAAAGCGCATAAGACCGTGCGGCTAGAGTAAGAGTGTGAAACTACGTAAAATTCAAAACCGGGCGGAATTTACCGCCACTACTGATAATAGTAACATGCCCCACGCACGCTGCATTGTTGCTAAGCACCCATGTGACCGGGTGTTCTATTTTTAGTACGGTTCAATAATTTTGCCCGGACTACGGGCTTCTATTGGAGTTACGCGCTCTTACTCTAGCCGCCCGTTCTTATACGCTCTTACTATGCAATATCTAACTAGGTTGGAAGGGTTGTATGGTTCTGGCTAGTCTTGTTCCCAAGCCTTCCCTCTGTACCGTTTTTGACCAAAAACTGAATGGTGAAAAGGCTTGGGAACGAGTCTATAGGTACCGGCTTTATTCCCTTACAGCTATACCCGTCCATAATAATGTGTACATAAAACTGGATAAGTGTTTGCTCATCCAAGTTGCCTTCGCATCCCATGTTAATGTGTTCACAGTCAACAATGATCCTCCAATGTACAAGTTTTCATCCATCATCTCCATCACAAACCGCAGCTGGGTTTGTGTCTGCCATCCCCACTCAGCTGCTTTACCATCCACATGACCTTAGCAAGGGCTACAGAATTTTTCCTATTATGTTGCCTATCCCTGTTCTGTGCATATGACAGAACCCTTGTTTCACGACCAATGTTTGTGTATTCACAGGTGAGGTTCAGGAATGTTGTTGCTAATCAGCACTATTTGTTTGCTATGCATCAACATTTGTATGTAACACAGTACACCACTAAGTATCTCTCAACACTTGAATGTGTTTACAAATAGCAGGACTTCACCTCTAAGAATTAGAAACTTTTGTCTTGAAATCTTCTTTGATTGTATGTACATTTATTGGTCTGATTACTTCCCAGAATTTGCTCCCAAGGTGTTTATATAACCATGGGAGGGCACAGCTCGATGCATGATGGAACCATATCAGAGTGTGCTTTTGATTGGTTTGTGGACATTAGCGAGGTTTTACAACCCTTGCTTAGCACCAAAATTGGATGGCATAGTAACTTCACTATCACTGTCTTCTTTGCTGTGCTTGCCTCTTTGCAAATGCCCTCCTAACCTCTAATTTCTTGCAAAAGTGTTTCTTGCTTGTGTGAATTCCCCATAGCAAGTGTCTTCTAGATATTTGTTTAGTGAGCATTGTTGGGTGTGTTCATAAACATGTACACACAAAATCACAATAGCCTCATTTGTTGACCACTGTAAAGCTTATTGTTGCTTGCAGTACGAGCTTACACTGGGTCCTCCTAAGTCATCACTGATGAAGCAAGTTACTTCAATGCTTCTCGGCTTAGTATCAACACAAGCATCCCATTGAATTTCCGTAGTATACTTTCACAAAGCTGCCTTTCTTCCTGAAAGTCAAGGAAGTCGCCGTGATTTTTGTTCTTGTGTGTAACATCATGAGGAACCTGGTGTGTGTGAGGCATATGAGCAATGCTAATTGAATATTCGAGCATACACCTCCCAACTTTTGCCTCAAAGTGGTGTGTAAAAAGGGGTGGGTGGGGGGGCATATTTTCGGGAGCTTATGTAATACTAGGTGGTAATGACATAGTGGTATAATTTAAGCTGGGAAGAACACTCATGGTTAAGGATCTTGGGACAGGTTCTGTGTTTGCACAGCAGGTCAGAGGTTAATATGCTACAAAACCACAAGAGAGCAGCATGGCATGTTCTTGTGTATTGAGTGGGCATTGATCATTAACCCTCGGCGCGCATGCGCAGCGAGGGTTATAGTACTTCGTTTGTCTGTCTGTCTGTCTGTGTGTCTGTCTGTTACAACTAGCTTGGCTCACCTGGCGGCTAAATCTCTGAAGTTTGGATGCAGATAGGCTTCAAACCGAACGAGGATGTGTTTAAATTGAGCCGATTTCGCCAAGAACGTTTTGTTCAAGAGTTATGCTGCGATTCGTTTGCCACGGCGAGCGCTATTCGGCCATATTCTAGTCTGAGAACGAGTTCACGCACCCTGGTCTGGGATCCCGGGAGTGTAGCGCAGCGCCGCATTACTCCCGGGATCCCAGACTAGACCAGGGCGCGTGAACTCGTTCACAGACTAGAATATGGCCGACTAGCGCTCGCCGTGGCAAACGAATCGCAGCATAACTCTTGAACGAAACGTTCTTGGCGAAATCGGTCCTCGTTCGGTTTGAAGGCATATATGGGCAATACTGCTACAATATGTATGTACATGCATGGTCAATAATGCTGCAATATGTATGTACATGCATCGGGTCAATATTGCGGTTACAATATGTATGTACAGGCATGGTACATATCCAGGATTACCGCGCTGGGAATGTCCCACACATTCCCTACTCACTACACATGCTCACTACATTAGGAAGGGGTTTGTTGGGGCAAGATAAAGGGATACTAGGATAACTTGGGACACTGTTATCCTGTACGACTTTGTGTAGTCTCAGCTAGCTATCTAGTGTACCATCATACCACATGAATTTCCTTCACCTACTTAGCTATGTCCTGTGACTCTGCGTTAATACTACGTGCCGAGGGTTAAGCACTTCAGTGCTCTTCATTATTACAGTACACATAGTCTATGGACAATATGGACTACCATTCCATGCATGTTCCATGCATCATCCTCCATTCTGTGCCAGTGCATAATACAGGTATGGTTTTCTTCATACATAAGTTCATGTGTAAGTTTATGCGGAGATGGAACAGGCATATATGGACAAATGTTACTCTAAACGACAGCTTGATGCGCCCTTGGTAACACGTAGTGCTGTGGATTAACTTGCTAGCTAGCCAGCTACTGTTGTGCACCACTGTGTGATTCACAGATGTGATATGATGTGAGATGTTGAGTTCTTCAATTTTCCTGAACAAACCTCCACTGTTCATTGTGTTCACTGCTGTGATGTCAGAATTTGAAACAGGACCCAACCCTCATTACCTCAATCCTCTGTGACAATTTTATAAGCCCATTTTATTGTCCCTGGAGGGACAGAATGATGGCAAAATGCCCATATCCACAACTCAGAATGGCTAAATAAAACGACTTCTGTCAGTAAGTCTATCTGTCTGTCTATCTGTTGGCACAGAAAACATCAGTTCTCCAGATCCCGGCTGTTCTATTCATGCTAAATACCTTTAAACTGTGCAAAACATTGAAAAACTGCCTTGTCTACAGGTGCTTGGGTTGCTAGATACACTCTACAAACACTTAAAATCCTGCATTTTGAGTTGTGGGCCTGCCTATCAACCCCATCCAGATACATACCTAGCCATGTGTTTATGTGCGATGTGAGAGGATGGTTTCAATATTCATAGGCTTCACTATACAGTGTGCATTTGTGAGACGACGAATTGTTCCTATCTTTGTAAAGCAATTTGTGAATGATGATGTTTGCACTGTTACTGGAGAGGATGGGCCTGCAGAACTCACAATGGGAGAACTGCTCCAAATAAGCAGAAATGGAGGCAAGACAAGTCTTTCTACTTGTACCACTCAATATTCTTGCTGGCAGCCGTCTCCACAAAACTGCTCTGATGCTCAGTACCTTAGCCTGCCCTTATTGCTACCATTTCAGTGAGTGGGAACACCAGCAAAATTACTAGTAATAACATCAGTTCTTTGTCACACAATAGTGCCAAGTGGGAAGCCACAGAACAGTGCTATGTAAGATGTATCTGCTCTCGGCCCTAATGGATCAGTTGCCTATATGTTCACAAGTTAAACATTAGTAGCTGACTGTTCAAATTATTGACTCAATCTTTCAAGGAAGATTGTTGTCCCTTCCTGTGTTGTATATAGGCCAAAATACTAACAGACGTACTATGAGGAAGTATTGGAGTTTCAGTCAACTGAATGCCAACGTTTCTTTTGATTTTATATTCACTGTTTGTTTCCGTAAATCATGGTCACTGAGTTGTGTGGTAGCTGGGATTGTATAGCCTTGTACCAGGGCCCCTTGCACAAGAAACTGGTACAGTCAGGCATGGTAGCCAAGGAGATTTATGGTCAATATCCAGGGTGCACCGTGAATGTATGTCTGTATATATTATTAGGCTATAATTAACCACTTGTTTGGTGTCAATTAGAAATCCGTCTGATTGTTACATTTGACAAATTGCTCTAATTATCACCATGGCAGCAGCCAAGTTTGATACTTTCAGGGCCTTAGGCATATCCAGCATTCCAATTTTGAGCGAAGTCTGATACCTTCAGGGCCTTAGGCACTCTTATGCAAAAGATTCATATAAAATTTTATGAGAAATTCCCAGTGCTTAAGTACAGTTTCTTACAAGGGATTTGGGATAGTTACATAAAATTCTTAAAAGTAATAAGAATCTTATGTTCTTATCAGAGTCCGTAGACTCTCTATGTAGGGATGGCGCCTACGCGCAATATATACAATACTTAAGCAAAAGCCGCATAACTTCACCACAAATGCGCTACAAGCTTGTTTAACCACCCAGACTTCCTCTTTGAATGCCTTTTGTGATCAGCAAGGCTCATAAGGGACAAAAGCCACGTGGAAGACATCTGAACGCAAAAGTGTGCAGTAGCAAAAGTCCTGTTTTCCTTGTTCTTTCTTAATTCCTTTCTTGTTAAGATCACTATGTTTAACAATGATAGGCTTGCAAATGGTTTAAGTACTCACCGTCATTTTAGCACAAAACTGATGCTTATCACAGCGTGGAGCTCTATGACCACTCAGCGTCTTCATTGCTTCAAATTCACCTTGGTCAATCAAAGCCATTCACAACACTCTGCGGTTGCTGTCTGTTGCAAAGAACGCCATTTTGAATTTTTTTTTTACGCATTCACACACGTGGTGTCGTTCCCAGACCAAATACCATGATCATTGTTCTGGGAACAAGACTAGTGCACAAGTGAAATCCCAAGTTGACCACTTGCACGGCTGGCACAGTCTCTTCCCATAGTAGAGGGCAGGGTTTATGAACACCACATAGGTAAGGTACTGCATTCAGCTGCCAGCTTATAGCTTCACTAGCTGCTCACAGGTTTAGTACTATAAAGCTATGATTGTCAGTTGTCAGTACAGTTTTCTGTGCTGCAGCTGGTCAGTCGTCATGTGATCAAAAATCAGGAGATTGGTTTGGTACATCACCTCAATCCCTTGCGACAATTTTATAACCCCATTTCATTGTCACTTAAGATACAGAAAGATTGAAAAATGCCAATGGTACTACCCTAGAACAGCCCAAGTCATGTCCGTAACTCCATGCATGCTGCATAGTACTCGTAGTGTAGAATTAGTTTACCCTAGCCCTTCCCTTTTACCACAAGTGTCTCTCCTCTACCAACTATCCCCATCAGCATCACCCATATTTCTACATGCACCACTCCAGAACCAATGTCCCTATTGTTTAGCTCCAACCCTGATCCTAATCTTTCACATATATAGACATGTTTTCTGATGTTGGATCGTTTTTGCTATAATAGTAGGCCACCTGGTAACTAGGACGGGAAGTGGTAAAGGTCAATGCTTGTCAAGATGGTACCTAACAAGTCTGTTTAATATAGCTGCACAATTTGGAGGTGGGACTTAAAGATGTTTATGATGGGATTGTTGATTAACTTGGGGGAGGGACAGTGAATAGTGGTGCCTTAAGGTTACGATGAACAAGCTGTGCGCGCGCTTATTTATAATTATATTCATGATGTATACCGCAAGTCCGAATGCATTCCTACCGTTACTAACTTTGCGTCAATTTTAGCGAACTACTTCTATTTTCTGCGGAAGATAACAGCTCTACGGCCTTCCGTACTAAATTTTCGAGGTTGAGTCGTGAAGTTTTGCCAAAATGGTTCTGGACAAACCATCAGAAAATGGCTTTTTCGGTCGTGGTTTACGAAGAATGCTACTGAAAATTTTATGTAGCGCCCACATTTCGAGCGCTGCTTGAAAATTGCCATCGACTCGACCTAGATACTTGTGCTAGGAGACTAGTAACCGAAAACGGTGAGTTTGAGGGCCGTCAGTAAGCAGATATTTGACGCAAGAGAGTTTATGTGAAGGCTTTGTTCTGGATGGTGTGGATTATAAGCTGCTAGAGCTGTTATGACCAAAAGAGCATTATGTATAGCCTGGTCTTCGGTATCTGCATAGGCTTTTGAAGCGCTAATATACCTCCAAGCACTCTAGAGTTATAACGCTGACATTCAAGCGCATTTATTGACTTCTGAGATAGGACAGGTTGTTCATCGTAACCGTAATTGGAGTGCCTGCAGGAGGGATAAACAGTATTTAAACCTGCTGTCTTTGTTAACTCTGTCTAAAGAAGCATCTGGAGGGCTCCCTGGGATCAATACGATACTGAAGATCCTGTTCACCTGCCCAAACCCTAACCCTTAATCTACCAATGCTCTCACTAAATCAGAATTCCAGTAAATTCATCACTCTTTGAGAACTCCATTCTGCACTTTCCACTAATGCCCGTCTGTGTGTGAAGCGTTCCATTTTTGTTTCCATTTCTGTGTCCATTTTCATTGTTGCTAATTTTACCACTTCCCAACTAGAGCACATAATCAAATGTTTTTGGAATAGATTTCCCGAGGATTTCCAATTGAGACCTACCGAGTCATATACACATGCATTGTAGCATGGTATTTGGTATAGAAGAGTTAATAAGATGGAAGCATAGATAATATATGCACAGAATACGGGTAGGCAACGTCCATATACAATGCATAGTGATATCATTTACATTGTACATGTTATTGTTATGTCCACACCATTACAAATTTGCGAAGTGTCTAGAGAATTTCTTGCACCTATATGTAAACAATAACATTTATGAACTTAGTGTAAATTGGGAAAATTTCAACATTACAATATTTTTGTGGTCGTAAACAGCAACGAAAATGAAACTCATGGAAAAGTCTTTGATGGCTAATTCTTTAAAGCAAGGGTTGTTTACCACGCAAAAATAAAAGTCAGTTTTCTGACTTGCCTGTGGGGTAAGTACTGGTACTAGCAAACTAGAGTACTGTCCTCAGAATTTTGGGATACATTCGTCAAATGAATTGGATCGAGGCAGCAGTGCTGGTGCAGTGTGTTCATTTTAGTTTTGCTTTTGAAGCATCTGCCCAAGGGGTTTTGTCTGCCTTCACGACTGATTGCAATGAAGGTACATAATGGTAGGCATGAATGCAGCTATAGTCTTTGACCAGAGGTAGCTCATCCTCAGTTGAATCTCTCACATGCCCACACCAGAGCTCAATCGCCTTGATGCTTCACATGAATCTTTCAGTGTTAAAACATTTGATAAAAATGACGGCCTATGAAAATATTTTGGCACAAAAAGTTATCTTGCAAAATTTTACAGCTCAAACTATTCCCAACTTACAGCAGTATGCATCACTGTATTCCCATACACAGCAAGCAATCATCTGTGAATGACTGCTATATGCTGGAGTTTGAAGTGCAACTTGATTAACATTCTCAAATCATGCTTTACTGCAGTCACCACAAACTCTGAACACTATGCAATATCTAGCTCTGTTGGAAGGGTTGCATGGTTCTGTCTAGTCTCGTTACAAGCCTTCCCATTGTCCAGTTATTGACCAAAACTGGACGGTGGAAAGGCTTGGGAATGAGTCTATAGGTACTGGCTTTATTCCCTTACAGCTACACCCGTCCATAATGACGTGTACATAAAACTGTATAAGTTTTTGCTCACGCGAGTCTCCTAGCATCCCATGTTAATTTGTTCCCAGTCTTTCAATTAATAAAAAGTACAAGTTTTCATCCGTCATCTCAATCACGAACCACAGCTTAGTTTGTGTCTGCCATCCACACATGGCCGCTTGAGCATCCACATGACCTTGACACAATACACCACTAAGTACCTCCCAACACTTGAATGTGTTTACAAATAGCAGGGCTTCACCTCTAAGAATTAGAAACTTTTGTCTTGAAAATCTTGTTTGCTTGTATGTACATTTATTGATCAGATTGCTTCCAAGAGTTTGTACCCAAGATGCCTTGAAGATAGTGATGTACTGTGTTGATCAGATTGCTTCCCAGAGTTTGCACCCAAGATGCCTTGAAGATATATTGATGTACTGTGTTGATCAGATTGCTTCCCAGAGTTTGCACCCAAGATGCCTTGAAGATAGTGGTGTACTGTGTTGATCAGATTGCTTCCCAGAGTTTGCACCCAAGATGCCTTGAAGATAGTGATGTACTGTGTTGATCAGATTGCTTCCCAGAGTTTGCACCCAAGATGCCTTGAAGATAGTGATGTACTGTGTTGATCAGATTGCTTCCAAGAGTTTGCACCCAAGATGCCTTGAAGATAGTATGAAACTTTGTTTCCACCTGTGATCAGTCTACAAGAACTACATAATCCACTCTGTATATTGTTATGCACATTGAACAGTGGAAAGTGTTCTCTCAGAAGAATTTGAGCCTTTTCAACAGTCAAAAACGAGAGGTGTGGATGGGCCTTGGAAAAAAACAAAAACATTTTTAGTCGTTTGTGCCTTACACTTGAATAGTTCCATCTGTTTTCTGGCCATTCCCCAAGTTATTAACCCAACGGTAGTGAGTAAGTAATTAACCCTCGGCGCGCATGCGCAAGGAGGGTTACAGTAGTTGTCCTGTGTGTCTGTGTGTCCGTTTTCTCTATTCTGCCTTCTCGCGCTTTTAGGCATCCAACGAGAGGTATCAGCGGCTACAGCGCGGAAAATGCAGTAAAAGATAAAAAGCCGTTTTCTCTACAACTGCTTAGTTCAAAAGTTAGAAGCGTTATAAACTTACCGCGACTAAGTCAGTCATTTTCTTCACTTGCAATGTTTCCATATACCTTTCCGTAACACGTACATAACGGTAATGTGTGATCACAGTAACTTGGAGCACGCGGTATTGTTGTTTCAGTTTTCCATCTTTTACGAGAGGTTCAGAAAGGTATGCCCACAGTGTAATACCGTAGTGCATGCAATGGAGTGCAACAGTTCTATGCATCTGAGAAATGTATGCCCACAGTGTAATACTGTAGTGCATGCAATGGAGTGCAATAGTTCTATGCATCTGAGAAATGTATGCCTACAGTGTAATACCGTGGTGCACGTGAAGAGGTCAGTTTGTGACTGGCCATGCCTTCGCATCGAAGAAAAGGAAAGCACGGTGTACTGCTGTTGGGGAGCCTGAGAACGCAGTGAAACGTAGAAAAGCCTTAGGCCTACTGTCTGAGGAAGACTTATTAGTGAGGAACTTGAGAGAGAGACAAAGTGAGTAAGAGAGCTTCTGAAACATGTGAGCGGACTTTGCACAGGCAAGAACAGAACCGAACACAGATAGCAAGCATAAACGCTTATCATATGGCTTGTGCCGAGGGTTCTGCACTTCAGTGCTGTTCATTTGAAAAGATTATGGTATGTAACCTCACCTGTTAAGCCCCACCCTCAATTTGTGTTGCCACAAGATTGTGAATAAACCAAGAGCTGGACTCCTCAAAGCATCCTCATACAGAGAGTTGCCCCACCATTTCAGTAGTGGACTACATGTCAGTAGTTCAAAATGGACCAAAATCTGTAGTCATGTGATAATGGAATGGGTACAACCAGTGTTTTTAAGTCTACTGTCCCACACATTTAGCTACAAGCTGTCTTGAGCACTGTATGTCCATGAAGATGATTGCCTCCCTGTCATAGAGAAAGTTGAGAACATGTCACTATATTTTTATAATTATGGAAGTCCCGAGTGCAAATTGGACATTATTCAGTCACATATTTTCATTGTATTAACACACAGTTAGCTTTGTTTTCAGTTCCTTCCCCAGCTGTTCGGTCTTATTTTTCATATGTCATGCAGACTGAACAGCTTAGGAGGAGCCTGGGAATGAGGCTAATGCATTGTATCAACTGAACTATCATTAAGGGTGGGCATCAATATCTGATGCATCTATGAAGTGTGTATCAACTCTACGTACTTTCAATGGAAGTTCATTCTTGTGTATGTGATGAAATATTACCTCTAGGACAGGTACACCTAGAACATCTAGTCAGATGTCACAAAGTAGGTTTCCAGAAAATTCCTACTTGATGCATGCCTAGCTACCCCTAAACAATGTCCTCACATCATATCTGTGATATACACAATGTAGCAGTCCCATAAATTTTTGCACCACACATTTTGAGAGCATTGCCATGTAGGAAGCACTATATTGTTGAACATGTGAGAGAGTTATTAAAAGATGGCAATTTTGTGTGATGTCAATTAGTTGCACTATATCGTGTAAACTAACTTATTGATAGTTGGGCTTGCTTTGGTTGAAAACTGTACCTGTTTTAACTGTGGCCTTATGTCGAGTGCATTAGTGCATGGCTTTGAATGGAGGATCTATTCTCACAATTTTCATGCGTACGTACGTGTGTACAAGTCTGTCACACTTAGAGATGTAAATTTTGGGGCACTCGCCCAGGTGGATGTTTGACACCATGTGACAGGTGATAGACAACATAATTTAATCACCTGAGGATTACCAGATAAAGCATTGTGAACACAAGTTCACCTGCAGTTCACTGGGCAGTCATATATTGTCACCCACCCTCATCACCTTCCCCCTTCTTTGCTTTACCTCACTTGTCACTGTTTCACCACACTCATGCCACCAGTTAGGTAGTACCTGTGTGAGACTTCATCTCAGTACAGGCCAGCACTAGCATGCTGGTCCTGTTGATCCTGGTAGTCAACACTTTTACCTCACTTGTCACTGTTTCACCACACTCATGCCACCAGTTAGGTAGTACCTGTGTGAGACTTCATCTCAGTACAGGCCAGCACTAGCATGCTGGTCCTGTTGATCCTGGGAGTCAACACTTTTACCTCACTTGTCACTGTTTCACCACACTCATGCCTCCAGTTAGGTAGTACCTGTGTGAGACTTCATCTCAGTACAGGCCAGCACTAGCATGCTGGTCCTGTTGATCCTGGCAGTCAACACTAATGAGACCAGGCCTCTGCGCACCCCAATCAATGACTGAATAATAAGCTCATATTACTTAAAGTGATGTGCATGTGACCAGTGGAGAGTGACACATACTATCTAGGATACACTTTTCTTGAGCATAATGTAGGGTGGGTATCACTTGTTGGTATTATAAAGAACCAGGTAGAGCTCTCATTGTTACTAAGGATCTTGGGGCAGGCTTCCACATTTACACAGCAGGTCAGAGTTTACTAGGCCCCACACCAGTATGGCGTGTTCTTGTGTATACCCATCACCTTGGAAGCATACAAAGCAGGCACTGGTGTGTGTTATTTTAACTGGGCCTGATATGAAGTGGGCATTGATCATCATTGCATTGCAGGTAGTGTATGGAACATTTATTTTGTCTGTAATTTCATATCCATTGGGTTGATGTTGAACAGTATAATGTGCATAACAAGTTTTCATGCAAAATTAGTTAAGTTGATGTAATGGAGTAGACATCATGGTTCTGGTTGACAGTAAAACCTGTTACCTAGGCAACATATAAAGTGTTGCTCATATCTCTCTTCTGCAGTGATGTTGCCTAGGTAACAGGTTATATAATAGTTATATCCCTCCCTGGGGTGTGGTGGGGCCTGGGGACGAGGCAACCCCCCAGGGTAGTCGTTTTACACATTGGGCTTACACGAGGCTTTCTGTTGCTAATGTATACGTCATAAAAGCGTGCTACGGTAGGACACACCGTACTTCAACAGTTGATGTCAGCTGACTATAATGCAAACGTATGCAAGCTGGAGCAGGAGCGAGTTGAACAAGCAATGCTATATGCTACCTTCTATGTTTATCTATCCAGCTCGGATGCACACATCCTATACACAAATTCAAACAGACCTCACGGACCCCAGCCAGTGCCAACAGACGATCGGGGAGTTTGTCTCGATATCCCGCATGGGTATACAGCGCTCTCCGAGTTTGATTGTGCACCGATCTCCAGAAAAATGCGTAGGAAACAAAGACTACGCCATCACGAGCTACTCCACCATATTGCATAGTCAGCACATTTGGCCTCGTGCGCAGGTGACGAGATCACATTCCATGTGCTTTCATTCCACAATCTGATTGGTTCCTCAAAATTTTGAGTGGCAAAGGTTGACAGAAAATACACGGAAACACTACCAGGCCCCTTTCCCATTTTTTCAGATGGGGCCTGGGGACGAGGCTATCCCCCGGGAGGGATATAACTATGACTTAAGGTGGCACAGTACCCTGGATTTTTAAGGTCAACAAACCTGGAATCCAAGCTGATAGACTTCTTTGTCTTGTTAAAATTTTAGCGCACAGTCCGTTTTGAGAGTCTCAAACCGTTCACGGTCCGTAAAATTGGGGATTTTCCCCGTTTCCTGTCGGCATTGCCATCCAATAATCAGTTTATAATTAAGTTAGTTAAGATGTGGCCTGGCGGCACCCTTCATGTGGTGGTCGGAACTTTGAAAATAAGCTAGAGTGCTGTAGTGTCAGTAGCTATGAGTAGTGCGTAATGTCTGCTTGTGAAAGCAAGCTTGCGTCTAGAAGAAGCAGAAAGGCCACAGTGGCCAAGACTGTGTTTGTTGAGTAGGCCCAGGTCTCGCGGCCGTATGCCTAGCCTAGTTGGTGACCGTGGCCAGGTGCTTCAAGTGCTGGGATGGGCTTTAACTAGAATACGCAATTTATCGTTGGTGCTACAGTCTGACAGCCAAGGGAGCTGAACGGTGGCTGTGTGTGGAACAGAGCCGTGAGTTGTTTAGCGACATAAGGGAGAGAGGTGGGGCTAGTAATGCTTGCTTCCACTCGTGAATGAGCCCCTCCTGTAGACAAGCTGTGAATTTTTTAAATGTGCATTCATTTTGGTGCAGTCAAAGTTGTCCATTCCAAGAGTAGTGACAAACATGAGTCTAGCCTGACTTTGAGAGTAGCTTTGAACAAAAGCTGGCATAGATTGTTTTGAGATACATTGGTGGTTGGGACGCTACCTACAGTGAGCGTGTAGATGCGTCCATCGAGTGGCAATTTGGGGTTCATGAATATATTAATGAGCTACTAAAACCCTTTTTAAAATTAGGCAAAGCAAGATTGCCCTAAAGCAAACCCTAATCCTGGAACTAGGAGTAACCCTGGTCCTGACTGTAACCCAGGTTTATGTTTTCGTTAACCTCCGCCGAGTGACGACCGTGCCACCTTAAGTGAACAGCTGGAATACATGATAAAAAGCTGCTAAGAGCACTCATGGTTACTAAGGCTCCTGGGACAGGCTTCCATACTAGTTTGCACAGCAGGTCAGAGGTTAATAAGCTATAAACCACAAGACCCAGCATGCCATGTTCTAGTGTATAATCAGCACCTTGGAAACCCCCTCAAGCAGGCATTGGTGCCTTGTATGTTTATAACTGGTGTGGTTTGAAGTGGGCATTAATGTTAGACTGCATATATGCATGTAATGGTAGATTCATGCATGTATCATGTGTAATACATGCATGATATGTGCATGCATGAATCTACCTTTTTATGCATGTTCCATGCGTGAGTCTACAAGTCCAAGCATGCTCCATACATCAGTCTCCCTTCCAGGCCATATACAATACAGGCGTGGTTCTGTTCTTTTTAACCATGGAACAACCATGCATAGACAAATGATACTGTAAACAATTTATGAAATGTTGAGTTAATTAGTCTTTGTTGCTGACCCCCAGTCAAGTTACAGTTGGATTTAATGTTCATGTAATATCAGGTTACAAGATTACTGAACTCTAATTGGCTCACATGGTTGCTGCTCCAGATGTTGTAAGAGCTTGTATTAATAAGCCAGGCTGGGCATGTGATGTATAATTAACCCTTGAGCTATGCATTGTGCTACATCCTGTGTACCCCTAGCAGCAGATCAGTGGTAAAGTATTAATCACTTGCTACACTGTGTCACTAAACATGGTGACTATAAATGTACATTGATCTTTATTGTTGACTATTTCACAGACTGGGGCCACTTCTCTGCATGTAGCCTGCTTTGGGGGTCATTATCAGGTTGTTGAGCTGCTACTACAAGCAGGAGCTAGTGTGGAGCAGGAGACAAAGGTAAGATGGAGTGTTATAGTTAGATTGTTTGTACACACATACCATAACATTGCACCCCCTCCCCTTCAGTACACTACTTTGAGTCAAAATGTGAGAGGAGGTGTTTACTTGAATATTCAATTTGTCTCGAGTATATGCCCCCTAGTTCAATGTTGGCTTGACAATATTCTCAATGATTGTGCGAAACAGCTACATTGCTAGTCATGTACCACTGAATATCAGTGATGGCTATTGATACTAAGTGAAGGCGACTTGCATTGTCTGTGGTGATCTGCAGAAGTTTGTACAGCAAGCAACAAAATCTGGGCATGTAATGTTCTGTGAACAAGGCTAGTGGTTTCATGTATGTGCACAGTCAAAACAAACAGTAACTGTTTAGTAAGCTGAACTACTTCACTAAAGTTATACATGAGATATCGTGTATGTCCACATTCAAAACAAACAGTGACTGTTCGCTAAGCTGAACTACTTCACTAAAGCTATACATGAGACATACTTGAGCGCACCCACACCAAACACAGGCATTTAAACAAATGCTATTACTCTTTGACATTTTTTGCTCCTGTCAGTATCCTTGAAGTAGCATCGTAAGCACAATCTTAGAATTTAACCAAACCACTGTACACAGAATGATACTAAGTCTTATAAGTCTTAGATTGGGATTGGGAATGTTATGACATAATTTTAGTCATTCAACGCACATGTAGGTATTTCTTTTGTTTTGTGAACACATCATATTAGTCTAGTGCTTACTTGTGACTGGACCTTATGTGGTTACATCATGTGGATATGTTTCTGTCTGGGTTTGACTATGGTCATGCTAGTCTCGAACCCAGATCCCTCTCTAAAGATGAAAGGAGGGTCTGGCGAATATAGTACATCCTCACACCATGGGCTAGCTGTTGCTATGGATTTCACTAAAAGCTACGCCTTTGAAGTCACTTGCTGGGTTTCAATTGTAGGGTGTGCTAAGTAGGTCTGTAAAGTGTGATGAGTAAAGCTACATGGTTATTTATCTCCAATTTAAACCCCCCCTTGACCATACATGGAAATTTAATACACAATAAGCACAGAAGAACCCTGTGACTCCGAGGAATGAGAGGGAGGTTAGAACTCACTGGACCAGTCTAGCTACCTAGTGGCCAGCGATACACCAACAAAGCGATTGGCTGCGCGGCAGCATGCTCGTAGCTAGCTGGTGGTTGTGCGAAAACTGCATCGTGTTTTCTGAACGCACACACTCTGCACCTTCATTGATTCATGATCCTTTGCCCTGCGGAACTGAGCCACTACGAGCTTCATCGCAAACCGGACGAGACGGTGACGGACTATTCTGGCATTGCTGTTTCCCCTCGCACGCTCCACAGCGAGGAAAGGGGGCGTATGAACGAGACTAATTACCATTATAGGCCCCTCTACTTGTTGCTAAATCTAATTAACAAAAAGGGGGAGCGTATTGTTGAGTGATTACGGTAGTAGTCTACGTAACATCACTACCATATGCACTCTTTGCCACAAAGACGTGGGTACGTGGGACAGTAGGGTGATTTACAGACTTAGTGTGTAACAAACTACACAAGATGACAGGAAACATGTACTAGCAGCTGAGTGATACACTTCTGATTGGTAAGTGATGCACTTTTCATTGGTATGTGATACACCTCGTAACCACGTCCATGAGCTGGAGGCAACCCAGCATCACTGTAAGAAGACTCTACACACACTAGACACACTTCCCACTGTCAGATGTTCTCACGAAAAACTGGCTATATAAAACCACTCCCACATGATCTGCATAAGGCACAGTGCACCTGCATACGCCTAGTAGTATGTCAAATTGACATAATGCAGAGTGACATAATAGACCCATAGTCATGCAATGATCAGAGAGGGTACTACACCGAAGGCCAGTGTTTTTTGAGCATACGTATCTAAATGATACTGGGAACTGATATATCCACCCACATAACCATCACTGCCCATCACAAATGCTCCACCTATTTAATCATAACTGCCCCACTCCCAGGTAACTTAAAAGCCCCACTATTTTCAGCTCCGAACCCAATTGTACACACGTCTACATAAACAAAATGGAAGCCGATTTTCAGGCCCCTGCCCATCTTTCCAACACTTGACAGTGGGAACGAGACTGTAGGTACTGGCTTTATTCCCCTACGTACAGCTACACCCATCCATAATAACGTGTACATAAAACTGTATAGATTTAGAAGAGAAGGTTATCTGTTACCAACTTGAGCTCGGAAAATAACTTGCCGCAGTTTCGACTGAATGCTCCAGTCATCATCAGGCCAGTGTTTTTGAGAATTTGCATTTTGTGCAGAAGCCAACTGAGAGGCCACTGAAAATGTATAGATTTTTGCTCACTGGAGTCTCCTAGCATCCCATGTTAATTTGTTCACAGTCAAAGGTGATGTTTCAATCAATAAAAAGTACAAGTTTTCATCCGTCATCTCAATCGCAAACCACAGCTGGGTTTGTGTCTACCATCCACACATGGCTGCTCGAGTATCCACATTACCTTAGGAAGGATTGCAGAATTTTTCTATTACATTGCCTATCCCTGTTCTGTGGATATGACAGAACCGTTTTTTCATGACCAATGTATGTGTATTCACATGTGATGGTCAGGAATGTTGTTGCTAATCAGCACTATTTTGTTTGCTATGCATCAACATTGGTATGTGACACAGTACACCACTAAGTACCTCCCAACACTTGAATGTGTTTACAAATAGCAGGGCTTCACCTCTAAGAATTAGAAACGTTTGTCTTGAAATCTTCTTTGCTTGTACATACATATAAAGGCATGGTCAGTGATCTTGAGACATGAATGAAGCATATCAAAGTGATGCTTTTGATGGGTTTGCGGAGATTAGCGACATTTTTGCAGCCGTTGCCTAGCACCAAAATGGCATGGCATAGTAACTTCACTATCACTGTCTTTTTGCTTCACTCTACTAGCCTCTTTGCCGTCACTCCCTTAGTGTTGTAAGGCATTGACTGCACTCTGATGGCCTCTCGGAATCCACTTCCTCGAGCTCTGTTTATCGCTCTACACTGTCTAGCTCTCTGCCTTCGCTTTGCTGGTGCTGGCACATGCTGGCCGCGCTCTGCTGACCCCAGTACTGGTATGAAACCGCAGCCGGTATGAAACAATGAGACTGCTAGCAATGCTGCTGTGCTGGGGCATTCCTAACTATGATTAATGTTTTCATTCCTAAGCATAATGTTGTTTGCGTTTCTAAATGTGACAGATTTTTGTGTGACAGATGTTAGCACATAACTATGTAAGCCACACCCTGCCAACCGAGAACAGACAATGCAAGATCGGTAGCCTCGCCCTAATGTGCTCGGCAATAACCATTCACAAGTAACAGTAGATATTGATGGAGATATTCAGTCTGCAAGAACTACATAATCCACTGAAAGTCTTCTCTCAGAAGAACTAGCTACTGCCACATTTCCACACTTTCCAGCTCCACTTTTTAATCATTTTCAACAGTCAAAAACGAGAGGTGTCGATGGGCCTTGGAATAAGGCTAAGCAGCTATTACTTACTAGTTACTGCATCATAGCTTATGGTCAGTAACCAGGGTACAGATTGAGGGACTGGCTGAATTTATGAAAATAACCCACTATACAATATTAAGGTGGCGGTTCAACCTTCTGGGATGAACTAGTCATAAGATGTGCATTTATTCCACACCCTACCTAGCAATATTGGCCTTTTTGTAAGCTCTAAGACTGCTCTGTTTGAATATCTCTAGTTTGTAGTTTAAGCAGCAGTAAGCAGAAACCATTTTTTAGAACTTAGCTTGTATAAGAATTCTACATTCCAAATATCTGACTTGGTGTTGGTCAGAAAATTATGAATTTTTTTTTTTTTTATGTTCCATTTGCAGCGATGTATGCTTGAGCGCTTGCTATAAAGACTTTGGGCAATAGCGCTAAAAACCTGTTCTTGCAGCGCATCAATCATATCTAAAATTATTACAGCGAGCACAATTTTTGACCTCAGCCTTATATCATACATCACCGAAAAGGCCGACGCGTGCAGAATCGTTCACTGCTTATCCGGTTCCAATCAGGGATACAGTTCCGAGATATTTGAAATTCTGCACAAAAGCTGCTGCAAATGAATTATGAACTCGTTATCACGCACTTTAGTGACACAATCTTGTGGTTTCCAGTGTTTGTAATCCAATTTGTAGTGTGTTAAGTACTCAGCATGGCTTCATCACTCTTACTTTGAACTGCCACCTTAAGGTGGCACGGTCGTCACTCGGCGGAGGTTAACGAAAACATAAACCTGGGTTACAGTCAGGACCAGGGTTACTCCTAGTTCCAGGATTAGGGTTTGCTTTAGGGCAATCTTGCTTTGCCTAATTTTAAAAAGGGTTTTAGTAGCTCATTAATATATTCATGAACCCCAAATTGCCACTCGATGGACGCATCTACACGCTCACTGTAGGTAGCGTCCCAACCACCAATGTATCTCAAAACAATCTATGCCAGCTTTTGTTCAAAGCTACTCTCAAAGTCAGGCTAGACTCATGTTTGTCACTACTCTTGGAATGGACAACTTTGACTGCACCAAAATGAATGCACATTTAAAAAATTCACAGCTTGTCTACAGGAGGGGCTCATTCACGAGTGGAAGCAAGCATTACTAGCCCCACCTCTCTCCCTTATGTCGCTAAACAACTCACGGCTCTGTTCCACACACAGCCACCGTTCAGCTCCCTTGGCTGTCAGACTGTAGCACCAACGATAAATTGCGTATTCTAGTTAAAGCCCATCCCAGCACTTGAAGCACCTGGCCACGGTCACCAACTAGGCTAGGCATACGGCCGTGAGACCTGGGCCTACTCAACAAACACAGTCTTGGCCACTGTGGCCTTTCTGCTTCTTCTAGACGCAAGCTTGCTTTTACAAGCAGACATTACGCACTACTCACAGCTACTAAACTCCTTTTTTTTTTTTTTTTTTTTTTTTTTTTTTTAAGTCGATCTAAGCTTATTTTCAAAGTTCCGACCACCACATGAAGGGTGCCGCCAGGCCACATCTTAACTAACTTAATTATAAACTGATTATTGGATGGCAATGCCGACAAGAAATGGGGAAAATCCCCAATTTTACGGACCGTGAACGGTTTGAGACTCTCAAAACGGACTGTGCACTAAAATTTTAACTAGACAAAGAAGTCTATCAGCTTGGATTCCAGGTTTGTTGACCTTAAAAATCCAGGGTACTGTGCCACCTTAAGACTAGAAATAATCTTCACACTCTTGAGTTTCCTAATCAGGATCAAGTGTTTATGCATGAGTGTTTGCTTGTGTACATCTGGAATATGAAGTATGCTATTCATGATGTCATCTCCCAGGACAAGGTTGGTATAGTCATAGATGACACTCTTAAAGCACATGATACAGCCTCATTCTCATGCCCCCACCCAGCATTCCATCTCTTGCAGTTGGGAACTTTTATCGTCAGAGTGACATCAGGGGTAGAAATATGGTAGTAGAAACTTTTGTGTCATACCACCTGAAGTAGCCCAAAGAAGAAGTGAAAGTTAACTGTTTGCACGTGTGTTTAATTGTTGTGGAGCTACACAGCCTCTGCATGTTATTTATATACTACCGTACATCTGTGGTGCTAAACGTTGATACTAAACTTTGTAAGAAGTGTGTAACTGAAGTTAAAAGGACTACTCAGAAAAGGTCACCAGCAATAGTGTGTATGTAGTGAAAATGGTCCCACCTGTGTTTATTAATCCTTGATGTCGCTTACAAGATAAAATTCTCAGGACCCCCTGCTTTTCCATATTGAAAGTGACAAGAGCTGGGTGGTGTCCTGGGAACAGAATGCACAGAGTAAGTGGTTTTGACCACTCCATTCTGTAATCCGTACTTATGCCATCTGTATACAAAGCGTTCCATTTCTGTTTTCATTTCGATTTCCCTTTCTGGCCGTACCTTTACTGCTTCCCAAATGTTGTGTACTAATTTTCCAGGAGATTTCTAATTGAGACCCACCCTGAAATATCATGTCATATCTGTGATACACGTATGCATTGTACCATGGTAATTGGTATAGTCAATCTGAGGCACAGTGATAAGATGGAAGCCTTGTTTCACTGATGCAACGACCAATGTATGTGTATACAGAGGTTAGGGTCACCAATGTTGTTGCTAGGGATTCATTTGTTTGGCATGTATCACCATTTGCATGTGACATGGTACACCACTAACTGCATGTGCCACCCAAAGCACTTGAATTTGTTTACAATTGAACACGGCTTCACCTGCAAGACTTGAAAACCTTGTCTTGATAATTTTGTTGCCTTAAACATACATCTATTAGTCTGATTGCTTCCCAGAGGTTGCACTCAACATCCATAGAAGATAGTTTAAGCTGCATGAAATATTGTTCTACCTATTGCCAGCTATCAAATCAGGAGTCCAACACCAGGCACCAATCCTGCATAAAAATCCACCAAAGGGTGTTGTTCACACCACATGTCCCATACTAAGCTACGGCTAAATAAGATGCACTGTATCTCCACTTCACAAGGACTGTATCTGAGACAATACTGTCGTGGGTATACACACTAATATTTATACTGTATTGAACCTTGACCTCACAATGAACCCTGTCTGTATATACTATGAGAACATGATTATTCATCAGCTGAGACTCTCCTCCCAGATGGCATCAATTAGAGTTTAACAATATCTGTCTCATTGTTATGTTTGACAAATTGCTCTAATTATTACCATGGCACCACACAAGTACATTGATTTTTATGTAATATAACAATTTTCCTGTAACAGTAAATAGTGAGGAAGGTCATCAATTTACAAGAGCTACATAATCCACTCTGTATATTGTTATGCTTATTGAAAGGTGAAATGTCTGAACTAGCTACAGCCACATTCCCAGGCCTTTTCCAATTTCCACTCTTTTATCATTTTCATCAACCAAAAACTGGAGGTGTGGACGTGCCTGGGAATGAGGCTAAGCAGACAGTGTGAACGTTTGTAAAACAGTGAGAATTACCAGCAATTTGTTCTGCATCCCTTGTATCCACAGACTGGCCAGAGTGCGCTGTACATTGCCAGTGGAAAAGGACATCAACAGATTGTTGCCCACCTATTGCAAAATGGAGCAGATGTGAACCAACAGGAAGAGGTGAGATGATGTTGAACATGATCCTCCAGTGCTACGCTGGAGCCAGTTGGTGTAGCTTAAATGCAGAAACACTCGAAAGGTACTGTTGGCAATTTTTTATCCGACTTCAATTGAAAGGCACCAAAGTGTCAAGCATGCTAAGCAAGTGCTAGGCTTAGCCAGTGGCCTGATTTGCATAAAAATAGTGTGTAACTGGGGTGGACTAGTTTATCTAAGTTACTGACCACTGCTAGGTAAGCTATTTCCTCTTGTTTGAAGCCATTTATGCGTGACTATACTCGTAACTTACCAGCACTTTGAAATAGTGCCCTTGATACCCATAGCCCCAACAGATTGAGCCAATTTCTAAGTTATTTGAAGGTAGTACTTCTGTCATATGTGAAAACTGGAGGCCGCTTGCTGCCCTCATTTGAGTAAAAGCTTCGTGTTTGGCAGCCCTTGGGCAAATTACACTCACGAAGTATTACCACCCCTTCTACTCTCGCAAGCCAGACCCAACCAACCACAGCGCCGTGCGTTATACTGAAAGCGATCCGCACTGGGGTTGGTTAGGTCTGGCTTGCGAGACTACCGCCCCTTCCTGCTTTTCCTGGATAGAGATGTAATTGAAAAGGTGTGGCCTCAACAGTTACCACTAAATAGGAAAGGATTTACCCTCAGGAGCTGCTTGGCTTTGCTTCTTCACATGGTAGGGGCCCAAATGTAATGCAGGTGTATGAATACACCATTCATGCTCACGGGAAGTAAAGATTAGGCATATATATATATATAGGCCTATCACGTTCAAAGGGTTAACAGGATAATCATCACATTGTTTGAACATAAGAGCATAGAATGATATTATAGGCATAATATTCTCATGCCTACGGATTAATCTTGTATATGAACAGATTCGTTTTTTATGGTAGCCAAGGAGATTTATGGTCAATATCCAGGGTGAAGCCTCAAGGTATGGCTGAATATATTGTGAGGGTGTAATTAACCACTTGTTTGGTGTCAATTAGAAATCTATTTGCGTCATTGTTACATTTGACAAATTGCTCTAATTATCACCATGGCACCACACATGTATGTTAACTTTGCACATCTATAGCCTGAGTCTATTATGCTTCAAATTTTGGTCCAAGTTATGCTTTTAGGAAACTTCCGTGAAATTCACTTTAAATTATCATTCTTGCATTGCTCCCATTATGCTCCACTTGTTCCTCAGACCTAGCATTCCAATTTTGAGCTAAGTCTGCTACCTTTGGGGTCTCTGGGGCATTAAGGACTGGGTCCATGGCTTTTGAGACTATATTATGGCAAAATTTGGATCAACTTTATGAAAATTGAAGAAGCTTGACATAATTGTTTACTGTTGTTACATGTAGCCCCACCCTTAATATTTACTGTGACGTCATTTCAGGCCACGCCCATAAACAGCTTAGCCATACCAAGCCCCTCCCTCGGGGTATATCGGTACAATAAACTTGATATGAGGACTTTTTGCGAGCAAAATTTCATGATTGTTTCTACATCAATACGTTCTATTTCAGCTGGCTCAACTTTTTATCCGTGGGAATAGTGGATATCTGTTTCCAAAGCGCTGGAACTGGCAAATATGCCACACCCACCAGGCATTTAAGCATCCACTTCGAACCTTTAGCGGTAAGCTACAAACTTTTCCCACGGTGAAATCAAAGACAATTCGATTTCTTCTCTCTCGAACCCAACAGGATACTCCAGTTCTCTTCGCAAAAACTCCTTGTGAGTTACTTCCGGAAAAAGAGCTGCTAAGTGGCCATTATGCGGCTTATTCAGAGTAGCTGGCACGTGCTACATACACGGTGCACGTGACTCCACTATGTGCGCTTTGAAAGTTGCTGAAAGCGCTTGGCAGAATGACGTCTCTTGTTACAGACGTGCATCTCACATCACGCTTAAGTCGAAAATAGTAAGGACAGGACTGAGCGTTGTTGTAAGGACCGGTACGAGCCTAAGCCGTCCCTCGGTACCGTGATGGCCAAGGTGGATAATTGCATTCCAAGGTCCCGCATTGTTTACATAGATACAACCGGCTTCCTGTTTATGGTGCGATAACGCCCGCCCCAGGGGTAATTTAGGCAGCACGCGCAAAACAGCTGGACCCAGTCCTTAATGCGCCTGAGGTCTTAGGCATACTCAGGTGTATGGCACGAGTGGAAAACAAAAGTAGGAGGTTTCCATAGCTTTCTTTCCACTTAGCATACGTAATCTGAATTTTGAGTATCTCATTAACTTTATTGCCATGCCCACTTTGATAATCACATGACCAACTATGACATCGCTATTTCCAAAGAGTGACTAAAAGTACATTGCCAAAACACCAGTTCTTTTCCTTATATATACAATACATGCACGGATCTACCATTCTATGCATGAGTCTACCATTCTGTGCATCTTCCATGTACCACTCTCCCTTCTAAGCCATGCATGATAAAGGTATAACCTCGTTCCCAGGCCTCCCCCATTTTCGTTCTTCGGTTTGCGTTCAATATAATAAACGGAGGCGGAAGAGCGTGTAGTATATTGAACGCAAACCGAAGAACGAAAATGGGGGAGGCCTGGGAATGAGGCTAATAAAGGTATGGTTCTGTTCATTTCATGCTCATTAAATAGATGGAACAGGCGTGTATGGACAGCTAAAGGTTACTTTGGCTACACAAAGTCTGTATGGGACTTGCATGAGTCTAACATTCCATGCATGGAACATGCATGCAGGCATGGTTTACATCTATTCAGGTATGGAACAGAAATGCGTAGACAAATGATACTGTAAACAATTACCTGTGTCCACAAAGTTTTTGCGGCTGCAAAATTCAGCTGCTGTTCATTTATTTTTAAACTTCTGTAAGGTTTGCATGGAGGAGTCTAGCTCAAGTAGTTCTGTGGTTATGATTGTTGAGTTAGCCTTGCTTAGCTTTGCTGCTGGCCTCCAATCAAGCTGTTATAGCTGTAACTAGGTTGCTAAAGATCTTGAGGCAGGCTTCCATGTTTACATAGCAAGTCAGAGTCAGACCACATGGCCGTAGCATGGCATGTTCTTGTGTATACATTGGTACCGGAAGCATAATCAAGCAGGTATCAGCAAGCAGGAATGAGTGCATTGGATGTTTTTAACTGGGCCTGGAATGGATTTGGTATTACTGGACTGTCCTGGGCAAGTACCCATGGGCACTCGCCAGTCAAACACAAAAATTGGGGGGTGGGTGGTTGCAAAAAGGAGGTGCTTGAATAGTTTAACTATCCTGTGCAAGCACCCACCCTGATCAGACAGGAGCTATCACATTGTCGCTTCACGCATGCTTCATCCTTTAGCCAAGTGAGGGCAGCATGGCAGTGTAGAAAGCTGTAGTGTGCTAGAAAACGGGCCAACCTGCAGTCTCGTTTCCAAGGCTTGCAGCGTTGATCGCCTGCAGTACATGAATATCGCACTGCTAGAGGAGAACATAGCGGACGAGGCTATGACCGGTGTGTGCAAACCTTGCTGCCGACTGCAGTGGCACCTGAAGCTCATCAAAATGATCGCAGCTATGTATATGAGCTCAGCGGCAAACAAATTGTGAGTCATTACACAAGAATTTTGTACGGTGGGCGGTTAAACAAACGACTTCTAAAAACCATAGAGCAGTCGAAATAGGGGGGTGAGCGCTTGCTTGCCCGGGACAATACAGTAATTATTATTGCACCACATGTACTCAGTGGAAAATTGTGTAGTTCCGTATCAACTGCCAGTTGCATGACAAACATGTTAATTTGCCTCAGCTTCCCAAAGCTGTCTCAAGCTGGGTGATATGCAAGACAGAAAGTCATGCTGCTGACAGCCAGCTAGTGTAAACAATATGGTCTTGGAACAGGACTAACAATGCATGACTATCAAGCAAGGTAATGGGTGACCAAGCTATGCTACTCTGGTATATAGAGAGCAGAGATCACCATACTTGCTTCATGTTATATACACTGCAAAAAATAAAGGGTTACTTTAACCCAGCTAGGGTTATCTCAGTTGCAGCTTCAGTACCAAAAAATGTGCATACAAGCAGATCAATTAGTAATACTTTCCTTACGTAGTTGTGGCTTCACTGCCAAGCAATGTGCATACAAGCAGATCAATTAGTAATACTTTCCTTACGTAGTTGTGGCTTCACTGCCAAGCAATGTGCATACAAGCAGATCAATTACATTGTTAATAGACCTCCATTTTCAGATAATCGTACTGAAATGCGGAAAAATGTTAGCTAGTCATGTTTCTTGGACAGTATTACCTAGCTTAATTGTTTACTCCTCTGTTTGAAATTGGAGACTTAAGGCATAAGAGTAAACAATTAAACTAGGTAATGTTATCCAGGAAACATGACTAGCTAACATTCTTGCGTATTTCACTCTGAAATTGGAGAGCTATAGTTGATCGGCTTGTGTGCGCATTTTTTCTGCAACTGAGGCAACCCAAGCTGGGTTTAAACAACCTTTTAGTTTTTGCAGTGTATGGATCTCTTAATCCCTAGACTGTGTAGCCACAGTAGCTGTTGTGAACACTAAGTTAGAGTATGGTAGGTCTGCACTGTGAGTCTTCTATCTGCATGGCTAAAGTGTGTGTGAGAATGAGCAGGCCCAAAAATTATCAGAAATGAAGAGGAAGGTTATCTGTTACCAACCTGCCAACGTTTCAACAGAATGGAATTTTTAACACGCTATTTCACCCTGATGACGACTGCAGCATTCGCTCACTTCCACAATGTCCTACATTTGCCTAGTATACATACACACTTATGTATGATATTGATTGTTACTGGAGGATTGGTATCTAGCATTAGACTATTGATGTGAAAATGCTGTCAAGTATGACTAAAGGTGATAGTTTCATTTTGTTTTCATTTGTCAGATATGCATTAGTATGTTGTCTAATGTTTACTTATATTAAAACAAGCATGTTGACATTCTTTGAAATAAAAGGCTTATCATCTGTGCCCAGCTATGCTAAAACATTCTCTTTAAACACATGCTGGTGCCAAAAAATTAACAAAGATATTTCTTTTGCTGGCTTTCGCGAGAGTGCTTGGTCACAAGTCTTGCAAGGAGCTTATTGATAATCACTGCGCTGTCTTCAGTAGCTTTCAGACAAAAATGAAGCTAAACAAGAATCTGACTCAGTGGGCTACTTCCCGACTGTTGGCATAGACTCACACTCTCATGGCAGCCACTTTTGAAGTCCAAAGGATGCCACATGGTTTTAATGAAAATGCACGTGTGCAGAACATTGCGATAATTGACATAAGGGGAAAGTACTTCGATTCAGTATTCAGAGTGAGTAAAAGTACAATATAACCATGACAATGGTTAATAACCTCCCCACTGCATAGGCTAGGTTGCGGAGTATTACATGCAGTTGGAACACATGCAGGCTCATTGAGAAAAATGAAATAAATACTGGCTCTAAGGTCAAGTAAAATAAATTATTAGTTTCTCGTCCCCGTGTGCATGCTCTTCAACCGGCATGCACAACATTTTATTTACAGCTGCATGTTTATAAACAATGACATAATGATATAAATTCGCCAGCTATGAAATTGTTGCCAGGCAAGGTTCGTGTGGCTGTGCTCGATCAGCTCGGGTGTGCTCGATCAGCTCGGGTGTGCTTGATCAGCTAGGATATGCTCGATCAGCTCGGGTGTGCTCGATCAGCTCGGGTGTGCTCGATCAGCTCGGGTGTGCTCGATCAGCTCGGGTGTGCTCGATCAGCTCGGGTGTGCTTGATCAGGAACTGGTTGTTCCCTGATCGAGCACACCCGAGCTGTACTCATAGTTGACATCAGATATTGTTGCATTTTCTGGCACAGCACAGCTAGACCAAGGTTTCAGCACCCTTGCATGGTAACAAATTTATAGTACAACAACGACCATATAATTTGTGGACACTAGAGCTGTAGCTAGACCAGTCACGTTCACATTCTGGCAAGTCCCGTGAAATACCAAATATAGCTGGCGAATTTATATCAAATAATGCAACTAATTGACATAACTCAAATTTGGAATTGAACTTCGCCAGACCAATATCAGACAGCTTCTGTTGTGGCGCACATCGGGTGATCACCCCAAGATCTCATAAACAACTGATTGAACATGTGCTTGTCACAGCAGAAAGTTCCTGGACGTATAAGCTGATGAGGAAGTAATAATTCACTTTAGTTGGCCTAATCAGATGTACATGATTAATGGAGTGCACAGTTATGAGAGACGATTCCAAATTTGTGTTATGTCATTTAGTTGCATTGTAAAATAGCTGAGTTTAGGCATTGATAGTTTGGGTTGCTTATAAAATGCTCAAACTTGTAGTGTGTTTTGTGGGTTGTCCCAATGATAAACCTAACTATGCCACCTTTGGTTTCATCTGGAACAATTGCAAAATCCAAAATATTAACAGTGGAAAGTTAATGACAATACAATTTGCTCATACAGTGAAACCTCACCTTGCGGTCACCTTAGTTAAGCGGTATTGACGGCTATATCGTAGGTGATGGTCACCGTCACCTACGATATAGCAGTCAGTAAGGATGGTCCCAAAATATTTGCCAATACGCTATATTCATACTAGCACCCACTGAACAGTCACTCGTTAATACGGATAACGGCCACTAATTTCTGACCCTCTGAGATTGCTTCTGGTGCATTTTCAGACCATTTGTGGTTTTCAAGTGACATGATGAGATGACCATATTTCTGGTGCTGATAAGATACTTAACACCTGTAGACCGTGTGCCTAAATGGGCATGGTTACCAGTGGCAGTGACGTCATACTCTGATGACGTAATGAAGGGCAAAAAAATGGTTCTGTGAACAGCAAGTTTATACAGCGACAAGGTTGTGAGCTGACTGCTGAGCGTTACCATGACCCGCATCTAAAATCGCTGCAGTATGACATACATCACTATTAGCCTTATAACATACATTAGCCACTAATCATTCCAGCTGTCAGTATTGCTGGTAAGGAGCCAACAAGGGGTCCACGTGTACATTACTGCTATTCTACTGCCCTACAAAATGGCAGTGAGTATGCAGAAAATCATATACTTTCAAGTATAATATATGGACCACTCCCAAGCAGGCACACTGTCTATAGATAGTGACCTTGAAGACATTGTAGATACGTGGAATAGAAAGAGTAGAAGAATAGCTGTTAAGTTAAAAACTGTACATTCTCCTTGTGTTTAGCCTCAGGTCACCTTATGCTGTATATTCCTTGTGATGAGTTTCAGTTCTGTATATTCATTACATCCAATTACCCCTTGAAGAAAAGGCTAACCTAATTTCCAAGGGGAGGTGAGACTGTGGCAAGGGGGGGATTGCACCCCACCCCCCCTAATTGTAACCCTGACCTTCGGTGCTTCTTGCTTGCCCTAAATGCATGTACTACAGCATAAATGGTTGGGGAGGAATTTCGGAAGAAAAGCACCCTTTGCAACAACTTCATTCAAAAAAGGAGGGTGGGCTTATTTTGGAGGGTAGGCCTATTTCCGAGAGATTGTGGTACATGTACGTGCAATACATGCGCAGATCTACCTACCCATTGTATGCATGAGTCTACAAGTCCATACATGTTCCATGCATCAGTCTCCCTTCCAGGCCATACATGATGCAGGTGTGGTTCTGTTCTTTTCATGCATGGAACAGCCATACATGGACAAATGATACTGTAAACAATTACCATGGCTCCACAAACTGTTAGCAGCTGCAGAGTACAGCTGTTGTTAATTGATTTTCAAATTTGTAGATGAGTCTGGCTCAAGCTCTGTGGTTATAAAATGTTGAGTTAGTTAGTCTCGTATGGCTTTGCTGCTGGCCCCTAGTCAAGCTACAGCTACTGACATGCCTGAGGGCTAACAGCCTACAGCCAGAGATAGGGTGAGTACAATCTTCTCAGTTGCAGTTCAGTAGTCGGATATTGCTGCATGTATAGAGCGTTTTCAGCACGTGATCACAATTCCGTATACTAGAAATGAACCGCCATTTTGGTGCACAACTTGTACTATATAATTATCACCATAGTACAAAGCTATACCGGAAAATATCACGAGTTTGTTGCCGTCTGTATTGTTACGAGTGCGCAGCACGAGTAACAATGCCAACGGCAACAAACGAGTGATATTTTTCCCGGTATAGCTTGGTACTATGGTGATAATGATTTTATCATACGAACCTTCGATTTCATTGCACGTTCAGACGCAGCGCACGTGACTTGTAGTACCTGATACGGATTCTCGCGTGACTTGTAGTACCTGATACGGATTCTCGCGTGACTCGCAGTACTGATACGGATTCTCGCGTGACTTGCAGTAAAAAATACGGTTTTTTATAAACTGCGTGCAGCTGCAAGGCTTCCCCATTGACTCCCATACATTAGCGTGAGTTAGACGTATGATAAAGTATGTTATTAGCAGTATATGCGATATCGATTAAAACACCCACAGGTAAGCGTTTATATAGCTGTTTTAACTTATGTAGCAATGGTATTTTGTCCGATTCAAAACATATTAGAAGCATTATAAGTATATCACTCATTCTCGTTGTGCACCAAAATGGCGGCTGTTTTCTGATTTCCTTCGTAATCTCGAACGTAATGACGGCACGTGCAATCGCTCTATTGACGCTTGTAGTATTGTAGCTAGCCAGCTGCCTAGCTTCCTTTTCAAAGGAGTGAATTTTTGGAATCAATGATTGTTTTAACATCAGGGGCACATCAAGCCGGCTTTGGCAGCTCGATGCACCCTTGGTAACATGTAGTGCTATGGATTCACAGGCTAGCTAGCTAGCTACTGTTGTGTATCACTGTGGATTTGTAGATGTGATGTGAAACATTTAGTTCTTCAATTTCCTGAACTAATCTCCACTGTTCATATTGTTCACCGCTACATCAGAAAGATAAAGTCAGAATCCCCCGACATTTGCCTTGCTTTTCTTGTCAAGGAACCAACCGTCATCACCTCAATCCCTTGCGACAATTTTATAACCCCATTTCATAGTCCCTGAAGACACAGAATGGTGGCAAAATGCCCATACTTAATTCTTAGAACAACCCTGTCCGTAACTCCATGCATGCTGCATAGTACTAGTAGTGTAGAATTAGTTTACCCTAGCCCTTCCCCTTACCTTTTACCACCAGTCTCTCTCCTCTACCAATTAGCCCCATTGGCCTCACGCATTCACCTTTAACCCTTTAAACACTGAATTTTTTTCACTGGAGATTAGTTTTAGCCTAAACATGCCTTTAACGCACCGTATCTCCATTTGTGCCAAAGCTCTGACTCCAAAACTGAGCCCAACTCCACTTCCAGCCTTAGCAAGCAGACACGTGACCTTAACCACGCCCCCTCATTAACGAGCATGCAATGGTCAGCACTCTCGATTGGCAAACACCCGCTTAGAGCCCAAGAAGCCTTCCCTGCCAGAAATGAACCCCCTGAAAGGTGAGAGTAGCATTTTCTAAGCCTGCTCATGCAGCCAGGCCAAGAGTTGGCCCACCCGGTGCCAACCACGGTCCTTTTGCAGCCAAGCCTAGCAGCTGCCATGTGCACAGCACCCTGCGGGTGACCCCACCCACCTCCCCCTGTCCCACCCTTTCTGCTGACGCAGAACCTGCGTGCCAGCGCGCAGAGACTATCTTTTCTGCGCAGTGCGCAGTATGACGTTATCAAAAGTGTACTATAGGGTTTAAAGGGTTAACCTTCTCCGGAATGTTTCCTGATATTTGATCATATTTGCTGTCATAGTAACTAGAGCACCTAGTAACTAGGACGGGAAGTGGTAAAGGTGAATGCTTGTCAAGATAGTACCTAACAAGTCTGTGTTTAATATAGCTACACAAATTGAGGGTGGGGCTTACAGATATTTGGGATAGAGTTGTGGAATAACTCAGGGACATAGATAATATTCACAATGGAGATAGACAACAGCGATATACAATGCATATTGATATCAATTACGTTGCTTTGTACAGTACACATTATTGTTATGTCCACACCATTAACAATTTGCGAAGTGTCTAGAGAATTTCTTGCACCTATATGTAAACACAGTAATATTTATGAATTACGGTAAATTGAGAAAATTTCTGCATTACAATATTTTTGTAGTCGTAGACAGCAACGTAAATGAAACTCATAGAAAATTCTTAGCTTCATTCCCAGGCTCTCCCCACGCACGAACAAAAAACCAAAAGGAAAGGGGAGAGCCTGGTAGAATTTATCATGTGAGAACTGTCATAGGTAGAGAGAGATGAATTACAAGTGGGCAAACGAATGAACTTGCCAACACATTATTGACAGAATACTTGTTTGATTGAGAAAGCTTTTTAGCTGACAGAACGGGACTAGACGGCACTACGCTACGTTACCTGGCAGTATGGCAAGATATGGTGGGCATACACAGACTCGTACATTCGAAAATCACACTAACTTATTTGCTTACTTGGCAAACAGACTGCTGTAGACCTGGAGAATGGCTTTCTGGGTGGTACGTATTAACGCCAAGGCAGCCCTTTCCTAGGCTTTGCTCAAGTCTTATCTGCGCTAACTGTCAGAATGGGCTCCTACTAAAACACAGCTGTGTGTACTGTCGATTACGTAACCACATGTGTGGGCACATCGACGATCTGCCTACACTCAATTAAGTCCTCTCTAGCTTCTCTCTACCTTCTACGTTACTCAAGTGATAAATTATTTGAGGCCCTCTACCGTTTTCTGTGCTGCAAACGCCGAAAAGCTTGGAGTGGCCTAGCTGGGAACGAGGCTAGAAGTCTTTGACGGCTAATTCTTTAAAACAAGGGTTGTTTACCACGCAAAAATAAGCTTTTCTGACTTGTCTGCTGGGTAAGTACTGCTACCAGCAAACTTGAGTGCTGGGCTCAGAACTTCGGGATACAATTGAATTGGATCGAGGCAGCAGTGCTAGTGTAGTGTGTTCATTTTAGTTTTGCTTTTGAAGCATCTGCTCAAGTGGTTTTGTCTGCCTTCATGAGTGATTGCAATGAAGGTACATAATAGGCACGAATGCAGCTATTGTCTTTGGCCAGAGGTAGCTCATCCACAGTTGAATCTCTCACATGCCCACACCAGTGCTTGATTGCCTTGATGCTTCACATGAATCTTTCAGTGTTGAAACATTTGATAGAAACAATGGCCTATGAAAATATTTTAGCACAAAAAGTTATCTTGCAAAATTTTACAGCTCAAACTTTTCCCAACTTACAGCAGTATGCATCACTGTATTCCCATACACAGCAAGCAATCATCTGTGAATGACTGCTATATGCTGGAGTTTGAAGTGCAACTTGATTAGCATATTCTCAAATCATGCTCTACTGCAGTTACCACAAACTCTAAACCCTATGCAATATCTAGCTAGGTTGGAAGGATTGCATGGTTCTGGCTAGTCTCGTTCCCAAGCCTTCCCACTGTCCACTTTTGACCAAAACTAGATGGTGGAAAGGTTTGGGAACGAGACTATAGGTACTTGCAGCTACACCCGTCCATGATAATGTGTGCATAAAACTGCATAAGATTGTGCTCTCCCGGTTTGCCTAACATCCCATGTTAATGTGTTCACAGTCAAATGTGATCTTTCAATCAATAAGAAGTACAGTTTTCATCATCTCAATCACAAACCACAGCTGGGTTTGTGGCTGCCATCCCACTCAGCTGCTCGAGCATCCACTTGACCTTAACAAGGGTTACAGAATTATGTTGCCTATCCCTGTTCTGTGCATATGATGGAACCCTTGTTTCATGACAAATGCATGTGTATTCAGAAGGGAGGTTCAGGAATATTGTTGCTGTTCAGTGTTATTTTGTGTGCTATACATCATTGACAATATTTGTATGTAACACAGTACACCACTAAGTATCTCCCAACACTTGAATGTGTTTACAAATAGCAGGGCTTCACCTCTAAGAATTAGAAACTTTTGTCTTGAAAATCTTGTTTGCTTGTGCACACATGTATTGTCTGGTATGTACGTTTATTGATCAGATTGCTTCCCAGAGTTTGCACCTGAGGGTGTACGAGTGTGTTTTTGATGGGTTTGTGGACATTAGTGAGGTTTTACAACCTTTGACTAGCACCAAAATCGGATGGCATAGTGTCTTCACTATCGCTGTCTTCTTTGCTGTGCTTGCTTCTTTGCAAATGCCCTCCTAACCCCTGATTTCTTGCATAAGTATTTCTCACTTGTGTAAATACCCCATAGCAAGTGTCATTGTAGCTTGCAGTATGAGCTTACACGGGGTCCTTCTATGTCACCACTGACGAAGCAAGTTACTTCAAAGCTTCTCGGCTTAGTATATATACAAGTGTCAGTGAGTTTCCGTAGTACACTTTGGCAACGCTGTCATTCTTCCAGAAGGTCACAGAAGCCGTCGTGATTTTGTTCTTGTGTGTAACATCACGAGGAACCTGGTGGGGTGTGGGGTGTATGAAGGATGCTAATTGAATATTCGAGCATACACCCCCCAACTTTTACCTCAAAGTGGTATGTAAAAAGGGGTGGAGGAGGGGGGGATATTTTTGGGAGCTTATGTAATACGAGGTGGTAATGACATAGCGGTATAATAAAAGCTGGGAAGAACACTCATGGTTAAGGAAGGATCTTGGGACAGTTCCAAGTTTGCACAGCAGGTCAGAGGTTAATATGCTACAAAACCACAAGAGAGCAGCATGGCATGTTCTTGTGTATTGAGTGGGCATTGATCATTATTACATTACAGTAGGTCTATGGAATGTATTGTTTGTACGTCTGTGAGTAATCCATATCCATTGGGCTAATGCTAAACTGCACATGTGCACAAATAGTCTGGTAGATCTGTGCATGCATCGTGCATAATACATGCACTACACGGATCTACAATTCCATGCACGTTCCATTCATCATCCTCCATTCTGTGCCATGCATGATACAGGTATGGTTCTCTTCATACATAACTTCATGTGTAAGTTCATGCAAGAAATAGGTGGGACAGCCATGTGTGGACACATGTTACTCTAAAAAATTACCTTTGCTCCACTAAGTCTGCATGTGTCTACCATTCTATGCATGGAACAAGCATGGCTTACATCTATTCAGGCATGGAACAGAAATGCATAGACAAATGATACTGTAAACAGTTACCTTGGCTCCACAAAGATGTGCAGCTGCCTTTTATTAATTTCAGTAAGGTTTGCATGAGGAGTCTAGCTCCAGTAGTTCTGTGGTTATGACTGTTGAGGTAGCCTTGCTTAGCTTTGCTACTAGTCCCAAATCAAGCTATTGACATGCCTGAGGGCTAGCTGCCTAGTACCGCCAGAGATAGGGTGAGTCCAAGCTTCTCAGTTGCAGTTTTGAGTAGTTTGGCAGAGTTTCACCTACAGGTGGGAGAAGGGGGGAAACTTCCCCCAAGCAGTCTAGCTTTCCTCCAAAGGGATAGAAATTTGTTTAATCACAAATTATTCTATACTAGTAGCGTAATAAACTAAGAGCTAACTTCAGCCACATCCCACTACAATCTTGGTGTTCTCTAATTAGCAAAGTGCAGGGAGCCAAAAGCAGAGTGTCACAAAGTGCTTTGTGCTGTGCAATTTCCAAACACTTTCACTTCCAAACATTTTCCTCTAGGTCAAACACTGCTCAGGTAGTTGAATACTGTATTGCTGTAATGCTGTGCCTATATATAGCTAGCCAGCTGCCTATAGCTTCCTTTTCAAAGGAGTGAATCTTTTGAATCAGTGATAATTCTAACATCAAGGGCACATTGAGCCGCCTTTGGCAGCTTGATGAACCCTTGGTAACAAGTAGTGCTGTGGATTAACTTGCTAGCTAGCTAGCTACTGTTGTACATCACTGTGGATTCACGGATGTGATGCGAAATGTTTAGTTCTTCAATTTTCTTGAACTGATCTCCTCCACTGTTCATTGTGTTCACTGCTGAAGTGATGTCAGAATTTGAAACCTTTGTCAAGGAACCAACCATCATCACCGCAATTTCTTCCAACAATTTTATAACCCCATTTCATAGTCCGTGAAGACACAGAATGATGGCAAAATGTCCATACTCACTTCTCAGAACAGCTAAATAAAACGATTTCTGTCATTAAGTTTGTCTATCTATCTGTCTGTCTATCTGTCGGCACGAAAAATACCAGTTATCCAGATCCAGGCTAAATACCTTCAAACTGTGCAAAACATTGAAAGACTGCCTTGTCTACAGGTGCTAGATACACTCTACAAACACTTAAAATCCTGCGTTTTGAGTTGGCACGCCTATCAACCACATCCAGATACGTACCTAGCCACATGTTAATGTGCGATGGGAGAGGATGGTTTCAATGTTCGTAGGCTTCACTATGTTTCAATGTAGTGTGCATTTGTGAGATGATGGGTTGTTGCTATCTTTGTAAAGCAATTTGTTCTATTCTTGAATGATGATGGTTGCCCTGTTACTGGAGAAAATGGACCTGCATTAACTCACATTGAGAGCACTACTCCAAGTAAGCATAAAATGAAGGCAAGACAAGCCTTTCTACTCATACCATTCGATATTTTTGCTGGCAACCTGTCTCCACAAAACAGCTGCTTGCTCTGTTGCTCAGTGCCTTAGCCTGCCCTTATTACTACAGTTTCAGTGAGTGGGAACTCTAGCAAATTAACATCAGTTCTTTGTCAAACAATGTTGCCAAGTGGGAAGCCACAGAAAAGTTCTATGTCAATTGCACAGATGTATCTGCTCTCGGCCCTAAAGAATCAGTTACCGGTACGTTCACAAGTTTAAGTTAGTAGCTGACTGTTCAAATTATTGACTCAAAATCTTTCAAGGAAGATTGTTGTCCCTTCCTGTGTTGTATGTAGGCCAAAATACTAACAGACGTACTATGAGGAAGTATTGGAGTTTCAGTCAACTGAATGCCAATGTTTCTTTTGGTTTTATATTCACTGTTTGTTTTCATAAATCATGGTCACTGAGTTGTGTGGTAACTGGGATTGTATAGCCTGTACCCGGGCCCCTTGCACAAGAAACTGGTACAGTCAGACACTTGTAAGTAACAGAAGTCTCTGTACACTTTTCCCATTCACAACTGATTACTTATGTATACATTCACTTTAGGATGGCAGAACGGCACTGTGGACTGCTAGCTTTGAGGGTCATACCGACATTGTGACAGATCTTCTACACTCTGGAGCAGACCCCGACCTACAGAACAAGGTGAGGGCTGTATTTACAGTCAGCACACTGTGTCAATGAAAGGCCTGATGTGAGCCTTTGTGTATGTGTCTATATATAGGCATGTACAGGATGACCTCATCAGACTAAGAACATAATGAATTTTGTGTCTGACTGTATAAAGATGAAGGATATTTGAGTCTTTACCACTGTCTGCCAGATTAGCAATCATTGCCAATGACTATGGGATGTACGTACCACCCAAAAGCTGTAACTGTCACTGCATAGGCCATGGTAGGGAGTGTTACATGCAATTGTAGCACAGTTGTCGGTGCACGTTGAGGAAACACCTGGCTATGATCAGAGCCAAAAGCATTACTTGTGAACATTAGAAACACTCTCATCATATTTGCATCAACTCAGAGTGCTTGTGCTCAAATGTGTGCTCTTCCACTGTACAAACAATACAATAATAATTTCATTTTTACGTGTATGAATAAATTAGAGTACGTAAATTACCATAAAAGGGGTGTACGAATTAATAGGGTGTATACGAATTATTAGAAATTGTACTGTAGCTCAATTGCAGTGAAAAGATGGAAGCCGTGTTTCATGACCAATGTATGTGTATACAGAGGTGAGAGTCAGCAGTGTGTTTTCTAAATTTCTTTACTGGTGGACAAGAGAATTCCTTGAAGACTGTCCTTACCACTATGATACACATGTGCTAATTAATATCACACACCAGTACTAAAATATTATTTCTTTGTTGTTTTGAGTCCTACCGTAATGAAACATTGTGATAAATATATGAAACATAGCTATACATTATTAGCAACATATTCACTACAATATTTGAGCATAAAGGCATAAATAATAAGTTCTTGAGGAGAGTGTGAGTGAGCCCCACACTAGTGAGTTGAATTGTGTATATTTATATTGGGTGTACATCGTTCTGTATGTTTATTACATGATATCTGCGAGTCGCATGTGGACCATAAGTAAAAGTACAACTTCTAGCTAACTTCAAGGTGAGGGCTTGAATGACGAAAGACAGCCTGGAAGACCAGCTGGAGCGTGCGCATCTAGTGCATAAGGGCCAGCAGGATAGCAGTTATGTTCACAGCGACATCCAGGATGGGCAGCTGGGGCCTGAGCACTACAGTATGTATACAAGGGCTAACAATTGTGTACACATGTACAGGCTGAACGAAGGATCCATGATCCTCCTTCTTGGCTGATGTGTGACGACTGCTGGTTCATACCACTCCATGACAAGCTATTCTCTGCAGCTACGACAATCTTCTCTCAGTGAGTAAGCACTGACAAACCTTGTTTACCACATGCCACGGCCTGGGTGCTGTTTTCTGACACTTCACTAGTAAAGCCTTAGTTGTACGACAGTTCAATGCCATAGTGTATTGCTTGCTCACGCTCACCTCACAATATTCTACATTCGCCTAGTTAGAAGAGGTCTGCTGCAGCTTGTTGAGGCGAGCATGAGCCGGCCCCACACTAGTGAGTTGAATTGCGGGTTTAATGCAAAAGTAAAATTTCCACTCAGTTCTAGCGTGTCTGCATGAGTGAAAACACAAGTTAGAAGAAACGTCTAGGAGGGAAAGCTGGAGCATAAACATCTACTGTACGAAGGCAGGCAGCTGTGCAAACAAAAAGGCTACTTACATAACACAGAAGGTGGCAGATAACTGTTTACTTCAACAGTTTAGTGTAAGGTTGTCTAGCTGTGTATTTAGCATGCGTGGTGATTTTCCTTTGCTATTTGTGAAATGACTATGCATGACAAACCAGCCTGTGTGTTCACAAGAAAACAGAGGTCAGCACTAAAGCCCAGAGACGGTAGCGGCTTAGGCAAGACAAATGGCTTTATTGTGTGGTAGCTACTTCTCCATACATGACAAGCTAGCTATTTACTGCATTTGGATTACTGAACCCTCATGTGTTAGAAGCTTGTGGCAGACTGTAGAGACTGACAAACCTTGTGATCTGGTAATACACTGATGAATCATTAACTTGGCAACTAACTGCATTGCTTCCTCACGCTTGCCCTGCAATGTTCTCGCTACATTCCCCTAGTATTATGAGCAATCTCATGCCTACTGAGTAGTCTTGTATATGAACGGATTCGTTATTTTACGGTAGCCAAGGAGATTTATGGTCAATATCCAGGGTGCAGCCTGAAGGTATGGCTGAATATATTATTAGGCTATAATTAACCACTTGTTTGGTGTCAATTAGAAATCTGTCTCATTGTTACATTTGACAAATTGCTCTAATTATCACCATGGCAGCAGCCAAGTTTGATACTTTCATGGCCTTAGGCATATCCAGCGTTCCAATTTTGAGCGAAGTCTGATACCTTCAGGGCCTTAGGCACTCTTATGCAAAAGATTCACATAAGATTTAGTAAAATTTTATGAGAAATTCCCAGTGCTTAAGTACAGTTTCTTACAAGAGATTTGGGATAGTTACATAAAATTCTTAAAGTAATAAGAAACTTATGATGTTCTTATCAGAGAGTCCGTAGACTCTCTATGTAGGGATGGCGCCTACGCGCAATATATGCAATACTTAAGCAAAAGCCGCATGACTTCACCACAAATGCGCTACAAGCTTGTTTAACCACCCAGACTTCCTCTTTGCCTTTTGTGATCAGCAAGACTCATAAGGGACAAAAGCCACACGTAAGACAGCTGAACGCAAAAGTGTGCAGTAGCAAAAGTCCTATTTTTCTTGTTCTTTCTTAATTCCTTTCTTGTTTAGACCACTATGTTCAACAATGATAGGCTTGCAAACGGTTTAAGTACTCACCGTCATTTTAGCACAAAACTAATGCTTATCACAGCACGGAACTCTATGACCACTCAGCGTCTTCATAGCTTCAAATTCACCCTGGTCAATCAAAGCCATTCACAACACTCTGTGGTTGCTGTCTGTTGCAAAGAACGCCATTTTGAATTTTTTTACGTATGCACACACGTGGTGTCATTCCCAGACCAAATACCATGATCATTATTCTGGGAACGAGACTAGTGCACAAGTGAAGCCCCAAGTTGACCACTTGCACGTCTGGCACAGTCTCTTCCCATAGTAGAGGGCAGGGTTTATGAACACCACATAGGTAAGGCGCTGCATTCAGCTGCCAGCTTATAGTTTCACTAGCTACTCACAGGTTTAGTACTATAAAGCTATGATTGTCAGTTGTCAGTACAGTTTTTTGTGCTGCAGCTGGTCAGTCATCATGTGATCGAAAATCAGGAGATTGGTTTGGTACGAACCAACCTCATCACCTCAATCCCTTGCGACAATTATATAACCCCATTTCTTAGTCACTTAAGATACAGAAATATTGAAAAATGCCCATGGTCACTACCCTAGAACAGCCGAGTCTTGTCTGTAACTCCATGCATGCTGCATAGTACTGGTAGTGTAGAATTAGTTAACCCTAGCCCTTAACTTTTACCACGAGTCTCTCTCCTCTACCAACTAACCCCATTGGCCTCACCCATATTTCTACATGCACCTCGATCTAGCACTCCAGAAACAACTTCCCTATTGTTTAGCTCCAATCCTGATCCTAATCTTTCACATATATAGATATGTTTTCTGATATTTGATCGTTTTTGCTATAATAGTAGACCACCTGGTAACTAAGACGGGAAGTGGTAAAGGTCAATGCTTGTCAAGATAGTACCTAACATGTCTGTGTTTAATATAGCTACATAAATTGGAGGTGGGACTTTAAAATGTTTGGGATGGGATTGTTGATCAACTTGGGGAAGGGACAGTGAATAGTGGTGCCTTAATTGGAGTGCCTGCAGGAAGGGATGAACAATATTTAAACATGCTGTCTTTGTCAACTCTGTCTAAAGGAGCATCTGGAGGGCTCCTTGGGATCAGTACAATACTGAAGATCCTGTTCACCTGCCCAAACCCTAACCCTTACTCTACCAATACTCTCACTAAATCAGAATTCCAGTAAATTCATCACTGTTTGAGAACTCCATTCTGCACCTTGCACTAATGCCCATCTGTGTGCAAAGCATTCCATCCATTTCTTTGTCCATTTTCATTGTTACTAATTTTGCCACTTCCCAACTAGAGCACATAATCAAATGTTTTTGGAATAGATTTCCAGAGGATTTCCAATTGAGACCTACCAAGAAATCATGTCATATGCATATGCATTGTAGCATGGTATTTGGTATAGCAGAGTTGCTCTGAAGCACATTAATAAGATGGAAGCATAGATAATATACGCACAGAATAGAGATAGGCAACGGCTATATACAATGCATAGTGATATCAATTAAGTTGTTTTGTACAGTACACATTATTGTTATGTCCACACCATTACAAATTTGTGAAGTGTCTAAAGCATTTCTTGCACCTATATGTAAACACAATAATATTTATGAACTACTGTAAATTGGGAAAAATTTCAGCACGACAATATTTTTGTGGTCGTAGTCAACAATGAAAATGAAACTCATAGAAAAGTCTTAGGTTCATTCCCAGGCTCTCCCCACATACAAACAAAAAAAAAAACAAAAGGAAAGGGGAGAGCCTGGTAAAATTTATCACGTGAGAACTGTCATAGGTAGAGAGAGATGAATTACAAGTGGGCGAACGAATGAACTTGCCCACACTTTTATTGGCTGAATACTTGTTTGATTGAGAAAGCTTTTTAGCCGACAGAACGGGACTAGTCGGCACTACTCTAGATTACCTGGCATTACGACAAGCTATGGTGAGCATACACAGACTTGTACATTCGAAAATCACGCTAACTTATTCGCTTACTTGGCAAACTGACTGTTGTACACCCAGAGAATAGCTTTCCGGGCGCTACATATTAAACGCCAAGGCAGCCGTTTCCTAGGCTTTGCTCAAGTCTTATCTGTGCTAAAAAACTGTCAGAATGGGCTCCTACTAAAACACAGCTGCGTGTACTGTCGATTATGTAACCACGTGCATGGGCACATCGACGGGGTTTTACAAGGTTAATTTTAACCTATGTATGTAAGTGGTTCTGAAGCATAGCATTACTGGTTTGTGTGGAACGCTTACTTCTGGGATAGTTATGTGTAGCGTCTTTGGCTTTTCTCATTGACAATGAGGTGCAATCCCAGAACTGATTTGATAGGTATGAAGCCTAATGTCTGCTGCACCTTTGTAGGTAGCGTTGTATCTCTGGTTACAGGCATTGAAAGAAAACGTGGCGAATAAGTCACTTTTGTGATCGACCTGATCAACAACCATCATGGCTTCTTGGTTTCACTATGCTCCCCAAAAGGGCTTTGATCACTTGATTCGATTTTGATCCCGGTTGCAAACGCTTCTACACGGGACACATACATGACTACCCCTGTAAACTAAGCTGCCTAGCTACCTTTTCAAAAGAGTGAATCATGATAGTTGTAACATGTAATGGTGTGGATTCATGGGCTAGCTAGATAGCTACTGTTTATCACTGTGGATTTGTAGATGTGATGTGAAACATTCAATTTTCCTGAACTAATCTCCACTGTTCATATTGTTCACCGCTACATCACAAATATAATGTCAGAATCCCCCGATATATGTCTTGCTTTTCAGGGAAACCTTTGTCAAGGAACCAACCATCATCACTTCAATCCCTTGTGACAATTTTATAGCCCCTTTTCATAGTCCCTGAAGACACAGAATGATGGCAAAATGCCCATACTTAATTCTTAGAACAGCTGAGTCCGTAACTCCATGCATGTTGCATAGTACTAGTGGTGTAGAATTAGTTAACCCTAGCCCTTCCCCTTACCTTTTACCACCAGTCTCTCTCCTCTACCAATTAGCCCCATTGCCCTCACGCATTCACCTTCAACGTTCTCCAGAATGTTTTCAGATATTTGATCATATTTGCTGTGATAGTAACTAGAGCACCTAGTAATTAGGATGGGAAGTGGTAAAGGTCAATGCTTGTCAAGATAGTACCTAACAAGTCTGTGTTTAATATAGCTACACAAATTGGAGGTGGGGCTTAAAGATGTTTGGGATGAGGTTGTGGAATAACTCAGGGGCATAGATAATATTCACAATGGAGATAGGCAACAGCCATATACAATGCATATTGATATCAATTACGTTATTTTGTACAGTACACATTATTGTTATGTCCACACCATTACAGATTTGTGAAGTGTCTAGAGAATTTCTTGCACCTATATGTAAACACAGTAATATTTATGAACTACTGTAAATTGTGAAAAATTCTGCATTACAATATTTTTGTGGTCGTAGTCAACAATGAAAATGAAACTCATAGAAAAGTCTTAGGTTCATTCCCAGGCTCTCCCCACGCACGAACAAAAAACTGAAAGGAAAGGGGTGAGCTTGGTAAAATTTATCACGTGAGAAATGTCATAGGTAGAGAGAGATGAATTACATGTGGGCGAACAAATGAACTTGCCCACACTTTATTGACAGAATACTTGTTTGGTTGAGAAAGCTTTTTAGCCGACCGAACAGGACTAGTCAGCACTACACTACATTACCTGGCAGTACGGCAAGCTGTGGTGAGCATACACAGACTCGTACATTCGAGAACCATGCTAACTTATTCGCTCTTGGCAAACAGACCACTGTACACCCGGAGAATGGCTTTCTGGGTGCTACGTATATTAAACGCCAAGGCAGCCCTTTCCTAGGCTTTGCTCAAGTCTTATCTGCGCTAAAAAACTGTCAGAATGGGCTCCTACTAAAACACAGCTGTGTGTACTGTCGATTATGTAACCACGTGCGTGGGCACATCGACGATCTGCCTACACTCAATTAAGTCCTCTCTACCTTCTCTCTACCTTCTACGTCACTCACGTGATAAATTATTCGAGGCCCTCTACCGGTTTTCTGTAGTGCAAGTGACGAAAAACTGTGAGTGGCCTGGGAACGAGACTAGAAAGTCTTTGTCGGCTAATTCTTTAAAACAAAAATAAAGCTCTTTCTGACTTGCCTGCAGGGTAAGTACTGCTACCACCAACTTTAGCGCTGAGCTCAGAAGTTTGGGGTACAAATGAATTGGATCGAAGCAGCAGTGTGTTCATTTTAGTTTTGCTTTTGAAGCATCTGCTCAAGTGGTTTTGTCTGCCTTCACGACTGATTGCAATGAAGGTACATAATGGTAGCCATGAATGCAGCTATAGTCTTTGGCCAGAGGTAGCTCATCCACAGTTGAATCTCTCACATACCCACACCAGAGCTCGATCGCCTTGATGCTTCACATAAAGCTTTCAGTGTTGAAACATTTGATAGAAATGACGGCCTATGAAAATATTTTGGCACAAAAAGTTACCTTGCAAAATTTTACAGCTCAAACTTTTCTCAATTTACAGTAGTATGCATCACTGTATTCCCATACACAGCAAGCAATCGTCTGTGAATGACTGCTATATGCTGGGGTTTGAAGTGCAACTTGACTAGCGTATTCTCAAACCATGCTTCACTGCAGTCACCACAAACTCTGAACACTATGCAGAAAAGCGCATAAGACCGGGCGGCTAGAGTAAGAGTGTGTAACTACGTAAAATTCAAAACCGGGCGGAATTTACCGCCACTACTGAAAATAGTAACATGCCCCACGCACGCTGCATTGTTGCTAAGCACCCATGTGACCGGGTGTTCTATTTTTAGTACGGTTCAATAATTTTGCCCGGACTACGGGCTTCTATTGGAGTTACGCGCTCTTACTCTAGCCGCCCGTTCTTATGCGCTCTTACTATGCAATATCTAACTAGGTTGGAAGGGTTGTATGGTTCTGGCTAGTCTTGTTCCCAAGCCTTCCCTCTGTACCGTTTTTGACCAAAAACTGAATGGTGAAAAGGCTTGGGAACGAGTCTATAGGTACCGGCTTTATTCCCTTACAGCTATACCCGTCCATAATAATGTGTACATAAAACTGGATAAGTGTTTGCTCATCCAAGTTGCCTTCGCATCCCATGTTAATGTGTTCACAGTCAACAATGATCCTCCAATGTACAAGTTTTCATCCATCATCTCCATCACAAACCGCAGCTGGGTTTGTGTCTGCCATCCCCACTCAGCTGCTTTACCATCCACATGACCTTAGCAAGGGCTACAGAATTTTTCCTATTATGTTGCCTATCCCTGTTCTGTGCATATGACAGAACCCTTGTTTCACGACCAATGTTTGTGTATTCACAGGTGAGGTTCAGGAATGTTGTTGCTAATCAGCACTATTTGTTTGCTATGCATCAACATTTGTATGTAACACAGTACACCACTAAGTATCTCTCAACACTTGAATGTGTTTACAAATAGCAGGACTTCACCTCTAAGAATTAGAAACTTTTGTCTTGAAATCTTCTTTGATTGTATGTACATTTATTGGTCTGATTACTTCCCAGAGTTTGCTCCCAAGGTGTTTATATAACCATGGGAGGGCACAGCTCGATGCATGATGGAACCATATCAGAGTGTGCTTTTGATTGGTTTGTGGACATTAGCGAGGTTTTACAACCCTTGCTTAGCACCAAAATTGGATGGCATAGTAACTTCACTATCACTGTCTTCTTTGCTGTGCTTGCCTCTTTGCAAATGCCCTCCTAACCTCTAATTTCTTGCAAAAGTGTTTCTTGCTTGTGTGAATTCCCCATAGCAAGTGTCTTCTAGATATCTGTTTAGTGAGCATTGTTGGGTGTGTTCATAAACATGTACACACAAAATCATTTGTTGACCACTGTAAAGCTTATTGTTGTTTGCAGTACGAGCTTACACGGGGTCCTCCTAAGTCATCACTGATGAAGCAAGTTACTTCAATGCTTCTCGGCTTAGTATCAACACAAGCATCCCATTGAATTTCCGTAGTATACTTTGACAAAGCTGCCTTTCTTCCTGAAAGTCAAGGAAGTCGCCGTGATTTTTGTTCTTGTGTGTAACATCATGAGGAACCTGGTGTGTGTGAGGCATATGAGCAATGCTAATTGAATATTCGAGCATACACCTCCCAACTTTTGCCTCAAAGTGGTGTGTAAAAAGGGGTGGGTGGGGGGGCATATTTTCGGGAGCTTATGTAATACTAGGGTGGTAATGACATAGTGGTATAATTTAAGCTGGGAAGAACACTCATGGTTAAGGATCTTGGGACAGGTTCTGTGTTTGCACAGCAGGTCAGAGGTTAATATGCTACAAAACCACAAGAGAGCAGCATGGCATGTTCTTGTGTATTGAGTGGGCATTGATCATTAACCCTCGGCGCGCATGCGCAGCGAGGGTTATAGTACTTCGTTTGTCTGTCTGTCTGTCTGTGTGTCTGTCTGTTACAACTAGCTTGGCTCACCTGGCGGCTAAATCTCTGAAGTTTGGACGCAGATAGGCTTCAAACCGAACGAGGATGTGTTTAAATTGAGCCGATTTCGCCAAGAACGTTTTGTTCAAGAGTTATGCTGCGATTCGTTTGCCACGGCGAGCGCTATTCGGCCATATTCTAGTCTGAGAACGAGTTCACGCACCCTGGTCTGGGATCCCGGGAGTGTAGCGCAGCGCCGCATTACTCCCGGGATCCCAGACTAGACCAGGGCGCGTGAACTCGTTCACAGACTAGAATATGGCCGACTAGCGCTCGCCGTGGCAAACGAATCGCAGCATAACTCTTGAACGAAACGTTCTTGGCGAAATCGGTCCTCGTTCGGTTTGAAGGCATATATGGGCAATACTGCTACAATATGTATGTACATGCATGGTCAATAATGCTGCAATATGTATGTACATGCATCGGGTCAATACTGCGGCTACAATATGTATGTACAGGCATGGTACATATCCAGGATTACCGCGCTGGGAATGTCCCACACATTCCCTACTCACTACACATGCTCACTACATTAGGAAGGGGTTTGTTGGGGCAAGATAAAGGGATACTAGGACAACTTGGGACACTGTTATCCTGTACGACTTTGTGTAGTCTCAGCTAGCTATCTAGTGTACCATCATACCACATGAATTTCCTTCACCTACTTAGCTATGTCCTGTCACTCTGCGTTAATACTACGTGCCGAGGGTTAAGCACTTCAGTGCTCTTCATTATTACAGTACACATAGTCTATGGACAATATGGACTACCATTCCATGCATGTTCCATGCATCATCCTCCATTCTGTGCCAGTGCATAATACAGGTATGGTTTTCTTCATACATAAGTTCATGTGTAAGTTTATGCGGAGATGGAACAGGCATATATGGACAAATGTTACTCTAAACGACAGCTTGATGCGCCCTTGGTAACACGTAGTGCTGTGGATTAACTTGCTAGCTAGCCAGCTACTGTTGTGCACCACTGTGTGATTCACACAGATGTGATATGATGTGAGATGTTGAGTTCTTCAATTTTCCTGAACAAACCTCCACTGTTCATTGTGTTCACTGCTGTGATGTCAGAATTTGAAACAGGACCCAACCCTCATTACCTCAATCCTCTGTGACAATTTTATAAGCCCATTTTATATCCCTGGAGGGACAGAATGATGGCAAAATGCCCATATCCACAACTCAGAATGGCTAAATAAAACGACTTCTGTCATTAAGTCTATCTGTCTGTCTATCTGTTGGCACAGAAAACATCAGTTCTCCAGATCCCAGCTGTTCTATTCGTGCTAAATACCTTTAAACTGTACAAAACATTGAAAATCTGCCTTGTCTACTGGTGCTTGGTTTGCTAGATACACTCTATAAACACTTAAAATCCTGCGTTTTGAGTTGTGGGCCTGCCTATCCAGATACGTACCTAGCCACGTGTTTATGTGCGATGTGAGAGGATGGTTTCAATATTCATAGGCTTCACTATACAGTGTGCATTTGAGAGACGACGAATTGTTCCTATCTTTGTAAAGCGATTTGTGAATGATGATGTTTGCCCTGTTACTGGAGAAGATGGGCCTCTAGTAACTCACAATGGGAGAACTGCTCCAAATAAGCATAAATGGAGGGAAGACAAGTCTTTCTACTTGTACCACTCAATATTCTTGCTGGCAACCTGTCTCCACAAAACTGCTCTGATGCTCAGTACCTTAGCCTGCCCTTATTGCTACCGTTTCAGTGAGTGGGAACACCAGCAAAATTACCAGTAATTACATCAGTTCTTTGTCACACAATGTTGCGAAGTGGGAAGCCACAGAACAGTGCTATGTCAGATGTATCTGCTCTCGGCCCTAAAGGATCAGTTGCCTATATGTTCACAAGTTAAACACTAGTAGTTGGCTGTTGTCTCGATATCCCGCATGGGTATACAGCACTCTCCGAGTTTGATTGTCCACCGATCTCCAGAAAAACACGTAGGAAACACAGACTACGCCATCATGAGCTACTCCACCATATTGCATAGTCAGCACATTTGGCCTCGTGCGCATGTGACGAGATCACATTCCACGTGCTTTCATTCCACAATCTGATTGGTTCCTCAAAACTTTGAGTGGCAAAGGTTGACAGAAAATACACGGAAACACTACCAGGCCCCTTTCCCATTTTTTCAGATGGGGCCTGGGGACGAGGCTATCCCCCAGGAGGGATATAACTATGACTTAAGTGAACAGCTGGAATACATGATAAAGAGCTGCTAAGAGCACTCATGGTTACTAAGGCTCATGTGACAGGCTTTCATACTAGTTTGCACAGCAGGTCAGAGGTTAATAAGCTATAAACCACAAGACCCAGCATGCCACGTTCTAGTGTATAATCAGCACTTTGGAAACCCCCTCAAGCAGGGATTGGTGCATGGTATGTTTATATCTGGTGTGGTATGAAGTGGGCATTAATGTTAGACTGCATATGTGCATGGAATGGTAGATTCGTGCATGTATCATGTGTAATACATGCATGATATGTGCATGCATGAATCTACCATTTTATGCATGTTCCATGCGTGAGTCTACAAGTCCATGCATGCTCCATGCATCAGTCTCCCTTCCAGGCCATATACAATACAGGCGTGGTTCTGTTCTTTTTATGCATGGAACAGCCATGCATAGACAAATGATACTGTCAACAATTTATGAAATGTTGAGCTAATCATTCTTTGTTGCTGACCCCAGTCAAGTTACAGCTGTATTTAAAGTATCAGGTTACAAGATTGCAGCTTAATAAGGTTACTGACGTCTAATTGGCTCACATGGTTGCTGTTGCAAGAGTACTAATCAGCCTGGCCTGGCATGTGATGTATAATTAACCCTTGAGCTATACATTGTGCTACATCCTGTGTACCCCTAGCAGCAGATCAGTGGTAAAGTGTTAATCATTTGCTATATTCTGTGTCATTAAACATGTTGACTATAAATGATCTTTATTGTTGACTCTTTCACAGGATGGGGCCACTGCTCTGTATGTAGCCTGCCAGGAAGGTCATGCCCAGGTTGTTGAGCTGCTACTACAAGCAGGAGCTAGTGTGGAGCAGGAGACAAAGGTAAGATGGAGTGTTACAGTTATAGATTGTGTTTGTGATGCTGAACGGTGCACACATACCATAACCCCCTTGTTCAATGTTGGCTTGACAATATCCACAATGACAGTGCAAAACAGCTACATTGCTAGTCATGTACCACTGAATATCAGTGATGGCTATTAATACTAAGTGAAGGCGACTTGCATTGTCTGTGGTGATCTGCACAAGTTTGTACTGTAAGCAACAAAATCTGGGCACACAGTGTTCTGTGAACAAGGCTAGTGGTTTCATGTATGTGCACATTCAAAACAAACAGTGACTGTTCAGTAAGCTGAACTACTTCACTAAAGTTATACATGAGACATACTTGAGCACACCCACACCAAACACAGGCATTTAAACAAATGCTATTACTCTTTGACATTTTTTGCTCCTGTCAGTATCCTTGAAGTAGCATTGTAAGCACAATCTTAGAATTTAACCAAACCACTGTACACAGAATGATACTAAGTCTTATAAGTCTTAGATTGGGATTGGGAATGTTATGACATAATTTTAGTCATTCAACGCACATGTAGGTATTTCTTTTGTTTTGTGAACACATCATATTAGTCTAGTGCTTACTTGTGACTGGATCTTAATATGTGGTTACATCATGTGGATATGTTTCTGTCTGGGTTTGACTATGGTCATACTAGTCTCAAACCCAGACCCCTCTCTAGAGATGAAAGGAGGGTCTGGCGAATATAGTACATCCTCACACCATGGGCTAGCTGTTGCTATGGATTTCACTAAAAGCTACGCCTTTGAAGTCACCTACTGGGTTTCAATTGTACGGTATGCTAAGTAGGTCTGTAAAGTGTGATGAGTAAAGCTACTTGGTTGTTTATCTCCAATTTAAGCCCCCCCCCCTTGACCGTACATGGAAGTTTAATAATACACAATAAGCACAGAAGAACGCTGTGACTCCGACGAATGAGAGGGAGGTTAGAACTCACTGTACCAGTCTAGCTACCTAGTGGCCAGCGATACACCGACAAAGCGATTGGCTGCTTGGCAGCATGCTCGTAGCTAGCTGGTGGTTGTGCGAAAACTGCATTGTGTTTTCTGACCGCACACACTCTGCACCTTCATTGATTCATGATCCTTTGCCCTGCGGAACTGAGCCACTACGAGCTTCATCGCAAACCGCACGAGACGGTGACGGACTATTCTGGCATTGCTGTTTCCCCTCGCGCGCTCCACAGCGAGGAAAGGGGGCGTATGAACGAAACTAATTACCATTATAGGCCCCCCTACTTGTTGCTAAATCTAACAACAAAAAGGGGGAGCGTAATGTCGAGTGAGTACGGTAGTAGCTACATAACATCACTGCCATATGCACTCTTTGCCACAAAGACGAGGGTACGTGGGACAGTAGGGTGATTTACAGACTTAGTGTGGTACAAACTACACAAGATGACAGGAAACATGTACTAGCAGCTGAGTGATACACTTCTCGTTGGTAAGTGATGCACTTTTCATTGGTATGTGATACACCTCGTAACCACGTCCATGACCTGGAGGCAACCCAGCATCATTGTAAGAAGACTCTACACACACTAGACACACTTCCCACTGTCAGATGTTCTCACGAAAAACTGACTATATAAAACCACTCCCACATGATCTGCATGAAGCACTGTGCACCTGCATATGCCTAGTAGTATGTCAAATTGACATAATGCAGAGTGACATAATAGACCCATAGTCATGCGATGATCAGAGAGGGTACTACACCGAAGGCCAGTGTTTTTTGAGCATACGTATCTAAATGGTACTGGGAACTGATATATCCACCCACTTAACCATCACTGCCCATCACAAATGCTCCATCTATTTAATCATAACTGCCCCACTCCCAGGTAACTTAAAAGCCCCACTATTTTCAGCTCCGAACCCAATTGTACACATGTACATAAACAAAATGGAAGCTGATTTTCAGGCCCCTGCCCATCTTTCCAACACTTGACGGTGGGAACGAAACTGTAGGTACTGGCTTTATTCCCCTACGTACAGCTACACCCATCCATAATAACGTGTACATAAAACTGTATAGATTTAGAAGAGAAGGTTAACTGTTACCAACTTGAGCTCGGAAAATAACTTGCTGCAGTTTCGACTGAATGCTCCAGTCATCATCAGGCCAGTGTTTTTGAGTATTTGCATTTTGTGCAGAAGCCAACTGAGAGGCCACTGAAAATGTATAGATTGTTGCTCAGGGAGTCACCTAGCATCCCATGTTAATTTGTTCACAGTCAAAGGTGATCTTTCAATCAATAAAAAGTTTTCATCCGTCATCTCAATCACAAACCACAGCTGGGTTTGTGGCTACCATCCACACATGGCCGCTCGAGTATCCACATGACCTTAACAAGGGTTACAGAATTTTTCCTATTATGTTGCCTATCCCTGTTCTGTGGATATGACAGAACCCTTGTTTCACGACCAATGTATGTGTATTCAGAGGTGAGGGTCAGGAATGTTGTTGCTAATCAGCACTATTTGTTTGCATCAACATTTGTATGTGACACAGTACACCACTAAGTACCTCCCAACACTTGAATGTGTTTACAAATAGCAGGGCTTCACCTCTAAGAATTAGAAACTTTTGTCTTGAAATCTTCTTTGCTTGTACATATATATAAAGGCATGGTCAGTGATCTTATTACAGCGAGCACAATTTTTGACCTCAGCCTTATATCATACATCACCGAAAAGGCCGACGCGTGCAGAATCGTTCACTGCTTATCCGGTTCCAATCAGGGATACAGTTCCGAGATATTTGAAATTCTGCACAAAAGCTGCTGCAAATGAATTATGAACTCGTTATCACGCACTTTAGTGGCACAATCTTGTGGTTTCCAGTGTTTGTAATCCAATTTGTAGTGTGTTAAGTACTCAGCATGGCTTCATCACTCTTACTTTGAACTGCCACCTTAAGACTAGAAATAATCTTCACACTCTTGAGTTTCCTAATCAGGATCAAGTGTTTATGCATGAGTGATTGCTTGTGTACATCTGGAATATGAAATATGCTATTCATGACATAGTCAACTCCCAGGACAAGGTTGGTATAGTCATAGATGACACTGTTAAAGCACATGATACAGCCTCATTCTCATGCCCCCACCCAGCATTCCATCTCTTGCAGTTGGGAACTTTTATCGTCAGAGTGACATCAGGGGTAGGAATATGGTAGTAGAAACTTTTGTGTCATACCACCTGAAGTAGCCCAAAGAAGAAGTGAAAGTTAACTGTTTGCACGTGTGTTTAATTGTTGTGGAGCTACACAGCCTCTGCATGTTATTTATATACTACCGTACATCTGTGGCGCTAAACGTTGATACTAAACTTTGTAAGAAGTGTGTAACTGAAGTTAAAAGGACTACTCAGAAAAGGTCACCAGCAATAGTGTGTATGTAGTGAAAATGGTCCCACCTGTGTTTATTAATCCTTGATGTCGCTTACAAGATAAAATTCTCAGGACCCCCTGCTTTTCCATATTGAAAGTGACAAGAGCTGGGTGGTGTCCTGGGAACAGAATGCACAGAGTAAGTGGTTTTGACCACTCCATTCTGTAATCCGTACTTATGCCATCTGTATACAAAGCGTTCCATTTCTGTTTTCATTTCGATTTCCCTTTCTGGCCGTACCTTTACTGCTTCCCAAATGTTGTGTACTAATTTTCCAGGAGATTTCTAATTGAGACCCACCCTGAAATATCATGTCATATCTGTGATACACGTATGCATTGTACCATGGTAATTGGTATAGTCAATCTGAGGCACAGTGATAAGATGGAAGCCTTGTTTCACTGATGCAACAACCAATGTATGTGTATACAGAGGTTAGGGTCACCAATGTTGTTGCTAGGGATTCATTTGTTTGGCATGTATCACCATTTGCATGTGACATGGTACACCACTAACTGCATGTGCCTCCCAAAGCACTTGAATTTGTTTACAATTGAACACGGCTTCACCTGCAAGACTTGAAAACCTTGTCTTGATAATTTTGTTGCCTTAAACATACATCTATTAGTCTGATTGCTTCCCAGAGGTTGCACTCAACATCCATAGAAGATAGTTTAAGCTGCATGAAATATTGTTCTACCTATTGCCAGCTATCAAATCAGGAGTCCAACACCAGGCACCAATCCTGCATAAAAATCCACCAAAGGGTGTTGTTCACACCACATGTCCCATACTAAGCTACAGCTAAATAAGATGCACTGTATCTCCACTTCACAAGGACTGTATCTGAGACAATACTGTCGTGGGTATACACACTAATATTTATACTGTATTGAACCTTGACCTCACAATGAACCCTGTCTGTATATACTATGAGAACATGATTATTCATCAGCTGAGACTCTCCTCCCAGATGGCATCAATTAGAGTTTAACAATATCTGTCTCATTGTTATGTTTGACAAATTGCTCTAATTATTACCATGGCACCACACAAGTACATTGATTTTTATGTAGTATAACAATTTTCCTGTAACAGTAAATAGTGAGGAAGGTCATCAATTTACAAGAGCTACATAATCCACTCTGTATATTGTTATGCTTATTGAATGGTGAAATGTCTGAACTAGCTACAGCCACATTTCCAGGCCTTTCCCAATTTCCACTCTTTATCATTTTCATCGACCAAAAACTGGAGGTGTGGACGTGCCTGGGAATGAGGCTAAGCAGACAGTGTGAGCGTTTGTAAAACAGTGAGAATTACCAGCAATTTGTTCTGCATCCCTTGTATTCACAGACTGGCCAGAGTGCGCTGTACATTGCCAGTGGAAACGGCCATCAACAGATTGTCACTCACCTATTGCAAAATGGAGCTGATGTGAACCAACAGGAAGAGGTGAGATGATGTTGAACATGATCCTCCAGTGCTATGCTGCATGGAGCCAGTTGGTGTAGCTTAAATGCAGAAACACTCGAAAGGTACTGTTGGCAACTTTTTATCCGACTTCAATTGAAAGGCACCAAAGTGTCAAACATGCTAAGCAAGCGCTAGGCTTAGCCAGTTGCCTGATTTGCATAAAAGTGGCGTGTAACTAGGGTGGACTAGTTTATCTAAGTTACTGACCACTGCTAAGTAAGCTATTTCCTCTTGTTTGAAGCCATTTATGTGTGACTATACTCGTAACTTACCAGCACTTTGAAATAGTGCCAATTTTCCCACTTGATACCCATAGCCCCAACAGATTCAGCCAATTTCTAAGTTATTTGAAGGTAGTACTTCTGTCATATGTGAAAACTGGAGGTCATTTGCTGCCTTTGGCAGCCTGATGAACCCTTGGTAACAAGTAGTGCTGTGGATTAACTTGCTAGCTAGCTAGCTACTGTTGTACATCACTGTGGATTCACGGATGTGATGCGAAATGTTTAGTTCTTCAATTTTCTTGAACTGATCTCCTCCACTGTTCATTGTGTTCACTGCTGAAGTGATGTCAGAATTTGAAACCTTTGTCAAGGAACCAACCATCATCACCTCAATTTCTTCCAACAATTTTATAGCCCCATTTCATAGTCCGTGAAGACACAGAATGATGGCAAAATGTCCATACTCACTTCTCAGAACAGCTAAATAAAACGATTTCTGTCATTAAGTTTGTCTATCTATCTGTCTGTCTATCTGTCGGTACGAAAAACACCAGCTATCCAGATCCAGGCTAAATACCTTCAAACTGTGCAAAACATTGAAAGACTGCCTTGTCTACAGGTGCTAGATACACTCTACAAACACTTAAAATCCTGCGTTTTGAGTTGGCACGCCTATCAACCACATCCAGATACGTACCTAGCCACATGTTAATGTGCGATGGGAGAGGATGGTTTCAATGTTCGTAGGCTTCACTATGTTTCAATGTAGTGTGCATTTGTGAGATGATGGGTTGTTGCTATCTTTGTAAAGCAATTTGTTCTATTCTTGAATGATGATGGTTGCCCTGTTACTGGAGAAAATGGACCTGCATTAACTCACATTGAGAGCACTACTCCAAGTAAGCATAAAATGAAGGCAAGACAAGCCTTTCTACTCATACCATTCGATATTTTTGCTGGCAACCTGTCTCCACAAAACAGCTGCTTGCTCTGTTGCTCAGTGCCTTAGCCTGCCCTTATTACTACAGTTTCAGTGAGTGGGAACTCTAGCAAATTAACATCAGTTCTTTGTCAAACAATGTTGCCAAGTGGGAAGCCACAGAAAAGTTCTATGTCAATTGCACAGATGTATCTGCTCTCGGCCCTAAAGAATCAGTTACCGGTACGTTCACAAGTTTAAGTTAGTAGCTGACTGTTCAAATTATTGACTCAAAATCTTTCAAGGAAGATTGTTGTCCCTTCCTGTGTTGTATGTAGGCCAAAATACTAACAGACGTACTATGAGGAAGTATTGGAGTTTCAGTCAACTGAATGCCAATGTTTCTTTTGGTTTTATATTCACTGTTTGTTTTCATAAATCATGGTCACTGAGTTGTGTGGTAACTGGGATTGTATAGCCTGTACCCGGGCCCCTTGCACAAGAAACTGGTACAGTCAGACACTTGTAAGTAACAGAAGTCTCTGTACACTTTTCCCATTCACAACTGATTACTTATGTATACATTCACTTTAGGATGGCAGAACGGCACTGTGGACTGCTAGCTTTGAGGGTCATACCGACATTGTGACAGATCTTCTACACTCTGGAGCAGACCCCGACCTACAGAACAAGGTGAGGACTGTATTTACAGTCAGCACACTGTGTCAATGAAAGGCCTGATGTGAGCCTTTGTGTATATGTCTATATATAGGCATGTACAGGATGACCTCATCAGACTAAGAACGTAATGAATTTTGTGTCTGACTGTATAAAGATGAAGGATATTTGAGTCTTTACCACTGTCTGCCAGATTAGCAATCATTGCCAATGTACCTGCTCTAACTGTTGCCTTATTGCCGAGTGCATTAGCGCCAGGCTTTGAATGGAGGATCTATTCTCCCACAATTTTCATGTGTACATACGTGCGTACAAGTCTGTCACACTTAAAGATGTCAATTTTGGGGCACTCGTCTAGTTGGATGTGTGGCACCATGTGGCAGGTGCTAGACAACATAATTTAATCACCTGAGGATTACCAGATAAAGCGTTGTGAACACAAGTTCACCTGCAGTTCACTGGGCAGTCAGATATTGTCACCCATCCTCATCACCTTCCCCCTTCTTTGTTTTACCTCACTTGTCACTGTTTCACCACACTCATGCCACCAGTTAGGTAGTACCTGTGTGAGACTTCATATCAGTACAGGCCAGCACTAGCATGCTGGTCCTGTTGATCCTGGGAGTCAACACTAAGATCCCGCCACTGCCCCACCCCAATCAATGACCTAATAATAAGCTCGTATGACTTAAAGTGATGTGCATGTGACCAGTGGAGAGTGACACATACTATCTAGGATACACTTCCTTGAGCATAATGTAGGGTGGGTATCACTTTAAGAAACAGGTAGAGCTTTGTGGTTACTAAGGATCTTGTGGCAGGCTTCCACATTTACACAGCAGGTCAGAGTTTACTAGGCCACACACCAGTATGGGTGTTCTTGTGTATACCCATCACCTTGGAAACATAACAAAGCAGGTGTATGTTATTTTTAACTGGACCTGATATGAAGTGGGCATTGATCATCATTGCATTGCAGGTAGTGTATGGAACATTTCTGTAATTTCATATCCATTGGGTTGATGTTGAACAGCATAATGTGCGTAACAAGTTTTCATGTGAAATTAGTTAAGTTGATGTAATGGAGTAGACATCATGGTTCTGGTTGACAGTAAAACCTGTTACCTAGGCAACATATAAAGTGTTGCTCATATCTCTCTTCTACAGTGATGTTGCCTAGGTAACAGGTTATATAATAGTTATATCCCTCCCTGGGGTGTGGTGGGGCCTGGGGACGAGGCTACCCCCCAGGGTAGTCGTTTTACACATTGGGCTTACACGAGGCTTTCTGTCACTAATGTGTACGTCATAAAAGCGTGCTACGGTAGGACACACCGTACTTCAACAGTTGATGTCAGCTGACTATAATGCAAACGTATGCAAGCTGGAGCAGGAGCGAGTTGAACTAGCAATGCTGTATGCTACCTTCTATGTTTATCTATCCAGCTCGGATGCACACATCCTATACACAAATTCAAACAGACCTCACGGACCCCAGCCAGTGCCAACAGACGATCGGGGAGTTTGTCTCGATATCCCGCATGGGTATACAGCGCTCTCCGAGTTTGATTGTCCACCGATCTCCAGAAAAACGCATAGGAAACAAAGACTACGCCATCACGAGCTACTCCACCATATTGCATAGTCAGCACATTTGGCCTCGTGCGCATGTGACGAGATCACATTCCACGTGGTTTCATTCCACAATCTGATTGGTTCCTCAAAACTTTGAGTGGCAAAGGTTGACAGAAAATACACGGAAACACTACCAGGCCCCTTTCCCATTTTTTCAGATGGGGCCTGGGGACGAGGCTATCCCCCAGGAGGGATATAACTATGACTTAAGTGAACAGCTGGAATACATGATAAAGAGCTGCTAAGAGCACTCATGGTTACTAAGGCTCATGTGACAGGCTTTCATACTAGTTTGCACAGCAGGTCAGAGGTTAATAAGCTATAAACCACAAGACCCAGCATGCCACGTTCTAGTGTATAATCAGCACTTTGGAAACCCCCTCAAGCAGGGATTGGTGCATGGTATGTTTATATCTGGTGTGGTATGAAGTGGGCATTAATGTTAGACTGCATATGTGCATGGAATGGTAGATTCGTGCATGTATCATGTGTAATACATGCATGATATGTGCATGCATGAATCTACCATTTTATGCATGTTCCATGCGTGAGTCTACAAGTCCATGCATGCTCCATGCATCAGTCTCCCTTCCAGGCCATATACAATACAGGCGTGGTTCTGTTCTTTTTATGCATGGAACAGCCATGCATAGACAAATGATACTGTAAACAATTTATGAAATGTTGAGTTAATCATTCTTTGTTGCTGACCCCAGTCAAGTTACAGCTGTATTTAATGTTCTTGTAATATCATGTTAGAAGATTACTGAACTCTAATTGGCTCACATGGTTGCTGTTGCAAGAGTACTAATCAGCCTGGCCTGGCATGTGATGTATAATTAACCCTTGAGCTATACATTGTGCTACATCCTGTGTACCCCTAGCAGCAGATCAGTGGTAAAGTATTAATCATTTGCTACTCTGTGTCATTAAACATGTTGACTATAAATGTACATTGATCTTTATTGTTGACTCTTTCAGGATGGGTTCGGTGCTTTGCATGTTGCCTGTCAGGAGGGTCGTGCCCAGGTTGTTGAGCTGCTACTACAAGCAGGAGCTAGTGTGGAGCAGGAGACAAAGGTAAGATGGAGTGTTACAGTTATAGATTGTGTTTGTGATGCTGAACGGTGCACACATACCATAACCCCCTTGTTCAATGTTGGCTTGACAATATCCACAATGACCGTTCCAAACAGCTACATTGCTAGTCATGTACCACAGAATATCAGTGATGGCTATTGATACTAAGTAAAGGCGACTTGCATTGTCTGTGGTGATCTGCAGAAGTTTGTACAGCAAGCAACAAAATCTGGGCACGCAATGTTCTGTGAACAAGGCTAGTGGTTTCATGTATGTGCACAGTCAAAACAAACAGTAACTGTTTAGTAAGCTGAACTACTTCACTAAAGTTATACATGAGATATCGTGTATGTCCACATTCAAAACAAACAGTGACTGTTCGCTAAGCTGAACTACTTCACTAAAGCTATACATGAGACATACTTGAGCACACCCACACCAAACACAGGCATTTAAACAAATGCTATTACTCTTTGACATTTTTTGCTCCTGTCAGTATCCTTGAAGTAGCATTGTAAGCACAATCTTAGAATTTAACCAAACCACTGTACACAGAATGATACTAAGTCTTATAAGTCTTAGATTGGGATTGGGAATGTTATGACATAATTTTAGTCATTCAACGCACATGTAGGTATTTCTTTTGTTTTGTGAACACATCATATTAGTCTAGTGCTTACTTGTGACTGGATCTTATGTGGTTACATCATGTGGATATGTTTCTGTCTGGGTTTGACTATGGTCATGCTAGTCTCGAACCCAGATCCCTCTCTAAAGATGAAAGGAGGGTCTGGCGAATATAGTACATCCTCACACCATGGGCTAGCTGTTGCTATGGATTTCACTAAAAGCTACGCCTTTGAGGTCACTTGCTGGGTTTCAATTGTAGGGTGTGCTAAGTAGGTCTGTAAAGTATGATGAGTAAAGCTACGTGGTTATTTATCTCCAATTTAAACCCCCCCTTGACCATACATGGAAATTTAATACACAATAAGCACAGAAGAACCCTGTGACTCCGAGGAATGAGAGGGAGGTTAGAACTCACTGGACCAGTCTAGCTACCTAGTGGCCAGCGATACACCAACAAAGCGATTGGCTGCGCGGCAGCATGCTCGTAGCTAGCTGGTGGTTGTGCGAAAACTGCATCGTGTTTTCTGAACGCACACACTCTGCACCTTCATTGATTCATGATCCTTTGCCCTGCGGAACTGAGCCACTACGAGCTTCATCGCAAACCGGACGAGACGGTGACGGACTATTCTGGCATTGCTGTTTCCCCTCGCATGCTCCACAGCGAGGAAAGGGGGCGTATGAACGAGACTAATTACCATTATAGGCCCCTCTACTTGTTGCTAAATCTAATTAACAAAAAGGGGGAGCGTATTGTTGAGTGATTACGGTAGTAGTCTACGTAACATCACTGCCATATGCACTCTTTGCCACAAAGACGTGGGTACGTGGGACAGTAGGGTGATTTACAGACTCAGTGTGTAACAAACTACACAAGATGACAGGAAACATGTACTAGCAGCTGAGTGATACAGTTCTGATTGGTAAGTGATGCACTTTTCATTGGTATGTGATACACCTCGTAACCACGTCCATGAGCTGGAGGCAACCCAGCATCATTGTAAGAAGACTCTACACACACTAGACACACTTCCCACTGTCAGATGTTCTCACGAAAAACTGACTATATAAAACCACTCCCACATGATCTGCATAAGGCACAGTGCACCTGCATATGCCTAGTAGTATGTCAAATTGACATAATGCAGAGTGACATAATAGACCCATAGTCATGCAATGATCAGAGAGGGTACTACACCGAAGGCCAGTGTTTTTTGAGCATACGTATCTAAATGATACTGGGAACTGATATATCCACCCACATAACCATCACTGCCCATCACAAATGCTCCACCTATTTAATCATAACTGCCCCACTCCCAGGTAACTTAAAAGCCCCACTATTTTCAGCTCCGAACCCAATTGTACACACGTGTACATAAACAAAATGGAAGCCGATTTTCAGGCCCCTGCCCATCTTTCCAACACTTGACAGTGGGAACGAGACTGTAGGTACTGGCTTTATTCCCCTACGTACAGCTACACCCATCCATAATAACGTGTACATAAAACTGTATAGATTTAGAAGAGAAGGTTATCTGTTACCAACTTGAGCTCGGAAAATAACTTGCCGCAGTTTCGACTGAATGCTCCAGTCATCATCAGGCCAGTGTTTTTGAGAATTTGCATTTTGTGCAGAAGCCAACTGAGAGGCCACTGAAAATGTATAGATTTTTGCTCACGCGAGTCTCCTAGCATCCCATGTTAATTTGTTCACAGTCAAAGGTGATGTTTCAATCAATAAAAAGTACAAGTTTTCATCGTCATCTCAATCGCAAACCACAGCTGGGTTTGTGTCTACCATCCACACATGGCTGCTCGAGTATCCACATTACCTTAGGAAGGATTGCAGAATTTTTTCTATTACATTGCCTATCCCTGTTCTGTGGATATGACAGAACCGTTTTTTCATGACCAATGTATGTGTATTCACAGGTGATGGTCAGGAATGTTGTTGCTAATCAGCACTATTTTGTTTGCTATGCATCAACATTGGTATGTGACACAGTACACCACTAAGTACCTCCCAACACTTGAATGTGTTTACAAATAGCAGGGCTTCACCTCTAAGAATTAGAAACTTTTGTCTTGAAATCTTCTTTGCTTGTACATACATATAAAGGCATGGTCAGTGATCTTGAGACATGAATGAAGCATATCAAAGTGATGCTTTTGATGGGTTTGCGGAGATTAGCGACATTTTTGCAGCCGTTGCCTAGCACCAAAATGGCATGGCATAGTAACTTCACTATCACTGTCTTTTTGCTTCACTCTACTAGCCTCTTTGCCGTCACTCCCTTAGTGTTGTAAGGCATTGACTGCACTCTGATGGCCTCTCGGAATCCACTTCCTCGAGCTCTGTTTATCGCTCTACACTGTCTAGCTCTCTGCCTTCGCTTTGCTGGTGCTGGCACACGCTGGCCGCGCTCTGCTGACCCCAGTACTGGTATGAAACCGCAGCCGGTATGAAACAATGAGACTGCTAGCAATGCTGCTGTGCTGGGGCATTCCTAACTATAATTAATGTTTTCATTCCTAAGCGTAATGTTGTTTGCGTTTCTAAATGTGACAGATTTTTGTGTGACAGATGTTAGCACATAACTATGTAAGCCACACCCTGCCAACCGAGAACAGACAATGCAAGATCGGTAGCCTCGCCCTAATGTGCTCGGCAATAACCATTCACAAGTAACAGTAGATATTGATGGAGATATTCAGTCTGCAAGAACTACATAATCCACTGAAAGTCTTCTCTCAGAAGAACTAGCTACTGCCACATTTCCACACTTTCCAGCTCCACTTTTTAATCATTTTCAACAGTCAAAAACGAGAGGTGTCGATGGGCCTTGGAATAAGGCTAAGCAGCTATTACTTACTAGTTACTGCATCATAGCTTATGGTCAGTAACCAGGGTACAGATTGAGGGACTGGCTGAATTTATGAAAATAACCCACTATACAATATTAAGGTGGCGGTTCAACCTTCTGGGATAAACTAGTCATAAGATGTGCATTTTTTCCACACCCTACCTAGCAATATTGGCCTTTATGTAAGCTCTAAGACTGCTCTTGTTTGAGTATCTCCAGTTTGTAGTTTAAGCAGCATGCAGTAAGCAGAAACCATTTTTTAGAACTTAGCTTATATAAGAATTCTACATTCCAAATATCTGACTTGATGATGGTCAGAAAATTATGAATTTTTATTTTTTTTTATGTTCCATTTGCAGCGATGTATGCTTGAGCGCTTGCTATAAAGACTTTGGGCAATAGCGCTAAAAACCTGTTCTTGCAGCGCATCAATCATATCTAAAATTATTACAGCGAGCACAATTTTTGACCTCAGCCTTATATCATACATCACCGAAAAGGCCGACGCGTGCAGAATCGTTCACTGCTTATCCGGTTCCTATCAGGGATACAGTTCCGAGATATTTGAAATTCTGCACAAAAGCTGCTGCAAATGAATTATGAACTCGTTATCACGCACTTTAGTGGCACAATCTTGTGGTTTCCAGTGTTTGTAATCCAATTTGTAGTGTGTTAAGTACTCAGCATGGCTTCATCACTCTTACTTTGAACTGCCACCTTAAGACTAGAAATAATCTTCACACTCTTGAGTTTCCTAATCAGGATCAAGTGTTTATGCATGAGTGTTTGCTTGTGTACATCTGGAATATGAAATATGCTATTCATGATGTCATCTCCCAGGACAAGGTTGGTATAGTCATAGATGACACTCTTAAAGCACATGATACAGCCTCATTCTCATGCCCCCACCCAGCATTCCATATCTTGCAGTTGGGAACTTTTATCGTCAGAGTGACATCAGGGGTAGAAATATGGTAGTAGAAACTTTTGTGTCATACCACCTGAAGTAGCCCAAAGAAGAAGTGAAAGTTAACTGTTTGCACGTGTGTTTAATTGTTGTGGAGCTACACAGCCTCTGCATGTTATTTATATACTACCGTACATCTGTGGTGCTAAACGCTGATACTAAACTTTGTAAGAAGTGTGTAACTGAAGTTAAAAGGACTACTCAGAAAAGGTCACCAGCAATAGTGTGTATGTAGTGAAAATGGTCCCACCTGTGTTTATTAATCCTTGATGTCGCTTACAAGATAAAATTCTCAGGACTCGCTGCTTTTCCATATTGAAAGTGACAAGAGCTGGGTGGTGTCCTGGGAACAGAATGCACAGAGTAAGTGGTTTTGACCACTCCATTCTGTAATCCGTACTTATGCCATCTGTATACAAAGCGTTCCGTTTCTGTTTTCATTTCGATTTCCCTTTCTGGCCATACCTTTACTGCTTCCCAAATGTTGTGTACTAATTTTCCAGGAGATTTCTAATTGAGACCCACCCTGAAATATCATGTCATATCTGTGATACACGTATGCATTGTACCATGGTAATTGGTATAGTCAATCTGAGGCACAGTGATAAGATGGAAGCCTTGTTTCACTGATGCAACGACCAATGTATGTGTATACAGAGGTTAGGGTCACCAATGTTGTTGCTAGGGATTCATTTGTTTGGCATGTATCACCATTTGCATGTGACATGGTACACCACTAACTGCATGTGCCTCCCAAAGCACTTGAATTTGTTTACAATTGAACACGGCTTCACCTGCAAGACTTGAAAACCTTGTCTTGATAATTTTGTTGCCTTAAACATACATCTATTAGTCTGATTGCTTCCCAGAGGTTGCACTCAACATCCATAGAAGATAGTTTTAAGCTGCATGAAATATTGTTCTACCTATTGCCAGCTATCAAATCAGGAGTCCTACACCAGGCACCAATCCTGCATAAAAATCCACCAAAGGGTGTTGTTCACACCACATGTCCCATACTAAGCTACGGCTAAATAAGATGCACTGTATCTCCACTTCACAAGGACTGTATCTGAGACAATACTGTCGTGGGTATACACACTAATATTTATACTGTATTGAACCTTGACCTCACAATGAACCCTGTCTGTATATACTATGAGAACATGATTATTCATCAGCTGAGACTCTCCTCCCAGATGGTATCAATTAGAGTTTAACAATATCTGTCTCATTGTTATGTTTGACAAATTGCTCTAATTATTACCATGGCACCACACAAGTACATTGATTTTTATGTAGTATAACAATTTTCCTGTAACAGTAAATAGTGAGGAAGGTCATCAATTTACAAGAGCTACATAATCCACTCTGTATATTGTTATGCTTATTGAATGGTGAAATGTCTGAACTAGCTACAGCCACATTCCCAGGCCTTTTCCAACCTCCACTCTTTATCATTTTCATCGACCAAAAACTGGAGGTGTGGACGTGCCTGGGAATGAGGCTAAGCAGACAGTGTGAGGGTTTGTAAACAGTGAGAATTACCAGCAATTTGTTCTGCATCCCTTGTATTCACAGACTGGCCAGAGTGCACTGTACATTGCCAGTGCAAAAGGACATCAAGAGATTGTTGCCTACCTATTGAAAAATGGAGCTGATGTAAACCAACAGAAAGAGGTGAGATGATGTTGAACATGATCCTCCAGTGCTATGCTGGAGGATCACGTTTGTGTGGCTTAAATGCAGAAACACTCGAGAGGTACTGTTGGCAACTTTTTATCCGACTTCAATTGAAAGGCTCCAAAGTGTCAAGCATGCTAAGCAAGCGTTAGGCTTAGCCAGTTGCCTGATTTGCATAAAAGTGGCGTGTAACTAGGGTGGACTAGTTTATCTAAGTTACTGACCACTGCTAAGTAAGCTATTTCCTCTTGTTTGAAGCCATTTATGTGTGACTATACTCGTAACTTACCAGCACTTTGAAATAGTGCCAATTTTCCCACTTGATACCCATAGCCCCAACAGATTCAGCCAATTTCTAAGTTATTTGAAGGTAGTACTTCTGTCATATGTGAAAACTGGAGGTCATTTGCTTCCCTCATTTGAGAAAAAGCTTCGTGTTTGGCAGCCCTTGGGCAAATCACACTCACAAAGTAGTACCACCCCTTCTACTCTCGCAAGCCAGACCCAACCAACCCCAGCACCGTGCGTTATACTGAAAGCGATCTGCACTGGGGTTGGTTAGATCTGGCTTGCGAGACTACTGCCCCTTTCTGCTTTTCCTGGATAGTGATGTAAGTGAAAAGGTGTGGCCTCAACAGTTACCACTAAATAGGAAAGGATTTACCCTCATGAGCTGCTTGGCTTTGCTTCTTCACACGGTAGGGGCCCAAATGTAATGCAGGTGTATAAATACACCATTCATGCTCACGGGAAGTAAAGATTAGGCATATATATATAGGCCTATCACGTTCAAAGGGTTAACAGGATAATCATCACATTGTTTGAGCATAAGAGCATAGAATGATATTATAGGCATAATATTCTCATGCCTACGGATTAATCTTGTATATGAACAGATTCGTTTTATTTATGGTAGCCAAAGAGATTTATGGTCAATATCCAGGGTGCAGCCTCAAGGTATGGCTGAATATATTGTGAGGGTGTAATTAACCACCAAATGTATGCCTACAGTGTAATACCGTGGTGCACGTGAAGAGGTCAGTTTGTGACTGGCCATGCCTTCGCATCGAAGAAAAGGAAAGCACGGTGTACTGCTGTTGGGGAGCCTGAGAACGCAGTGAAACGTAGAAAAGCCTTAGGCCTACTGTCTGAGGAAGACTTATTAGTGAGGAACTTGAGAGAGAGACAAAGTGAGTAAGAGAGCTTCTGAAACATGTGAGCGGACTTTGCACAGGCAAGAACAGAACCGAACACAGATAGCAAGCATAAACGCTTATCATATAGCTTGTGCCGAGGGTTCTGCACTTCAGTGCTGTTCATTTGAAAAGATTATGGTATGTAACCTCACCTGTTAAGCCCCACCCTCAATTTGTGTTGCCACAAGATTGTGAATAAACCAAGAGCTGGACTCCTCAAAGCATCCTCATACAGAGAGTTGCCCCACCATTTCAGTAGTGGACTACATGTCAGTAGTTCAAAATGGACCAAAATCTGTAGTCATGTGGTAATGGAATGGGTACAACCAGTGTTTTTAAGTCTACTGTCCCACACATTTAGCTACAAGCTGTCTTGAGCACTGTATGTCCATGAAGATGATTGCCTCCCTGTCATAGAGAAAGTTGAGAACATGTCACTATATTCTTATAATTATGGAAGTCCCGAGTGCAAATTGGACATTATTCAGTCACATATTTTCATTGTATTAACACACAGTTAGCTTTGTTTTCAGTTCCTTCCCCAGCTGTTCGGTCTTATTTTTCATATGTCATGCAGACTGAACAGCTTAGGAGGAGCCTGGGAATGAGGCTAATGCATTGTATCAACTGAACTATCATTAAGGGTGGGCATCAATATCTGATGCGTCTATGAAGTGTGTATCAACTCTACGTACTTTCAATGGAAGTTCATTCTTGTGTATGTGATGAAATATTACCTCTAGGACAGGTACACCTAGAACATCTAGTCAGATGTCACAAAGTAGGTTTCCAGAAAATTCCTACTTGATGCATGCCTAGCTACCCCTAAACAATGTCCTCACATCATATCTGTGATATACACAAATGTAGCAGTCCCATAAATTTTTGCACCACACATTTTGAGAGCATTGCCATGTAGGAAGCACTATATTGTTGAACATGTGAGAGAGTTATTAAAAGATGGCAATTTTGTGTGATGTCAATTAGTTGCACTATATCGTGTAAACTAACTTATTGATAGTTGGGCTTGCTTTGGTTGAAAACTGTACCTGTTTTAACTGTGGCCTTATGTCGAGTGCATTAGTGCATGGCTTTGAATGGAGGATCTATTCTCACAATTTTCATGCGTACGTACGTGTGTACAAGTCTGTCACACTTAGAGATGTAAATTTTGGGGCACTCGCCCAGGTGGATGTTTGACACCATGTGACAGGTGATAGACAACATAATTTAATCACCTGAGGATTACCAGATAAAGCATTGTGAACACAAGTTCACCTGCAGTTCACTGGGCAGTCATATATTGTCACCCACCCTCATCACCTTCCCCCTTCTTTGCTTTACCTCACTTGTCACTGTTTCACCACACTCATGCCACCAGTTAGGTAGTACCTGTGTGAGACTTCATCTCAGTACAGGCCAGCACTAGCATGCTGGTCCTGTTGATCCTGGGAGTCAACACTTTTACCTCACTTGTCACTGTTTCACCACACTCATGCCACCAGTTAGGTAGTACCTGTGTGAGACTTCATCTCAGTACAGGCCAGCACTAGCATGCTGGTCCTGTTGATCCTGGGAGTCAACACTTTTACCTCACTTGTCACTGTTTCACCACACTCATGCCTCCAGTTAGGTAGTACCTGTGTGAGACTTCATCTCAGTACAGGCCAGCACTAGCATGCTGGTCCTGTTGATCCTGGCAGTCAACACTAATGAGACCAGGCCTCTGCGCACCCCAATCAATGACTGAATAATAAGCTCATATTACTTAAAGTGATGTGCATGTGACCAGTGGAGAGTGACACATACTATCTAGGATACACTTTTCTTGAGCATAATGTAGGGTGGGTATCACTTGTTGGTATTATAAAGAACCAGGTAGAGCTCTCATGGTTACTAAGGATCTTGGGGCAGGCTTCCACATTTACACAGCAGGTCAGAGTTTACTAGGCCCCACACCAGTATGGCGTGTTCTTGTGTATACCCATCACCTTGGAAGCATAACAAAGCAGGCACTGGTGTGTGTTATTTTAACTGGGCCTGATACGAAGTGGGCATTGATCATCATTGCATTGCAGGTAGTGTATGGAACATTTATTTTGTCTGTAATTTCATATCCATTGGGTTGATGTTGAACAGTATAATGTGCATAACAAGTTTTCATGCAAAATTAGTTAAGTTGATGTAATGGAGTAGACATCATGGTTCTGGTTGACAGTAAAACCTGTTACCTAGGCAACATATAAAGTGTTGCTCATATCTCTCTTCTGCAGTGATGTTGCCTAGGTAACAGGTTATATAATAGTTATATCCCTCCCTGAGGTGTGGTGGGGCCTGGGGACGAGGCTACCCCCCATGGTAGTCGTTTTACACATTGGGCTTACACGAGGCTTTCTGTCACTAATGTGTACGTCATAAAAGCGTGCTACGGTAGGACACACCGTACTTCAACAGTTGATGTCAGCTGACTATAATGCAAACGTATGCAAGCTGGAGCAGGAGCGAGTTGAACAAGCAATGCTATATGCTACCTTCTATGTTTATCTATCCAGCTCGGATGCAGACATCCTATACACAAATTCAAACAGACCTCACGGACCCCAGCCAGTGCCAACAGACGATCGGGGAGTTTGTCTCGATATCCCGCATGGGTATACAGCGCTCTCCGAGTTTGATTGTCCACCGATCTCCAGAAAAACGCGTAGGAAACAAAGACTACGCCATCACGAGCTACTCCACCATATTGCATAGTCAGCACATTTGGCCTCGTGCGCAGGTGACGAGATCACATTCCACGTGGTTTCATTCCACAATCTGATTGGTTTCTCAAAATTTTGAGTGGCAAAGGTTGACACAAAATACACGGAAACACTACCAGTCCCCTTTCCCATTTTTTCGGGTGGGGCCTGGGGAGGAGGCTACCCCGAGGGAGGGATATAACTATGACTTAAATGAACAGCTGGAATACATAATAAGAGCACTCATGGTTACTAAGGCTCCTGGGACAGGCTTCAATACTAGTTTGCACAGCAGGTCAGAGGTTAATAAGCTATAAACCACAAGGCCACAGCATACCATGTTCTAGTGTATAATCAGCACCTTGGAAACACCCTCAAGCAGGCATTGGTGCATGGCATGTTTATAACTGGTGTGGTATGGAGTGGGCATGAATGTTAGACTGCATATGTACATGGAATGGTAGATTCATGCATGTATCATGTGTAATACATGCATGATATGTGCATGCATGAATCTACCTTTTTATGCATGTTCCATGCGTGAGTCTACAAGTCCAAGCATGCTCCATACATCAGTCTCCCTTCCAGGCCATATACAATGCAGGCGTGGTTCTGTTCTTTTTAAGCATGGAACAGCCATGCATGGACAAATGATACTGTAAACAATTTATGAAATGTTGAGTTAATTAGTCTTTGTTGCTGACTCCCAGTCAAGCTGCAGCTGAATTTAATGTTCTTGTAATATCAGGTTACAAGATTGCAACTTAATAAGATTACTGAACTCTAATTGGCTCACATGGTTGCTGTTGCAAGAGTACTAATAAGCCAGGCAGGGCATGTGATGTATAATTAACCCTTGAGCTATACATTGTGCTACATCCTGTGTACCCCTAGCAGCAGATCAATGGTAAAGTGTTAATCACTTGCTACACTGTGTCACTAAACATGTTGACTATAAATGTACATTGATCTTTATTGTTGACTCTTTCACAGACTGGGTTCACTTCTCTGCATGTGGCCTGCCAAGAGGGTCATGCCCAGGTTGTTGAGCGGCTACTACAAGCAGGAGCTAGTTTGGAGCAGGAGACAAAGGTAAGATGGAGTGTTACAGTTAGATTGTTTGTACACACATACCATAACAGAGTGCCCCCTCCTCTTCTGTACACTACTTTTAGTCAAAACGTGGGAGGAGGTGTTTACTTGAATATTCAATTTGTCTTCAGTATACGTCCCCTAGTTCAATGTTGGCTTGACAATATCCACAATGATTGTGCCAAACAGTTACATCACTAGTCATGTACCACAGAATATCAGTGATGGCTATTGATACTAAGTGAAGGCGACTTGCATTGTCTGTGGTGATCTGCACAAGTTTGTACTGTAAGCAACAAAACCTGGGCACACAGTGGTCTGTGAACAAGGCTAGTGGTTTCATGTATGTGCACAGTCAAAACAAACAGTAACTGTTCAGTAAGGTGAACTACTTCACTAAAGCTATACATGAGACATACTTGAGCACACCCACACCAAACACAGGCATTTAAACAAATGCTATTACTCTTTGACATTTTTTGCTCCTGTCAGTATCCTTGAAGTAGCATCGTAAGCACAATCTTAGAATTTAACCGAACCACTGTACACAGAATGATACTAAGTCTTATAAGTCTTAGATTGGGATTGGGAATGTTATGACATAATTTTAGTCATTCAACACACATGTAGGTATTTCTTTTGTTTTGTGAACACATCATGTATGTCTAGTGCTTACTTGTGACTGGACCTTATGTGGTTACATCATGTGGATATGTTTCTGTCTGGGTTTGACTATGGTCATGCTAGTCTCGAACCCAGATCCCTCTCTAAAGAGGAAAGGAGGGTCTGGCGAATATAGTACATCCTCACACCATGGGCTAGCTGTTGCTATGGATTTCACTAAAAGCTACGCCTTTGAGGTCACTTGCTGGGTTTCAATTGTAGGGTGTGCTAAGTAGGTCTGTAAAGTATGATGAGTAAAGCTACGTGGTTATTTATCTCCAATTTAAACCCCCCCTTGACCATACATGGAAATTTAATACACAATAAGCACAGAAGAACCCTGTGACTCCGAGGAATGAGAGGGAGGTTAGAACTCACTGGACCAGTCTAGCTACCTAGTGGCCAGCGATACACCAACAAAGCGATTGGCTGCGCGGCAGCATGCTCGTAGCTAGCTGGTGGTTGTGCGAAAACTGCATCGTGTTTTCTGAACGCACACACTCTGCACCTTCATTGATTCATGATCCTTTGCCCTGCGGAACTGAGCCACTACGAGCTTCATCGCAAACCGGACGAGACGGTGACGGACTATTCTGGCATTGCTGTTTCCCCTCGCACACTCCACAGCGAGGAAAGGGGGAGTATGAACGAGACTAATTACCATTATAGGCCCCTCTACTTGTTGCTAAATCTAATTAACAAAAAGGGGGAGCGTATTGTTGAGTGATTACGGTAGTAGTCTATGTAACATCACTGCCATATGCACTCTTTGCCACAAAGACGTGGGTACGTGGGACAGTAGGGTGATTTACAGACTTAGTGTGTAACAAACTACACAAGATGACAGGAAACATGTACTAGCAGCTGAGTGATACACTTCTGATTGGTAAGTGATGCACTTTTCATTGGTATGTGATACATCTCGTAACCACGTCCATGAGCTGGAGGCAACCCAGCATCATTGTAAGAAGACTCTACACACACTAGACACACTTCCCACTGTGAGATGTTCTCACGAAAAACTGACTATATAAAACCACTCCCACATGATCTGCATAAGGCACAGTGCACCTGCATATGCCTAGTAGTATGTCAAATTGACATAATGCAGAGTGACATAATAGACCCATAGTCATGCAATGATCAGAGAGGGTACTACACCGAAGGCCAGTGTTTTTTGAGCATACGTATCTAAATGATACTGGGAACTGATATATCCACCCACATAACCATCACTGCCCATCACAAATGCTCCACCTATTTAATCATAACTGCCCCACTCCCAGGTAACTTAAAAGCCCCACTATTTTCAGCTCCGAACCCAATTGTACACACGTGTACATAAACAAAATGGAAGCCGATTTTCAGGCCCCTGCCCATCTTTCCAACACTTGACAGTGGGAACGAGACTGTAGGTACTGGCTTTATTCCCCTACGTACAGCTACACCCATCCATAATAACGTGTACATAAAACTGTATAGATTTAGAAGAGAAGGTTATCTGTTACCAACTTGAGCTCGGAAAATAACTTGCCGCAGTTTCGACTGAATGCTCCAGTCATCATCAGGCCAGTGTTTTTGAGAATTTGCATTTTGTGCAGAAGCCAACTGAGAGGCCACTGAAAATGTATAGATTTTTGCTCACGGGAGTCTCCTAGCATCCCATGTTAATTTGTGCACAGTCAAAGGTGATCTTTCAATCAATAAAAAGTACAAGTTTTCATCCGTCATCTCAATCGCAAACCACAGCTGGGTTTGTGTCTACCATCCACAGCTGGGTTTGTGTCTACCATCCACAGCTGGGTTTGTGTCTACCATCCACACATGGCTGCTCGAGTATCCACATTACCTTAGGAAGGATTGCAGAATTTTTTCTATTACATTGCCTATCCCTGTTCTGTGGATATGACAGAACTGTTTTTTCATGACCAATGTATGTGTATTCACAGGTGATGGTCAGGAATGTTGTTGCTAATCAGCACTATTTTGTTTGCTATGCATCAACATTGGTATGTGACACAGTACACCACTAAGTACCTCCCAACACTTGAATGTGTTTACAAATAGCAGGGCTTCACCTCTAAGAATTAGAAACTTTTGTCTTGAAATCTTCTTTGCTTGTACATACATATAAAGGCATGGTCAGTGATCTTGAGACATGAATGAAGCATATCAAAGTGATGCTTTTGATGGGTTTGCGGAGATTAGCGACATTTTTGCAGCCGTTGCCTAGCACCAAAATGGCATGGCATAGTAACTTCACTATCACTGTCTTTTTGCTTCACTCTACTAGCCTCTTTGCCGTCACTCCCTTAGTGTTGTAAGGCATTGACTGCACTCTGATGGCCTCTCGGAATCCACTTCCTCGAGCTCTGTTTATCGCTCTACACTGTCTAGCTCTCTGCCTTCGCTTTGCTGGCGCTGGCACACGCTGGCCGCGCTCTGCTGACCCCAGTACTGGTATGAAACCACAGCCGGTATGAAACAATGAGACTGCTAGCAATGCTGCTGTGCTGGGGCATTCCTAACTATGATTAATGTTTTCATTCCTAAGCATAATGTTGTTTGCGTTTCTAAATGTGACAGATTTTTGTGTGACAGATGTTAGCACATAACTATGTAAGCCACACCCTGCCAACTGAGAACAGACAATGCAAGATCGGTAGCCTCGCCCTAATGTGCTCGGCAATAACCATTCACTAGTAACAGTAGATATTGATGGAGATATTCAGTCTGCAAGAACTACATAATCCACTGAAAGTCTTCTCTCAGAAGAACTAGCTACTGCCACATTTCCACACTTTCCAGCTCCACTTTTTAATCATTTTCAACAGTCAAAAACGAGAGGTGTCGATGGGCCTTGGAATAAGGCTAAGCAGCTATTACTTACTAGTTACTGCATCATAGCTTATGGTCAGTAACCAGGGTACAGATTGAGGGACTGGCTGAATTTATGAAAATAACCCACTATATAATATTAAGGTGGCGGTTCAACCTTCTGGGATAAACTAGTCATAAGATGTGCATTTTTTCCACACCCTACCTAGCAATATTGGCCTTTTTGTAAGCTCTAAGACTGCTCTGTTTGAATATCTCTAGTTTGTAGTTTAAGCAGCAGTAAGCAGAAACCATTTTTTAGAACTTAGCTTGTATAAGAATTCTACATTCCAAATATCTGACTTGGTGTTGGTCAGAAAATTACGAATTTTTTTTTTTTTTATGTTCCATTTGCAGCGATGTATGCTTCAGCGCTTGCTATAAAGACTTTGGGCAATAGCGCTAAAAACCTGTTCTTGCAGCGCATCAATCATATCTAAAATTATTACAGCGAGCACAATTTTTGACCTCAGCCTTATATCATACATCACCGAAAAGGCCGACGCGTGCAGAATCGTTCACTGCTTATCCGGTTCCAATCAGGGATACAGTTCCGAGATATTTGAAATTCTGCACAAAAGCTGCTGCAAATGAATTATGAACTCGTTATCACGCACTTTAGTGACACAATCTTGTGGTTTCCAGTGTTTGTAATCCAATTTGTAGTGTGTTAAGTACTCAGCATGGCTTCATCACTCTTACTTTGAACTGCCACCTTAAGGTGGCACGGTCGTCACTCGGCGGAGGTTAACGAAAACATAAACCTGGGTTACAGTCAGGACCAGGGTTACTCCTAGTTCCAGGATTAGGGTTTGCTTTAGGGCAATCTTGCTTTGCCTAATTTTAAAAAGAGTTTTAGTAGCTCATTAATATATTCATGAACCCCAAATTGCCACTCGATGGACGCATCTACACGCTCACTGTAGGTAGTGTCCCAACCACCAATGTATCTCAAAACAATCTATGCCAGCTTTTGCTCAAAGCTACTCTCAAAGTCAGGCTAGACTCATGTTTGTCACTACTCTTGGAATGGACGACTTTGACTGCACCAAAATGAATGCACATTTTAAAAAATTCACAGCTTGTCTACAGGAGGGGCTCATTCACGAGTGGAAGCAAGCATTACTAGCCCCACCTCTCTCCCTTATGTCGCTAAACAACTCACGGCTCTGTTCCACACACAGCCACCGTTCAGCTCCCTTGGCTGTCAGACTGTAGCACCAACGATAAATTGCGTATTCTAGTTAAAGCCCATCCCAGCACTTGAAGCACCTGGCCACGGTCACCAACTAGGCTAGGCATACGGCCGCGAGACCTGGGCCTACTCAACAAACACAGTCTTGGCCACTGTGGCCTTTCTGCTTCTTCTAGACGCAAGCTTGCTTTTACAAGCAGACATTACGCACTACTCACAGCTACTAAACTCCTTTTTTTTTTTTTTTTTTTTTTTTTAAGTCGATCTAAGCTTATTTTCAAAGTTCCGACACCACATGAAGGGCCACATCTTAACTAACTTAATTATAAACTGATTATTGGATGGCAATGCCGACAGGAAATGGGGAAAATCCCCAATTTTACGGACCGTGAACGGTTTGAGACTCTCAAAACGGACTGTGCACTAAAATTTTAACAAGACAAAGAAGTCTATCAGCTTGGATTCCAGGTTTGTTGACCTTAAAAATCCAGGGTACTGTGCCACCTTAAGACTAGAAATAATCTTCACACTCTTGAGTTTCCTAATCAGGATCAAGTGTTTATGCATGAGTGTTTGCTTGTGTACATCTGGAATATGAAGTATGCTATTCATGATGTCATCTCCCAGGACAAGGTTGGTATAGTCATAGATGACACTCTTAAAGCACATGATACAGCCTCATTCTCATGCCCCCACCCAGCATTCCATCTCTTGCAGTTGGGAACTTTTATCGTCAGAGTGACATCAGGGGTAGAAATATGGTAGTAGAAACTTTTGTGTCATACCACCTGAAGTAGCCCAAAGAAGAAGTGAAAGTTAACTGTTTGCACGTGTGTTTAATTGTTGTGGAGCTACACAGCCTCTGCATGTTATTTATATACTACCGTACATCTGTGGTGCTAAACGTTGATACTAAACTTTGTAAGAAGTGTGTAACTGAAGTTAAAAGGACTACTCAGAAAAGGTCACCAGCAATAGTGTGTATGTAGTGAAAATGGTCCCACCTGTGTTTATTAATCCTTGATGTCGCTTACAAGATAAAATTCTCAGGACCCCCTGCTTTTCCATATTGAAAGTGACAAGAGCTGGGTGGTGTCCTGGGAACAGAATGCACAGAGTAAGTGGTTTTGACCACTCCATTCTGTAATCCGTACTTATGCCATCTGTATACAAAGCGTTCCATTTCTGTTTTCATTTCGATTTCCCTTTCTGGCCGTACCTTTACTGCTTCCCAAATGTTGTGTACTAATTTTCCAGGAGATTTCTAATTGAGACCCACCCTGAAATATCATGTCATATCTGTGATACACGTATGCATTGTACCATCGTAGTTGGTATAGTCAATCTGAGGCACAGTGATAAGATGGAAGCCTTGTTTCACTGATGCAACAACCAATGTATGTGTATACAGAGGTTAGGGTCACCAATGTTGTTGCTAGGGATTCATTTGTTTGGCATGTATCACCATTTGCATGTGACATGGTACACCACTAACTGCATGTGCCACCCAAAGCACTTGAATTTGTTTACAATTGAACACGGCTTCACCTGCAAGACTTGAAAACCTTGTCTTGATAATTTTGTTGCCTTAAACATACATCTATTAGTCTGATTGCTTCCCAGAGGTTGCACTCAACATCCATAGAAGATAGTTTAAGCTGCATGAAATATTGTTCTACCTATTGCCAGCTATCAAATCAGGAGTCCAACACCAGGCACCAATCCTGCATAAAAATCCACCAAAGGGTGTTGTTCACACCACATGTCCCATACTAAGCTGTGGCTAAATAAGATGCACTGTATCTCCACTTCACAAGGACTGTATCTGAGACAATACTGTCGTGGGTATACACACTAATATTTATACTGTATTGAACCTTGACCTCACAATGAACCCTGTCTGTATATACTATGAGAACATGATTATTCATCAGCTGAGACTCTCCTCCCAGATGGTATCAATTAGAGTTTAACAATATCTGTCTCATTGTTATGTTTGACAAATTGCTCTAATTATTACCATGGCACCACGCAAGTACATTGAATTTTATGTAGTATAACAATTTTCCTGTAACAGTAAATAGTGAGGAACGTCATCAATTTACAAGAGCTACATAATCCACTCTGTATATTGTTATGCTTATTGAATGGTGAAATGTCTGAACTAGCTACAGCCACATTCCCAGGCCTTTTCCAACCTCCACTCTTTATCATTTTCATCGACCAAAAACTGGAGGTGTGGACGTGCCTGGGAATGAGGCTAAGCAGACAGTGTGAGGGTTTGTAAAACAATGAGAATTACCAGCAATTTGTTCTGCATCCCTTGTATTCACAGACTGGCCAGAGTGCACTGTACATTGCCAGTGCAAAAGGACATCAACAGATTGTTGCCCACCTATTGCAAAATGGAGCTGATGTAAACCAACAGGAAGAGGTGAGATGATGTTGAACATGATCCTCCAGTGCTATGCTGCATGGAGCCAGTTGGTGTAACTTAAATGCAGAAACACTCGAAAGGTACTGTTGGCAACTTTTTATCCGACTTCAATTGAAAGGCACCAAAGTGTCAAGCATGCTAAGCAAGTGCTAGGCTTAGCCAGTGGCCTGATTTGCATAAAAATAGTGTGTAACTGGGGTGGACTAGTTTATCTAAGTTACTGACCACTGCTAAGTAAGCTATTTCCTCTTGTTTGAAGCCATTTATGCGTGACTATACTCGTAACTTACCAGCACTTTGAAATAGTGGCAATTTTCCCACTTGATACCCATAGCCGCAACAGATTCAGCCAATTTCTAAGTTATTTGAAGGTAGTACTTCTGTCATATGTGAAAACTGGAGGTCGTTTGCTTCCCTCATTTGAGAAAAAGCTTAGTGTTTGGCAGCCCTTGGGCAAATCACACTCACAAAGTAGTACTACCCCTTCTACTCTCGCAAGCCAGACCCAACCAACCCCAGCACCGTGCGTTATACTGAAAGCGATCTGCACTGGGGTTGGTTAGATCTGGCTTGCGAGACTACTGCCCCTTTCTGCTTTTCCTGGATAGTGATGTAAGTGAAAAGGTGTGGCCTCAACAGTTACCACTAAATAGGAAAGGATTTACCCTCAGGAGCTGCTTGGCTTTGCTTCTTGACACGGTAGGGGCCCAAATGTAATGCAGGTGTATAAATACACCGTTCATACTGCATTTGGATTACTGAACCCTCACGTGTTAGAAGCTTGTGGCAGACTGTAGAGACTGACAAACCTTGTGATCTGGTAATACACTGATGAATCATTAACTTGGCAACTAACTGCATTGCTTCCTCACGCTTGCCCTGCAATGTTCTAGCTACATTCCCCTAGTATTATGAGCAATCTCATATGAACGGATTCGTTATTTTACGGTAGCCATGGAGATTTATGGTCAATATCCAGGGTGCAGCCTGAATGTATGTCTGTAAGGCTATAATTAACCACTTATTTGGTGTCAATTAGAAATCTGTCTCATGACAAATTGCTCTAATTATCACCATGGCAGCAGGCAAGTTTGATACTTTCAGGGCCTTAGGCATATCCAGCGTTCCAATTTTGAGCGAAGTCTGATACCTTCAGGGCCTTAGGCACTCTTATGCAAAAGATTCACAGTAAAATTTTATGAGAAATTCCCAGTGCTTAAGTACAGTTTCTTACAAGAGATTTGGGATAGTTACATAAAATTTTTAAAGTAATAAGAATCTTATGATGTTCTTATCAGACAGTCCGTAGACTCTCTATGTAGGGATGGCACCTATGCGCAATATATGCAATGCTTAAGCAAAAGCCGCATAACTTCACCACAAATGCGCTACAAGCTTGTTTAACCACCCAGACTTCCTCTTTGCCTTTTGTGATCAGCAAGACTCATAAGGGACAAAGGCCACGCGGAAGACAGCTGAACGCAAAAGTGTGCAGTAGCAAAAGTCCTATTTTTCTTGTTCTTTCTTAGTTCCTTTCTTGTTAAGACCACTATGTTCAACAATGATAGGCTTGCAATCGGTTTAAGTACTCACCGTCATTTTAGCACGAAACTGATAGCGCGGAACTCTATGACCACTCAGCGTCTTCATAGCTTCAAATTCACCCTAGTCAATCAAAGCCATTCACAACGCATGCACACACGTGGTGTCATTCCCAGACCAAATATCATGATCATTGTTCTGGGAACGAGACTAGTGCACAAGTGAAATCCCAAGTTGACCACTTGCACGGCTGGCACAGTTTCTTCCCATAGTGGAGGGCAGGGTTTATGAACACCACATAGGTAAGGCACTGCATTCAGCTGCCAACTTATAGCTTCACTAGCTACTCACAGGTTTAGTACTATAAAGCTATGATTGTCAGTTGTCAGTACAGTTTTCTGTGCTGCAGCTGGTCAGTCATCATGTGATCAAAAATCAGGAGATTGGTTTGGTACGAACCAACCCTCCTCACCTCAATCCCTTGCGACAATTTTATAACCCCATTTCTTAGTCACTTAAGATACAGAAAGATTGAAAAATGCCCATGGTCACTACCCTAGAACAGCCCAAGTCCTGTCCGTAACTCCATGAATGCTGCATAGTACTGGTAGAGTAGAATTAGTTAACCCTAGCCCTTAACTTTTACCATCGGCCTCACCCATATTTCTGCATGCACCTCTAACCTTCTCCAGAACCAACTTCCCTATTATTTAGCTCCAACCCTGATCCTAATCTTTCACATATATAGATATTGTTTCTGCTATAATAGTAGACCACCTGGTAACTAGGACGGGAAGTGGTAAAGGTCAATGCTTGTCAAGATTGTACCTAACAGTGTGTGTTTAATATAGCTGCACAAATTGGGGGTGGGGCTTAAAGATGTTTGGGATGGGATTGTCGAATAACTCAGGGGAGGGACAATGAATAATGGGGCCTTAATTGGAGTGCCTGCAGGAAGGGATGAACAGTATTTAAACATGCTGTCTTTGTCAACTCTGTCTAAAGGAGCATCTGGAGGGCTCCCTGGGATCAATACGATACTGAAGATCCAGTTCACCTGCCCAAACCCTAACCCTTACGCATTTTTGTTTCTATTTCCGTCTCCATTTTCATTGTTCATAATTTTACCACTTCCCAACTAGAGCACATAATCAAATGTTGTGAACTGGGTTTCCAGAGGGTTTCTCACAAATCACATCATATTTATCATATGTGGCAGTCCCATGTAGAAATCGAAGGTTATTCCGTCGCGTATTTCGATCACATTGCTGCGTTCGAAGCGCCGTATCGCTGAACTTCCGTTAAGGGCGGGGCTCATACGCGCTTCGTAGATGCATGAATATCTAATAAATCTGTGCAGTTTTTGCTCACCCTACCTAGCAATATTGACATTTTTTGAAGCTCTAAGACTGCTCTGTTTGAATATCTAGTTTTTAGTTTAAGCAGCAGTAAGCAGAAACCATTTTTTAGAACTTAGCTTGTATAAGAATTCTACATTCCAAATATCTGACTTGATTATGTTCTATTTGCAGCGATATATGTTTGAGCTAAATTTATTACTGCGAGCGCAATTTTTGACCTCTGGCTTATATCATGCATCACCGAAAAGGCCAATGCGTGCAGAATCATTTGCTGCTTGTCCGGTTCCAATCAGGGATACTGTTCCTGAGATATTTGGAATGTCGCCTGAAGTATGACAGTTCTGCACAAAAGCTGCTGCAAGTGAATTATGAATCTCGTTATCACGCAACTTAAGTGACACATCTTGTGGTTTCCAGTGTTTGTAATCCAATTTGTAATGTGTTAAGTACTTAGCATGGCTTCATTACTCGTACTTTGAACTGCCATAGCTTCATAAGCTTCACAGTCTGGAGTTTCCTAATCAGGCTGCATGAGTGTTTGCTTCTGTGCATCTGGAATACGATATTTTTATGTTATTTGTGACAGTGTATGTATTGCGCACACATTTGATTCTTGTTTATAGGTGAAATAAATAATGAATTTCTTTATTCTCTTTGTGATAGAGCGGAGCCACTTCACTCCTCATTGCTTGTCAGAATGGCCACCAGGCCATTGTTGAACGACTTCTTCAGAGTGGTGCCAGTGTTGACAAGCAGAGAAAGGTGAGGATCAGCAGTGTTGTTGCTAGGTTGTTACACATCATCATTTGTTGGCAGATTTAAGGAAAGAGATCACTTCTTGTGAATGTCAAATTTTTAGTTAGTCATATGATGTTAAATATGTTCAACTAGCTTCTTTTTGCACTTCCTTGTGTTTTCTTAGCTCCTTTCTTTCCTGAAGTACATGTACAAGCAATTCTAAGACTACAGTACTTTCAGTTGAATAACACCATTCCTATACTAATGTGCATACATACGTATCAGAGTCAATACACTCGTCTCGCTCCCAGACCCTTAGTAAGACGTGTGTGTACCGTTCCAAGGGTCTGGGAACAAGACTAGGATGGCACGGCTGCATAATATAAACTGAAAGCCATATATCTTTACCACAAATACAATAAAAGCTTATTTAAGTGCCCAGCCTTCCTCTTTGAGAGTTCTTTTATGATCAGCAAGGCACATATAGCTGGACAAAAGCCTCGTGGAAGACAGCTAAACGCGAAAGTGTGTGGTAGCGAAAGTGGCATTTTTGAAATAGGCACCTCCATACAGTGAGCATTCAGCAGTAGTAGCTATGGTGTCCACCTTAGAGAGGTTCTACTGTACATTATATACACACAAAATGCTCTTGTTTAAGTAAATTATTGATTAAAACCCTTTAAACCCTAATTGTTTTTCACTTGTGACTACTTTTAGCAAATGCATACCTTTAGCACACACTATATCTGTCTGAGCTCTGACTCCAAAACTGAACCCAAGTGCACTTCCAGCCTTAATAAGTAGACTTGTGACCTTAACCATGCCCACTCATTAACGAGCATGCAATAGTCGCATTCTTGGTTCGCAAATACCCGCTTAGAGCCCAAGCCACCTTCCCTACCAGAATTTAACCACCCAAAAGGTGAGAATAACATTTCTATGCCTGTCCATGCAACCAGGGTGGGGAATTGGCCGACTCGGTGCTAACCATGGCTCTTTTATGGCCAAGCCTAGCAGCTGCCCTGTGCACAGTACCCTGCAGGTGACCCCATCCACTTCTCCCTGTCCCACCCTTTCTGCTGACTCAGAATCAGCACCAGCGTAGTGTGATGTAACCAAAAGTGCACTATAGGGTTTAAAGGGTTAATTAACTGATTAATGTGTGATTCATTTAGGTTTGCCCAAGCTTTTTGAAAATGTGTTTACAAATATACCATGAGCTCCCGAAAATACGCCCCCCTTTTTGCACACTACTTTGAGGCAAGAGTGGGGAGGAGGAGTTTGCTGAAATATTCAATTAGTCTCATGTATAAGTACCTCACCCTACCCAGTTCCTCATGATATTATATGAGATCAACAATCACTACGACTGCTGCTGCATTTTGGAAGAACGCTATGTCCAATGTAGCTGGCCATATGTACATGAAACTTGTACATTTTGTTTCGTTGTCTCTGCCCCGACCTGTCCCGTTCATTCCTGTGCCATTTCTTGTCTTCTTCATATTGCAATAGCTCAGGGGCTCTTGTGGATATGCTCATGGTATCCATGTTCAATACGAGTACAAGTAAACTCTCAAGAAGTCTGAAGTAGAATTGAAACAGTTCAATGCAAGCTTTTGTATGTCCACGTGTTGTTTGCTTTCGACTGTATGCTGATGCTCATGCATTAAATTTGAGTGTGTGATGACATATGGCACAACATATGAGAAGCATATTATATAATACAGTAGAAAGTCACTTATCTGAACATGCAGGGACTAAGGGGTGTTCAGATAACTGAAATATTCGGATAAGTAAGGCAATACTATTTGTGTACAAGCAGATTACTTTCCTTTTAATGCACAGCAAAATATCTATGACTAGGGGAATGTAGAACATTGTGGGGCGAGCGTGAGCAAGCAATGCACTACAGCATTGACTGTTATGTAGCTAAGGCTTTACCAGTAAAGGGTCAGACAGCACACAGGCAATTCAAGCATGGCATGTAGCTAAAACGAGGTTTGCAACTCTACTGTCTACAAAAGTGCTCAATAGCTTAGAAAAATTGTCATGGTTGCAGAGAAAGCTTTTCGTGGGGTACTACCACACAACAGAGCCATTTGGCGATTTGTCCTACCAACACGCAGCTACTCCAATTGTTGCAATTATAGGCTAAGTCAGAACACAGTCTGGCATGCCTAGTCCTTCAAGACTTGAGGGTTCTTTGAGAAATAGTAGAGGGAAGTCGCCACGCATCAGCTATGAAACAAAATATCTGCCGCCTACTGCGTTCGGTAAGCTGCGTGAGCCTTTCTACACAACTGTTAGTCACACCGATCTTTTTGCTCCTGCGGTGAGTTGAGAGCTCTTCTAGAACTGCTCTGGGTATTCATGTTCGAAACAAGTAACAACAAACTCTGAAATAAAACTCTGAAGTAAGTAAAACTCCAAAGTAAAACTGTGAATTAAAACTCTGAAGTAGGTCTCCACGTTGCAGTTCATATAGCATTTATAACTTGACCGTGTATGTGTGCACGTGTTCTTTTCAATATTCTGTCCATACGTGCATGCACACGGTGTGCGGATTGTTTTAAAAGAGTATGAACCTACATTTACAGAACGACGTACAACAGATATATATATACCGTAGTGTCCCGCAAATACGCCTCCCCTCGCGCATAAGCCCCCCCCTGCATTTTTAGCGCAAAGTCTTGCAGAGGTATTTTTATCCTGCGCATAAGCCCCCCCTCAATCATATAATTATGGCTGTTACCAAAATATACTGTGTGTGGCAGTCTCGTGTACAAATCGAAGGTTATTCCGTCGCATATTTCGATCACATCGCTGTGCCGTTAAGGGCGGGGGGGCTCATATGCGCTTCATAGATCATTAGATATTCATACATCTACGAAACACGTATGGGCCCCGCTCTTAACGGAAGTTCAGCCATATGGCGCAGCAATGTGATCGAAATACACGACGGAATAACCTTCGATTTCTACATGGGACTGCCACATGTATAAATAACATCCATCCAGATAGCAACTGCGAAGTCATCAAATGCGTTGTCTTCTAGCTGGACACGAAGTTGTGGGCGGGGCACCGGAAGGGAGGGCATAATCGCGAGAGAAAATGTCGCATCCCGCGTATAAGCCCCCCTTGCGCTTTGAACTAAGGCTAAGGTTGCAAAAGGGGGGGCGTATTTGCGGAACACTACGGTATATACACATATATGAAAAATCAGCAATTCGACTCACTAGTGTGGGGCTCGCTCACGCTCGCCCCAAATATCATTAATTTCGTGGTTCAGGTAAGTAAGATTCGGATAACTCAAGTTCGGATAAGTCACTTTCTACTGGAAATATACATTATACAAGAAATAATTAAAAAAAAAAAAAAACATTAAAAATGTAAAAGGGTGCATGGCATACCAAAAGTAGGCAAGCAAGGTAGGGATGATAGCATAAAAGCAAAGGTCAACACTTGGGCGCTTAAATCAGCATTTAGCATATTTATGGTGAAGTTATATGGCTTTTGCTTAAGTATTGCTTATATTGCGCATCAGCGCCATTCCTACATAGTCTACCGACTCTCTGATAATTTAAGTATATATATGGACAGATAGAGAGAAAGAGAAAATCTGCTGTTCCACTCATTAGTGTGGGGCTCGCTCACACTTGCCCCAACCAGCACCTTGGAAGCCTACTCAAGCAGGCATTGGTACATAGCATGTTTTGTGAACACTCAGTGGTTGTATGGGAGTCTGGTAATGTTTGCTTTTGGCTAGTAGTCAGTACACAAACTGTGATCCATCTACCTGACTAAAATGTGTGTGACAGTGGCAGGAAGTGTTCTAGAAATGTCGGGTATCTTACCTCTGTTTATCTATTTCTTGCTGTCCATTCTTATCTGTTCTTGCACATACATGTAGGCACTAAGACTCACCCTAAACAACCTCACTCCCATTCCCTTTCCCATTTCCACTCCCATTTCCATTCCCAAACTGAACCGCAGGCAGCCTTTGGTTAGGAGATAATTAAGCCAAAGGCTGGGGTGGGGTTAGTGAGCTATCCACTTGGGCAACTTTCAATCCACCCTAGGCCCATAGTTCCCTCTACGAGGGATCTCCACCTGCATGGCTACCACAAACAGTGTATTTAGTTGTTAGAGGAAAGACTGCTGGACTCCAAGACTCTAACTGTCCCGTTTTCCGTCTCCACACATATAAAGCTCTTAGCCAGTTCCAACCTACCCCTGACTACTAACACAGCCCTATCTTGTGTCTCTTGTCTGCAACTAGGCTGGTTGGTGTGATGTAAACTGATGATATAAACTAAAATGGAGGTTAGCCAGTATATCCTTGGTTTCATGGTGTAGAAGTTGTCTCCAGAAGTTGGTCCACAAAATGGCATGGCTCCTGTTTGAGCATCAAGCCACTAAGTCATGTGGAAAGGGAGATGGGAGTAGCTAGCATTTATGACTGTGCTCCCCTTCTTTTGAAAATTAGTGTTACTGTGAATGTGTGCTAGTTATTCCTCAAGAGTAGCGCCAGTCTTCTCTGTGACTAGGCAAGTTTGTGTGAAGCAAAACCGCTGGAATACCTGGCATTGCTAGAGCAACACAATCTGCTAGTGGAAAGGGGAATTCCCCACTTCCTTGTGCATTTTGTATAGCACAATTCCATTATTTTTCAAACATGAACTTTGCTCTCCTGTCTTGATACCCTTTCTATGGACACGCACATAGTACAGTGAACACAATATTTAATTTCAAATTTACAGCCAGAAATGGGGTGAGTCCGAGCTTCTCAGTTGAAATTTTCAGTAGTTCAGGTAGTTGGATATTGCTGCATGTATAGACGCTTTACTAATGCTTACCTTATACTAGCTAGCCAGCTAATCTAAAGCACTGCACCATGCTAGTTATCGTGCCTGCAGGAAGGGATGAACAGTATTTAAACATGCTGTCTTTGTCAACTCTGTCTAAAGGAGCATCTGGAGGGCTCCCTGGGATCAATACGATACTGAAGATCCAGTTCACCTGCCCAAACCCTAACCCTTACGCATTTTTGTTTCTATTTCCGTCTCCATTTTCATTGTTCATAATTTTACCACTTCCCAACTAGAGCACATAATCAAATGTTGTGAACTGGGTTTCCAGAGGGTTTCTCACAAATCACATCATATTTATCATATGTGGCAGTCCCATGTAGAAATCGAAGGTTATTCCGTCGCGTATTTCGATCACATTGCTGCGTTTCAAGCGCCGTATCGCTGAACTTCCGTTAAGGGCGGGGCTCATATGCGCTTCGTAGATGCATGAATATCTAATAAATCTGTGCAGTTTTTGCTCACCCTACCTAGCAATATTGACATTTTTGAAGCTCTAAGACTGCTCTGTTTGAATATCTAGTTTGTAGTTTAAGCAGCAGTAAGCAGAAACCATGCTTTAGAACTTACTTTGTATAAGAATTCTACATTCCAAATATCTGACTTGATTATGTTCTATTTGCAGCGATATATGTTTGAGCTAAATTTATTACTGCGAGCGCAATTTTTGACCTCTGGCTTATATCATGCATCACCGAAAAGGCCAATGCGTGCAGAATCATTTGCTGCTTGTCCGGTTCCAATCAGGGATACTGTTCCTGAGATATTTGGAATGTCGCCTGAAGTATGACAGTTCTGCACAAAAGCTGCTGCAAGTGAATTATGAATCTCGTTATCACGCAACTTAAGTGACACATCTTGTGGTTTCCAGTGTTTGTAATCCAATTTGTAATGTGTTAAGTACTCAGCATGGCTTCATTACTCGTACTTTGAACTGCCATAGCTTCATAAGCTTCACAGTCTGGAGTTTCCTAATCAGGCTGCATGAGTGTTTGCTTCTGTGCATCTGGAATACGATATTTTTATGTTATTTGTGACAGTGTATGTATTGCGCACACATTTGATTCTTGTTTATAGGTGAAATAAATAATGAATTTCTTTATTCTCTTTGTGATAGAGCGGAGCCACTTCACTCTTCATTGCTTGTCAGTATGGCCACCAGGCCATTGTTGAACGACTTCTTCAGAGTGGTGCCAGTGTTGACAAGCAGACAAAGGTGAGGATCAGCAGTGTTGTTGCTAGGTTGTTACACATCATCATTTGTTGGCAGATTTAAGGAAAGAGATCACTTCTTGTGAATGTCAAATTTTTAGTTAGTCATATGATGTTAAATATGTTCAACTAGCTTCTTTTTGCACTTCCTTGTGTTTTCTTAGCTCCTTTCTTTCCTGAAGTACATGTACAAGCAATTCTAAGACTACAGTACTTTCAGTTGAATAACACCATTCCTATACTAATGTGCATACATACGTATCAGAGTCAATACACTCGTCTCGCTCCCAGACCCTTAGTAAGACGTGTGTGTACCGTACCAAGGGTCTGGGAACAAGACTAGGATGGCATGGCTGCATAATATAAACTGAAAGCCATATATCTTTACCACAAATACAATAAAAGCTTATTTAAGTGCCCAGCCTTCCTCTTTGAGAGTTATTTTATGATCAGCAAGGCACATATAGCTGGACAAAAGCCTCGTGGAAGACAGCTAAACGCAAAAGTGTGTGGTAGCGAAAGTGGCATTTTTGAAATAGGCACCTCCATACAGTGAGCATTCAGCAGTAGTAGCTATGGTGTCCACCTTAGAGAGGTTCTACTGTACATTATATACGCACAAAATGCTCTTGTTTAAGTAAATTATTGATTAAAACCCTTTAAACCCTAATTGTTTTTCACTTGTGACTACTTTTAGCAAATGCATACCTTTAGCACACCCTATATCTGTCTGAGCTCTGACTCCAAAACTGAACCCAAGTGCACTTCCAGCCTTAATAAGAAGACTTGTGACCTTAACCATGCCCACTCATTAACGAGCATGCAATAGTCAGCATTCTTGGTTCGCAAATACCCGCTCAGAGCCCAAGCCACCTTCCCTACCAGAATTTAACCACCCAAAAGGTGAGAATAACATTTCTATGCCTGTCCATGCAACCAGGGTGGGGAATTGGCCGACTCGGTGCTAACCATGGCTCTTTTATGGCCAAGCCTAGCAGCTGCCATGTGCACAGTACCCTGCAGGTGACCCCATCCACTTCTCCCTGTCCCACCCTTTCTGCTGACTCAGAATCAGCACCAGCGTAGTGTGATGTAACCAAAAGTGCACTATAGTGTTTAAAGGGTTAATTAACTGATTAATGTGTGATTCATTTAGGTTTGCCCAAGCTTTTTGAAAATGTGTTTACAAATATACCATAAGCTCCCGAAAATACGCCCCCCTTTTTGCACACTACTTTGAGGCAAGAGTGGGGAGGAGGAGTTTGCTGAAATATTCAATTAGTCTCATGTATAAGTACCTCACCCTACCCAGTTCCTCATGATATTATATGAGATCAACAATCACTACGACTGCTGCTGCATTTTGGAAGAACGCTATGTCCAATGTAGCTGGCCATATGTACATGAAACTTGTACATTTTGTTTCGTTGTCTCTGCCCCGACCTGTCCCGTTCATTCCTGTGCCATTTCTTGTCTTCTTCGTATTGCAATGGCTCTGGGGCTCTTGTGGATATGCTCATGGTATCCATGTTCAATACGAGTACAAGTAAACTCTCAAGAAGTCTGAAGTACAATTGAATGCAAGCTTTTATATGTCCACGTATTGTTTGCTTTCGACTGTATGCTGATGCTCATGCATTAAATTTGAGTGTGTGATGACATATGGCACAACATATGAGAAGCATTTATATAGTACAGTAGAAAGTCACTTATCTGAACATGCCGGGACTAAGGGGTGTTCAGATAACTGAAATTTTCTGATAAGTAAGGCAATACTATTTGTGTACAAGCAGATTACATCCCTTTTAATGCACAGCAAAATATCTATGACTAGGGGAGTGTAGAACATTGTGGGGCGAGCGTGAGCAAGCAATGCACTACAGCATTGACTGTTATGTAGCTAAGGCTTTACCAGTAAAGGGTCAGACAGCACACAGGCAATTCAAGCATGGCATGTAGCTAAAACGAGGTTTGTAACTCTACTGTCTACAAAAGTGCTCAATAGCTTAGAAAAATTGTCATGGTTGCAGAGAAAGCTTTTCGTGGGGTACTACCACACAACAGAGCCATTTGGCGATTTGTCCTACCAACACACAGCTACTCCAATTGTTGCAATTATAGGCTAAGTCAGAACACAGTCTGGCATGCATAGTCGTTCAAGACTTGAGGCATCTTTGAGAAATAGTAGAGGGAAGTCGCCACGCATCAGCTATGGAGCAAAATCTCTGCTGCCTACTGCGTTCGGTAAGCTGCATGAGCCTTTCTACACAACTGTTAGTCCCGCCGATCTTGCTCCTGCGGTGAGTTGAGAGCTCTTCTAGAACTGCTCTGGGTATTCATGTTTGAAACAAGTAACGACAAACTCTGAAGTAAAACTCCGAAGTAAGTAAAACTCCAAAGTAAGTAAAACTGTGAAGTAAAACTCTGAAGTAGGTCTCCACGTTGCGGTTCATATAGCATTTATAACTTGACCGTGTATGTGTGCACGCGTTCTTTTCAATATTCTGTCCGTACGTACATGCATGCAGCACGCGGATTGTTTTAACAGAGTATGAACCTACATTTACAGAACGACGTACAACAGATATATATATATATACATATATATAAAAAATCGGCAATTCAACTCACTAGTGTGGGGCTCGCTCACGCTCGCCCCAAATATCATTAATTTTATGGTTCAGATTCGGATAACTCAAGTTCGGATAAGTCACTTTCTACTGGAAATATACATTATACAAGAATTAAAAAAAAAAACATTCAAAATGTAAAAGGGTACATGGCATGCCAAAAGCAAGCAAGCAAGGTAGGGATGATAGCATAAAAGCAAAGGTTAACACTTGGGCGCTTAAATCAGCTTTTAGCATATTTATGGTGAAGTTATATGGCTTTTGCTTAAGTATTTGCATATATTGCGCATCAGCGCCATTCCTACATAGTCTACCGACTCTCTGATAATTTAAGTATATATATGGACAGATAGAGAGAAAGAGAAAATCTGCTGTTCCACTCATTAGTGTGGGGCTCGCTCACACTTGCCCCAACCAGCACCTTGGAAGCCTACTCAAGCAGGCATTGGTACATAGCATGTTTTGTGAACACTCAGTGGTTGTATGGGAGTCTGGTAATGTTTGCTTTTGGCTAGTAGTCAGTACACAAACTGTGATCCATCTACCTGACTAAAATGTGTGTGACAGTGGCAGGAAGTGTTCTAGAAATGTCGGGTATCTTACCTCTGTTTATCTATTTGTTACTGTCCATTCTTATGTGTTCTTGCACATACATGTACGTAGGCACTAAGACTCACCCTAAACAACCTCATTCCCATTCCCTTTCCCAAACTGAACCGCAGGCAGCCTTTGGTTATTAATTAAGATAATTAAGCCAAAGGCTGAGGTGGGGTTAGTGAGCTATCCACTTGGGCAACTTTCAATCCACCCTAGGCCCATAGTTCCCTCTACGAGGGATCTCCACCTAGCTACCTACCATTTAGTTGTTAGAGGAAAGACTGCTGTACTCCAAGACTCTAACTGTCCCGTTTTCCAGCTCCACACATATAAAGCTCTTAGCCAGTTCCAACCCACCCCTGACTTAGTACACAGCCCTATCTTGTGTCTCTTGTCTGCAACTAGGCTGGTTGGTGTGAAGTAAACTGATGATATAAACTAAAATGGAGGCTAGCAAGTATATCCTTGGTTTCATGGTGTAGAAGTTGTCTCCAGAAGTTGGTCCACAAAATGGCATGGCTCCTGTTTGAGCATCAAGCCACTAAGTCATGTGGAAAGGGAGATGGGAGTAGCTAGCACTTACGTATGACTGTGCTCCCCTTCTTTTGAAAATTAGTGTTACTGTGAATGTGTGCTAGTTATTCCTCAAGAGTAGCGCCAGTCTTCTCTGTGACTAGGCAAGTTTGTGTGAAACAAAACCGCTGGAATACACTGGCATTGCTAGAGCAACACAATCTGCCAGAAACAGGGTGTCCAAATTTACCTAGTGAAAGGGGAATTCCCCACTTCCTTGTGCATTTTGTGTAGCACAATTCCATTATTTTTCAAACATGAACTTTGCTCTCCTGTCTTGATACCCTTTCTATGGACACGCACACAGTAAAGTGAACACAATTTTTAATTTCAAATTTACAGCCAGAAATGGGGTGAGTCCGAGCTTCTCAGTTGAAATTAATTTTCAGTAGTTCAGGGTAGTTGGATATTGCTTGCATGTGTAGACACTTTGCTAACGCTTACCTTATACTAGCTAGCCAGCTAATCTAAAGCACTGCACCATGCTAGTTATCGAGGAAATCAGAAGTGAGGGCAGAAGCTATAGTTGACAGTCTGTGTCGATGAAAGGCCTGGTCCTGGCCTTTGTGTATATGAAGGAGTGAGCAACAATTTGTGCCTCACCAGATATTGTGTGGTGATAAGGAGAAGATAATGAAAGATGGTGACTCAATCACAACCTTCCCAACTGTATTAGGTGGTATCTCTCTTGGCAATTTTGAAATAACAACGCGTACAGAAGATATCCACTACTTTGTGGTTAATACGATGCTTGAGTTTTGGTAGTAGTGTTATAGAGACTGCTATAAAAGTTGAGCCATTCGTCAGCACTGGCTTTCCAAGTTGAACTCTTTCACTAAAGAACAAAGAGTAGGTAACAAGCAATTGATGCCTTTAGCAATGTTGACAGTTTACAGCATATGGCAAATGAACGACATGTCAAGATATTGCCTTTACATACTGTAAACTCTGGAGTATAAGTACCCATCAATTACAGGTACCCTATGAATATAAGTACCTATCAAAGTGTTTGCTACCAATTTCCTGAATAGTAGTACCCCCTCGAGCATAAGAACCTTATGAATATTAGTACCCATCAGCCAGTAGGTGTGGATTGCAGTAGCAAACTGTCCAAGGAGCAGCTGCAGCAATATACTGGAGCTCAGGCAACAATGGAGTGATGCTATTTCACGGAAGCTGGCTATACAATCGGAATGATGACAACATTGTGCGACGAGCTGCGTATAGCTGTTGGAGCAGTTGATCACGTGGCCATTTTCGGTCAACATGCAGCGATGCTGAAGATTGAGTGCAGACGGCAGTAGGCAGGGTTCTCACTAGACCTTTAGTGGATGGTTTTGCACCATTTTGTTAATTAGAGCACCATTTGAATGTGGTGAATTTATGTAAGAGCACCATTTGGATCACTTCCTAAACCCTGCCCATAGCAGTTGCTGTCCTGGCTTCCCACTTAACATTTCAATAGTGGTGTGTAGAGACGGTGTTTCATACCTGCCTATTGTGCTATACACCATTTGAAAGTAGATTTATAGCTAGTGATTGAACAAATCACAGTGCTATATACTACTGTGGAATGTACGGTTCTTCAATTTTTCTGAACAAATCTCCCCTAATGTTCACCGCTACCTCATGAAGATGATGACAGAATTGGAACTACCCTGACAAATGTCTTGTCAAAGTACCAACCCATTAGCCTCGTTCCCAGGCCCCGCCCAGCTTTCCGTCGCTTGCAGTACAGAAAAGCTGTAGAGGGCCTGGAATAATTTATCACGTGAGTGACGTAGGGATAGAGAGAGGGGTAGAGAGGACTTAATTGAGCGTAGCTGGATCGTCGATGTGCCCACGCACGTAGTTGATCGATAATCGACAGTACATGTAGCTGTTTTTTTAGTAGGAGCCCGTTCTGACAGTTTTTTCGAATAAGCGCAGAGAAAACCTTGATCAAAGCCTAGGTTTCGAATGTACGGGTCTGTGTACGCCATAGCTTTCTGTACTGCCAGGTAGTGTAGCATAGTGGCGTCTAGTCCCATTCTGTTGGCCATAAAGCTATCGCAACTGAACGAATATATTCTGTCCATACAGCGTTGGCGAGTTCATTCGTTCGCCCACATGTAATTAAGTTCTCCCTACCTATGACGTTTCTCACGTGACAAATTTTACCAGGCTCTCCCCTTTCCTTTCGATTTTTTCGTTCGCGCGCGGGAAGAGCCTGGGAACGAGGCTACCAACCCATCTCACGTCAATCCTCTGAGAAAATCCATTAATTTTCATAGTCTTGCAGAATAACAGCATAATTGCCATACCCACCACTCTAAACATCCAAATAAAATTGTTCCTCCATGTATGCCACATACTACTAGTAGTGTGGAATTATTAACCGTATCCTTCCTCTTACTCTCTAGTGTCAATCCCCTTCCTTACAACCTCAACCATCTGCCAAACTCATATCTCTCTAGTCTTCTCCAGAACTACCATCCCCATTATTTAACCCCACCACTGAAACATAACTAAAGCGGCATTGGTTCATGGCATGTTTATAACTGGGCCTGGTATGAAGTGGGCATCATTAATGCACATGTTCATGGAATGGTAGATCCATGCGCGTATTGTGCATAATGCACATACGATACATGCACAGATCTACCCGTTGTATAGCCTCGTTCCCAGGCCATTCCCGGCTCCAGTTTTGATCGCTTGCAGTATAAAAACGGAGGGAAGGCCTGGGAGAAAGAGTCACGTGCGTGACGTCAGGTAGACGTGAGGGGGGCGGTGCCCGTTGTAACTCACAGCCAGAAATGAGGTGAGTCCGAGCTTCTCAGTTGAAGTTTTCAGTAGCTCGGGTAGTTGGATATTGCTGCATGTGTAGACACTTTACTAATGCTTACCTTATACTAGCTAGCCAGCTAATCTACAGCGCTGCACCATGAGGGCAGAAGCTATAGTTGACAGTCTGTGTCGATGAAGGGCCTGGTCCTGGCCTTTGTGTACATGAAGGAGTGAGCAACAATTTGTGCCTCACCAGATATTGTGTGGTGATAAGGAGAAGATAATGATAGATGGTGACTCAATCACAACCTTCCCAACTGTATCAGGTGGTATCTCTCTTGGCAATTTTGAAATAACAATGCGTACATAAGATATCCACTACTTTGTGGTTAATATGATACTTGATTTTTGGTAGTAGTGTTATAGAGACTGCTATAAAAGTTGAACCATTCGTCAGCACTGGCTTTCCAAGTTGAACTCTTTCACTAAGGAACAAAGAGTAGGTAACAAGCAATAGATGCCTTTAGCAATGTTGACAGTTTACAGCATATGGCAAATGAACGGCATGTCAAGATATTGCTTTTCACACACTGAAAACTCTGGAGTATAAGTACCCATCAATCACAGGTACCCTATGAATAGCCTCGTTCCCAGGCCCCGCCCAGCTTTCCGTCGCTTATTAGTACGGTAAAGCGGGAGAGGGCCTGGTATCTTTTCTCACGTGAGTGACGTCAGGATAGAAAGGATGGTAGAAAGGGTTTAATTGTGCGTGGGCGCACCGGGCCCAGAACAGTGAAAAGAGCCAAGGTACCAGGTAACTTACCACACGTATTTAGCTAGCGGGAGGCGACTGTCTTACACACCAAGCGTTGAGCGTGTAGTCAGTTTAAAATACGCGAAACGCAGCCTGTTAGTTCTGCAAAATTTCTCCATTTTCCGATTACGTCATGCTCACGTGAGAAAAGATACCAGGCTCTCCACGGCTTTTCCGTACTGCAAGCGACGGAAAGCTGGGCGGGGCCTGGGAACGAGGCTACCCTATGAATATAAGTACCTATCAAAGTGTTTGCTATCAATTTCCTGAATAGTAGTACCCACACGAGCATAAGAACCCTATTAGTACCCATCAGCCAGTAACTGTGGATAGCAGTAGCAAACTGTCCCAGGAGCAGCTGCAGCAATATACTGGAGCTCAGGCAACAATGGAGTGATGCTACTTCACGGAAGCTGGCTATACAATCGGGATGATGACAGCATTGTGCGATGAGCTGCGTATAGCTGTTGGAGCAGTTGGTCACGTGGCCATTTTCGGTCAACATGCAGCGATGCTGAAGATTGAGTGCAGATGGCAGTAGGCAGGGTTCTCGCTAGACCTTTAGTGGATGGTTTTGCACCATTTGGTTAATTGGAGCACCATTTGAATGTGGTGAATTTATGTAAGGGCACCATTTGGATCACTTCCTAAACCCTGCCCATAGCAGTTGCTGTCCTGGCTTCCCACTTAACATTTCAATAGTGGTGTGTAGAGAGGGTGTTTCATACCTGCCTATTGTGCTATACACCATTTGAAAGTAGATTTATAGCTAGTGATTGAACAAATCACAGTGCTATATACAACTGTGTAATGTACGGTTCTTCAATTTTTCTGAATAAATCTTCCCTAATGTTCACCGCTACCTCATGAAGATGATGACAGAATTTGAACTACCCTGACAAATGTCTTGTTAAAGTACCAACCTTTCTCACGTCAATTCTCTGAGACAATCCATTTCATAGTCTTGCAGAATGACAGCATAATTGCCATACCCACCACTCTCAACATCCAATAAAATTGTTCCTCCATGTATGCCACATACTACTAGTAGTGTGGAATTACATAGTAACCGTACCTTCCTCTTACTGTTTAGTACCAATCCCCTTCCTTACAACCTCAACCATCAGCCAAACTCATATCTCTCTAGTCTTCTCCAGAACTACCATCCCCATTATCCCCACCACTGAAACATAACTAAAGCGACATTGGTTCATGGCATGTTTATAACTGGGCCTGGTATGAAGTGGGCATCATTATTGCACATGTTCATGGAATGGTAGATCCGTGCGCGTATTGTGCATAATGCACATACGATACATGCACAGATCTACCCACACTGTAAAAAGTGGGGTGCGAACAATACACCCTTAAGGGTGCTCTACCAGCCAGGAAGACATAGTGCCCCACAGGGTTCTAGGACACACCCCATGAGGTGAAAGGATACACCCCTAGGGGTTTAAAACTACACCCCAAGGTGATATAAGATACACCCCAAAGGAATATACTGTACACCAGATGCAGCTTATATCAATGCCCCCCAGGGATATAAGAACACCCACTATGCTGTATTTTACTGTAAATTTGCCATGGTGATCATGCAATAGCAATTTTGTAGTGCTTCTAAAATTGATCATATAGTTATATAAGAACAGTTTAGATTTACAAGCAAATAATGTACAATCCTAAAGATAATTAGCTAGTTCTATAGAACAACAATTAAACAGCAACCTTTTTTAAACTAGTAACAAGTTTCTGCGTACAAAGAGGTAATGGCTGTGAAAATTTCATACAAAACACACAGTGTTCAAAAAAAACTAAAATGCCTTGCACTCCTTTTGGATAAGAAATATCGAAGACATAGTAACAAGCAATTAAGTCAATGACAGCATCCAGTAATGACTTGCTCTCACATACAACGTGCCTCTCACGTGCAATAAAAAATTGCACATTTTCAGATCCGGCTCTTCCAGTCTGTACAATGTAGGGAGCTGACTGAGCAATTTCACTTATCTCCCTGTCGACATCAATGTCACATGCCTGCAAGAATAAGGCAAAACAATCATAAATAAAATAGGACGGTTCATGGCACAAGACAATGATTTAGCATACAAACTCTACTCCTACATTGCTAACATGCATGCGTGTCCAATCAAGATGCTGTACTTCCCTCCTATCCACCCCCTCGCCAAAACAAAACAAGTTGGAAATGCAGTGAAAGCTCTTTTAACGGACTTTCTCTCTATAGCATATACCTCTGTAATTGAGCAGTTTCAGATATCGTCATCATTCTAATAGAATCGTAGACTCAATCTAGCGGAAGAAATTCAATTCTTGGAATTTTGACTAATCCAATTAAGTTGAAGGCTACTGCACAAGTTCTTTTCAAATGAATTGAAGTGCACCTACAAAGTGGGTAACTGCCCAACAGATGATCAGACAGTTCCCTACACCTGTGCACTTCCAGACAAGCCCTAGGACTAGCCTCGTTCCCAGGCCACTCCCAGATTTTATCTCGCAGCCATGGAGAAAACTCGGGAGAAGACCTGGGAGCAATACTACGTCACAGACCAGAAATGGTGGACTCGGTTTCGTAATGATGCTCACGCATTAAGCGGCCAATACAGCAAGCGATCAAATAGTAAAGCTTGCCCAGGCGTTATGCCAACAGCTACAGACTTCGCAAGTACCAAGTTGCTAACGAAGGATGTATAGACGTAAGTGGAAGGGGTTATGTGTGTACGTCAACTGAGGAACAGCAGGCCTCAAGGCAAGCACGTCGCTCCGTGTCAAAACAATTAAGTCTCTGCACTTGGGCCACCATCCTCAAGGACGTAGAAACAGATGGCAAGGCTACTTGTAGGTATGTACAAGTTATCTAAGCCGTTTAGCCCTGGCTCTGAGCCTCTTTGAGGATAGTGGTCCGAGTGCAGACACTTACTTTGACACGGAGCGACGCGTTTGCCCTCAGCTCCTACTTTCCTCAGTCGACTTACACGCATAACGCCTTCCACTTACATCTATACATCCTTCGTTAGTAAATTGGTACTTGCGAAGTGCGTAACTGTTGGCAAAACGCCTAGGCAAGCTTTACCATTCGATCGCTTGCTGTACTGGCCACATATTGCGTGGGCACGTTGCCATCATTATGAAACCAAGTCCACCATTTCCGGTCCGTGACATAGTATTGCTCCAAGGCCTTCTCCTGATTTTTCTCCACGGCTGCGAGATAAAATCTGGGAGTGGCCTGGGAACGAGGCTACCCTAGGACTACATGCAGCAGCTGAAGCAACAAAAGCATGGGAGGTCTTCGTGTGTGGCTAATGATGGTAGCTATAGTCTGTGCTCTTGTTGATATGTAAGAGTAAATATCCTAGGATACTCTTAAAGGGTTGTGAAAGTTAGTTTGAATCGAGCAAGGGAGATTGATGAAGTTATTAATTCCAATGTCACTCACCTCAAACTTTTTGATGAATACAGCCTTTAGTGGTCCCTTCGGATATAGGAGTTTAAGCAACAACTCCAAAACAACACCATATGAGTGCTCTAGAGTTTACACTTTACAACCACTAGACTCTGAGGCATTGATTTCCACTGATGACTTACTTAGTCCATACCCCATCCACATACGTACTACAAGTGCAGTATCACATAATCTATGTATCATTCTGTCATATCATATCAATCATATTATAATGTAAATCATTGTGGCTGAAGCTGAATCTGAGAATCAGAATAAGTCAAGTTTGAGGTGGGCTGGAATGGGAAAATATGGTTTTACACCATATCGAATATTAAATCGCCTAACGTTTTTCAAATCTATGGGACCTAACCAACCTCAGATGGGACAAACTGGGTATCAATCAACTCCACTCTACCTGTGCATTCAGAATATCAAGTTGTTTTTTGACTGAAGTCAAGTTTGAGGTGGACTGGAATGGGAAAATATGGTTTTACACCATATCGAATATTAAATCGCCTAACGTTTTTCAAACCTATGGGACCTAACCAACCTCAGATGGGACAAACTGGGTATCAATCAACTCCACTCTACCTGTGCATTCAGAATATCAAGTTGTTTTTTGACTGAAGTCAAGTTTGAGGTGGGCTGGAATGGGAAAATATGGTTTTACACCATATCGAATATTAAATCGCCTAACGTTTTTCAAACCTATGGGACCTAACCAACCTCAGATGGGACAAACTGGGTATCAATCAACTCCACTCTACCTGTGCATTCAGAATATCAAGTTGTTTTTTGACTGAAGTCAAGTTTGAGGTGGGCTGGAATGGGAAAATATGGTTTTACACCATATCGAATATTAAATCGCCTAACGTTTTTCAAACCTATGGGACCTAACCAACCTCAGATGGGACAAACTGGGTATCAATCAACTCCACTCTACCTGTGCATTCAGAATATCAAGTTGTTTTTTGACTGAAGTCAAGTTTGAGGTGGGCTGGAATGGGAAAATATGGTTTTACACCATATCGAATATTAAATCGCCTAACGTTTTTCAAATCTATGGGACCTAACCAACCTCAGATGGGACAAACTGGGTATCAATCAACTCCACTCTACCTGTGCATTCAGAATATCAAGTTGTTTTTTGACTGAAGTCAAGTTTGAGGTGGGCTGGAATGGGAAAATATGGTTTTACACCATATCGAATATTAAATCGCCTAACGTTTTTCAAATCTATGGGACCTAACCAACCTCAGATGGGACAAACTGGGTATCAATCAACTCCACTCTACCTGTGCATTCAGAATATCAAGTTGGTCGGTAAATTTGAATGGTCAGCTAAGATTTCAGCTGCAAGTTATATCGAATGTGCATGGTAATCGTTTACCTTAATTATTGAACTGTACCTAATTAGCTCAGATGGTACAAACCTGGCTATTAGTAAGCTCCACTCCAATACCATAACAACACGTTATACAGCCAAATTCTCTTAACCATCCCTCATGACTTAACCTCATTATAGTATGCTAGCAATGTGAGGTGTAGAGAAACACCTCACATTGGTGTTTGTCAACACTTACACTCAGTCTTGGGTACATCAAGTGTTAATAAAGCACTCTAGGGTGCTTGCTAACACCTTTTAGGGTGTGGGTTTATTGAAACACCCCATATAGGGTGTACTTAAACACCCAATTTTTAACTGTGCATGTATGCATGAGTCAACAAGTCCACGCATGTTCCATGCATCAGTCTTCCTTCCAGGCCATACATGATACAGGTGTGGTTCTGTTCTTTTTATGCATGGAACAGCCTTACATGGACAAATGATACTGTAAACAATTACCAGGGCTCCACAAACTGTTACCAGCTGCAGAGTACAGCTGCTGTTCATTTATTTCTAGAGACGTCTTGCTCAAGTAGTCTTGTTTGGCTTTACTGCTGGCCTCCAGTCAAGCAAACAGCTACTGATATGCCTGAGAGCTAACTGCCTATAAAGCCAGAGACAGGGTGAGTCCAAACTCCTCAGTTGCAGTTCCAACCTATAGTTCAATATTTGGATATAGACACTTGTAGTAATGTTGTGTGTGTATAGCTAGCCAGGAAATCTTACAGTGCTACACAATACTTACTAGGCAGTAAAATCACAATGCTATATATACATGCTACTGGCTACACTGTAGCCCATTAGTTTGGTTCCCAGACCCTTCCTGTATGGGTAGGGCAAAAAATGGGAGGAAAGGAAGGTTTGGTGAAATTCCCAAAAAAAATTTAGGGGGGGGGGGCATGCCCCCAGAAATTTTTGAATTTCAGACCCTCTTCTGGTGCATTTTCAGACCATTTGTGGTTTTCAAGTGACATGTGAGATGACCGTATTTCTGTAAGATGCTTAACATCTATAGACCATGTGCCTAAATGGGCGTGGTTACAAGTGGCAGTGACGTCACGAGCTGTGGCGTCATTTTCTGATGACGTAATGTGGGGCAAGAATAATGGCTCTGACCAGCAGGTTTATACAGTGACGAAGCTGTGAGCTGGCTGCTGAACATTACCATGAGCCGCATCTAAAATCACTGCAGTATGACATGCATCACTATTAGCCTTATAACGTACATGAGCCACTAAGCGATCCAGCTGTCAGTATTGCTGGTAAGGAGCCAACAAGTGGTCCATGTGTATGTACATTACTGCTATTTTACTGCCCTACAAAATGGCAGTGAGTATGCAGAAAATCATATACTTTCAAGTATAATATATGGACCACGCCCAAGCAGGCACACTGTCTATAGATAGTGACCTTGAAGACATTGTAGATACATGGAACAGAAAGAGTAGAAGAATAGCTGTTTAGGTTAAAAACTGTACATTCTCCTTGTGTTTAGCCTCAGGTCACCTTATGCTGTATATTCCTTGTGGTGAGTTTCAGTTCTGTATATTCATTACATCCAATTACCCCTTGAAAAAAATGCTAACCTAATTTCCAAGGGGAGGTGAGACTCTGGCAAGGGGGGGGGGGGGGGAGGCGATTGCACCCCCACCCCCCATATTTGAAACCCTGACTTGAGACAGGCTTCCATGGTTACATACAAGTCAGATGTTAATATGCTACAAGCCACAAAACCACAGCATGCCATGTTCTTGTGTGTAATGAAAACCTTGGAATAATCATTAATGCCCACTGCATACCAGGCCCAGTTATAAACATGCCATTCGCCATGCAATGCCTGCTTCCAATGCTTCTCAAATAGGGGGTTGGGCATATTTTCGAGAGTTGTACATTTTTGCTCGCCCAAGTCTCCTAGCACCCCATGTTAATGTGTTCAAAGTCAAGGGTGATCTTCCAATCAATAAAAAGTACAATTTTCATCCATCATCTTAATCACGAACCACAGCTGGGTTTGTGTCTGCCATCCCCACTCAGTTGCTTGAGCATCCACATGACCTTAGCAAGGGCTACAGAATTTTTCCTATTATGTTGCCTATCCCTGTTCTGTGCATGTGATGGAACCCTTGTTTCATGACCAATGTATGTGTATTCTCAGGTGAGGTTCAGGAATGTTGTTGCTAATCAGCACTATTTTGTTTGCTATACATCATTGACAACAATAAATGTACATACCAGACAATATATGTACACACAAGCAAACAAGATTTTCAAGACAAACGTTTCTAATTCTTAGAGGCGAAGCCCTGCCATTTGTAAACACATTCAAGTGTTGGGAGGTACTTAGTGATGTACTGTGTTGATCAGATTGCTTCCCAGAGTTTGCACCCAAGGGTGTACGAGTGTGTTTTTGATGGGTTTGTGGACATTAGTGAGGTTTTACAACCTTTGACTAGCACCAAAATCGGATGGCATAGTGACTTCCCTATCGCTGTCTACTTTGCTGTGCTTGCTTCTTTCCAAATGCCCTCCTAACCCTTGCATAAGTATTTCTTGCTTGTGTAATTACCCCATAGCAAGTGTCATTGTTGCTTGCGGTACGAGCTTACACGGGGTCCTTCTATGTCACCACTGACGAAGCAAGTTACTTCAATGCTTCTCAGCTTAGTATCTATACAAGTGTCAGTGAGTTTCCGTAGTACACTTTGGCAAAGCTGTCATTCTTCCAGAAAGTCACAGAAGCCGTCGTGATTTTGTTCTTGTGTGTAACATCACGAGGAACCTGGTGGGGTGTGGGGTGTATGAACGATGCTAATTGAATATTCGAGCATACACCTCCCAACTTTTACCTCAAAGTGGTATGTAAAAAGGGGTGGGGGCATATTGTTGGGAGCTTATGTAATACGAGGTGGTAATGACATAGTGGTATAATAAAAGCTGGGAAGAACACTCATGGTTAAGGAAGGATCTTGGGACAGTTCCAAGTTTGCACAGCTGGTCAGAGGTTAATAAGCTACAAAACCACAAGAGCACAGCATGGCATGTTCTTGTGTACTGTGTGGGCATTGATCATTATTACATTACATGTAGGTCTATGGAATGTATTGTTTGTACATCTGTGAGTAATCCATATCCATTGGGTTAATGCTAAACTACCTATAGTGTGGTAGATCCATACATGTATCATGCGTAATACATGCACTACATGAATCTACAATTCCATGCATGTTCCATTCATCATTCTCCATTTCGTGCCATGCATAATACAGGTATGGTTTTCTTCATACATAACTTCATGTGTAAGTTCATGCAAGAAATAGGTGGGACAGCCATGTGTGGACACATGTTACTCTAAAAGATTGCCTTGGCTCCACTAAGTCAGCATGAGTCTACCATTCCATGTATGGAACAGGCATGGCTTACATCTATTCAGGCATGGAACAGAAATGCATAGACAAATGATACTGTAAACAGTTACCTTGGCTCCACAAAGATGTGCAGCTGCCTTTTATTAATTTCTGTAAGGTTTGCATGAGGAGTCTAGCTCCAGTAGTTCTGTGGTCATGACTGTTGAGGTAGCCTTGCTTAGCTTTGCTACTAGTCCCAAATCAAGCTATTGATATGCCTGAGGGCTAGCTGCCTAGTACCGCCAGAGATAGGGTGAGTCCAAGCTTCTCAGTTGCAGTTTTGAGTAGTTTGGCAGGGTTTCACCTACAGGTGGGGGAAGGGGGGAAACTTCCCCCAAGCAGACTAGCTTTCCTCCGAAGGGATAGAAGTTTGTTTAATCATGAATTATTCTATACTAGTAGCATAATAAACTAAGAGCTAACTTCAGCCACATCCCACTACAATCTTGGTGTTCTCTAATTAGCAAAGTGCAGGGAGCCAAAAGCAGAGTGTCACAAAGTGCTTTGTGCTGTGCAATTTCCAAACACTTTCACTTCCAAACATTTTTTTAGATGAAACACTGTTCAGGTAGTTGAATGCTGTATTGATACTTGTAGTACCGTAGTGTCCCGCTAATACGCCCCCTTCGAAAATAGGCCCCCCCCCCTCTTTTCCGCCAAAGTTCCTGCACCGGGTAGTTTGACTCGTTATAACGCCCCCCGGTGAGCGTCTTCTGGAACATCAAAACTACACGTGCTTACTGTACGTTGCAAGTGCGTTCAGTAAGACTATAGTAGTTGGTGAATCTTTTGTAAGTTTTGTGGCTTTTAGAAAAGCCGGTTAGATGTTCCAAGTTTTAAGCTGCTAGTTTAGCAAACAGGTTTATCAGTCTGTCAAGGTGCTTTTGTTTCCCTCTGAAGATGTACACGCACGGAACCACGAGTCCTTTCCCATCAACTTCAGAACGTCTTCTGTGACCATTGACGATGCAAGTCATCTCGCTGCCACTCTTGTGCAAGAAATACCAGCAGACTCTGGAAATTTCCCGTGGTACATGACCGACAGTGTTGCCGTTCTTGAGGACAGCTACAGCGAAGTCGTTGTGAATGTTATTGACCTCGCGTTGAACTGGCAGCTCTTCTCCGATGTAGGGAGACCACGCAGCTTTGTAAACATGATGTCCGCGAACAGTACTCTCGATCCTGAGAGTCGTCGCCATAGTTAGTTGGAAGTGTCCTAATTGCGTACATAGCACTTGCGTAAAATCTTTTGGGGGAGGGGGGGGCATGCGCATCTAGTGCATAAGGGCCGGCAGGATAGCAGTTATGTTCACAGCGACATCCCAGATGGGCTGCTAGGGCCTGATGTATACAAGGGCTAACAATTGTGTAGTCAAGTACAGGCTGAACGAAGGATCCATGATCCTCCTTCTTGGCAGATGTGTGACGACTGCCAGGCCATGCCACTCCATGACAAGCTATTCTCTGCAGCCACGACAATCTTCTCTCAGTGAGTAAGCACTGACAAACCTTGTTTACCCACATGCCACGGCCTGGGTGCTGTTTTCTGACACTTCACTAGTAAAGCCTTAGTTGTACGACAGTTCAATACCATAGTGTATTGCTTGCTCACGCTCACCTCACAATATTCTACATTCGCCTAGTTGGAAGAGGTCATCTGCAGCTTGTTGAGGCGAGCATGAGCAGGCCCCACACTAGTGAGTTGAATTGCGGGTTTAACCCTTTATACGCGATTATTACGAACGTGAGAATCCCTAAAAACGATAACATTTTTAAGTGTCTGACATGCACGTGACAGCGATTAAGACCATGCCGTTTTTTTTCAAGTTGTGTTGTCTTTGAGGTTAAGACGACCTGATTCGTGACTAGAGCGGTGATTGGAGATGCCACCGAACGCCTACTAACGGCTTGGGACGTGCCGATCACCAAGATGACCGTCATAAAACGCCTAAACAGGTAAGCGTACGGGAGGGACGGTGTATATACAATGCCACATGAGCACTACCGATTCGATAGCGTCTCTAGAAATGCCTCGCTGGTATTGTTTAGTAACTGCTAGAGCCCATTCACACAGTTCGTAACGTGGAGTAGTGGTATTTGTTATTATGTGACAGGTTGTACAAGAGCACATGCTAGTGATAATACAGGAGAATACAGGACAAGGTTAGTTGGAAGCTACTGATACATATTTGTTGTGGTAAATGTAAAAACAGTCTTCCTCAGTTCCATTGTGACACAAGAAGTACCCACAGTCCCTACAAAACCACTTTGTTTCATGCCGCTCTTTCCTGTATAGATGGCAGTAGTGGCAGCGATGGTTTTTGTCAGATCCACGAACTGGAAAGTGTGCCGGGCAAAACTTCTTTGACGTCTGTTGTGGGACTGCACAACTTGAGCGTTTGCGGCTGCAGTAATCTCCAATGAGTGATTTAGCCAGCTCAACACGAAACATCTTGATGTCAAGGATGCCAAGGTCAGTATGATGTTTGCATAAAATGAATGAGTTTGTAATAGCTACTTCAAACATAAACCAAAAGATGTATCGATAGTACTTCCTACTTTTGAGCCTTACATGATAATATCCCCATAATTGGTCATTATGATCCACTCCTCCCATATACTTATTATAAAGTCTAACCGATAACGGTGATTGTACGTTTATCTGTGTACCATCTCGTTGCTTTCTTGTAACAGACGTGCTTGTGGTGGGATCACTGTTCGTAGCGGCAACAACTACGGGCCTGGTGTCTTGCCAAACAGTGACAGTCAGATTTTCATATTTCCATGTCTTGGATTGTCCCCTTTCTGTGAATCCTTTTTTTGCAATGGCTGGTAAGTCACTTGGGCTTCCTTTCCTGTTACTTCTCATTGTTCCACAACCGTATATGCCTGTCTTGAGGAGATCGAGTAATAGTGATATACTTGTAAAATAGTTGTCAAAATATACATGGTGATACAGACCTGTCAATTGTTTTGTAAGTGACATAACTACTTTAGCGCCTAAATTAACCTCAGCAATACCTCCCTCCTTTCCCGTGTAGACATAGAATTCTGATATGTAGCCGTTAACAGCATCTGCCCTTATCCAAACCTTAAATCCTCTCTTCACAGGTTTTTTTGGCAAGTACTGCTTCATTGATGAGCGGCCTTTGAAGGGGATCATAGCTTCATCGATGCTTACTTCCTTGTGAGGGTGGTAGAGTGTCAAGAGTTCCTCATTGATCATCTCAATCACTGGTCTGATCTTACCAAGCCTGTCATAACCATCAGTACCGGGGTCAGCTAGAGTGGAGTTGTCGGAAAAGTGAATATACCGCTGGATTTCGAAAAACCGATCCCTTGTGATCCTGCTGGCTATAGGTTCGTAATGAAAGATTTCATTCCTTTTCCAATAGTCTGGTATTGATGGCAGCTTCACTATACCCGTTAGGATCGTAAAACCCATGTATGCCATGATCTCTTCCACCGATACCTGTTGCCACACCTCAAACTTTTCCTCTCCCATACACTGCAGTGCAAACAGGTTGGTCTGATCAACAATCCACTGGAGTATGGTGGTGGTGAAGATGAGGAGAAAGGTATGTAGGGGACTACGAGGTATTGGGAGTGTGGGTCCAAAGTGACTGGTGAATGGACGGACTGTTACAGGGCTCAGGTTAGTCGACCATTCCAGGGAGTCGATGCTGCAAACAAGTGCACATTTTCTTAATAACTATGTGTGTAGGTATCTATGTGTAATTGTTTTACATGTGACTGTAAATGTAGTAAATGTGTATTGCTATTGCTGTGGCGTGTGTATGTATATGTTACATGTTCCTTTGTGTCTGTGTGTGTTAGTCTCATGTGGCCAGAGGGTTTATCTGGCCATGCGAGACTATGTGTGTGTTCTTTTTTTGTGTATAAATATGTTAGAGTGTGTATTTTTGTGGTACATGAGTGGTATCGGTATATGCGTTGTATATGTGGGTGGATGTATGGATCCACATGGACATGGAGCTAAAGGAACATTGCCAGGTACCTCGTGTCCAATGGTATCAGAGGGTCTGCTGTTTCATTGGTGGTCCTGTACAAAGAAATGACTATATTATAAAATATTGTTCTGTTTGCTGTTTGTATCCAGCTGCTTACAATTCAGTCTCTTGTTCTTCCTCTCCTTCAGAATCGGACCCATTGTCTACCTCCTCTTCCTCAAAGCCGAGCTCATCATCACTTCCAGGAAAGATGATGTCGTCCAAGCCAGCACCCCTCAAGTAGTCATCTTCCTCATCTGAATCTCCACTTCCTCCGCCGTCAGGAAGGCTCTATCTGTGTTTTCAGCCATCCTGTTTGCATTATTCAATGTTTATAAATATTTATTTTGTGCATGCTATAATCATGTGGGAGGGGCTAACCTCGGTAAGAAGCTGAAGAACTGGAGCGCTTATCTCTTACGTGAGGTAAGTTACTGGGGTTGTCCCTTCGCGTAGGTGGTAGTTGATCATAAACGCGTCTGTCGCTGTACGCGTGAAGCGGCAGCTGTACGTAGCCGCGGGGTATAGCGCGCTGTTCAGTAGGTGGTGGGCATGACGACTATAGTCGTCATTCGTAATAAACGTACCGAGATTCATGACGACTATAGTCGTCATTCGGGTATAAAGGGTTAATGCAGAAGTAAAATTTCCACTCAGCATGCAGCAGCCAGGAGTTCTAGCGTGTCTGCACGAGTGAAAACACAAGTTAGAAGAAACGTCTAGGAGAGAAAGCTGGAGCATAAACATGTACTGTACGAAGGCAGGCAGCTGTGCAAACAAAAAGGCTACTTAACACAGAAGGTGGCAGATAACTGTTTACTTCAACAGTTTAGAGTAAGGTTGTCTAGCTGTGTATTTAGCATGCATGGTAATTTTCCTTTGCTATTTGTGAAATGACTATGCATGACAAACCAGCCTGTGTGTTCACAAAAAAAAACAGAGGTCAGCACTAAAGCCCTGAGACAGTAGCGGCTTAGGCAAGATAAATGGCTCTATTGTGTGGTAGCTACTTCTCCACACATGGCAAGCTAGCTATTTACTGCATTTGGATTACTGAACCCTCACGTGTTAGAAGCTTGTGGCAGACTGTAGAGACTGACAAACCTTGTGATCTGGTAATACACTGATGAATCATTAACTTGGCAACTAACTGCATTGCTTCCTCACGCTTGCCCTGCAATGTTCTAGCTACATTCCCCTAGTATTATGAGCAATCTCATATGAACGGATTCGTTATTTTATGGTAGCCAAGGAGATTTATGGTCAATATCCAGGGTGCAGCCTGAATGTATGTCTGTAAGGCTATAATTAACCACTTATTTGGTGTCAATTAGAAATCTGTCTCATGACAAATTGCTCTAATTATCACCATGGCAGCAGCCAAGTTTGATACTTTCAGGGCCTTAGGCATATCCAGCGTTCCAATTTTGAGCAAAGTCTAATACCTTCAGGGCCTTAGGCACTCTTATGCAAAAGATTCACAGTAAAATTTTATGAGAAATTCCCAGTGCTTAAGTACAGTTTCTTACAAGAGATTTGGGATAGTTACATAAAATTCTTAAAGTAATAAGAATCTTATGATGTTCTTATCAGACAGTCCGTAGACTCTCTATGTAGGGATGGCACCTATGCGCAATATATGCAATGCTTAAGCAAAAGCCGCATAACTTCACCACAAATGCGCTACAAGCTTGTTTAGCCACCCAGACTTCCTCTTTGCCTTTTGTGATCAGCAAGACTCATAAGGGACAAAGGCCACGCGGAAGACAGCTGAACACAAAAGTGTGCAGTAGCAAAAGTCCTATTTTTCTCGTTCTTTCTTAGTTCCTTTCTTGTTAAGACCACTATGTTCAACAATGATAGGCTTGCAAACGGTTTAAGTACTCACCGTCATTTTAGCACGAAACTGATAGCGCGGAACTCTATGACCACTCAGCGTCTTCATAGCTTCAAATTCACCCTAGTCAATCAAAGCCATTCACAACGCATGCACACACGTGGTGTCATTCCCAGACCAAATATCATGATCATTGTTCTGGGAACGAGACTAGTGCACAAGTGAAATCCCAAGTTGACCACTTGCACGGCTGGCACAGTCTCTTCCCATAGTGGAGGGCAGGGTTTATGAACACCACATAGGTAAGGCACTGCATTCAGCTGCCAACTTATAGCTTCACTAGCTACTCACAGGTTTAGTACTATAAAGCTATGATTGTCAGTTGTCAGTACAGTTTTCTGTACTGCAGCTGGTCAGTCATCATGTGATCAAAAATCAGGAGATTGGTTTGGTACGAACCAACCCTCCTCACCTCAATCCCTTGCGACAATTTTATAACCCCATTTCATAGTCACTTAAGATACAGAAAGATTGAAAAATGCCCATGGTCACTACCCTAGAACAGCCCAAGTCCTGTCCGTAACTCCATGAATGCTGCATAGTACTGGTAGAGTAGAATTAGTTAACCCTAGCCCTTAACTTTTACCATCGGCCTCACCCATATTTCTACATGCACCTCTAACCTTCTCCAGAACCAACTTCCGTATTATTTAGCTCCAACCCTGATCCTAATCTTTCACATATATAGATATTGTTTCTGCTATAATAGTAGACCACCTGGTAACTAGGACGGGAAGTGGTAAAGGTCAATGCTTGTCAAGATTGTACCTAACAGTGTGTGTTTAATATAGCTGCACAAATTGGGGGTGGGGCTTAAAGATGTTTGGGATGGGATTGTCGAATAACTCAGGGGAGGGACAATGAATAATGGGGCCTTAATTGGAGTGCCTGCAGGAAGGGATGAACAGTATTTAAACATGCTGTCTTTGTCAACTCTGTCTAAAGGAGCATCTGGAGGGCTCCCTGGGATCAATACGATACTGAAGATCCAGTTCACCTGCCCAAACCCTAACCCTTACGCATTTTTGTTTCTATTTCCGTCTCCATTTTCATTGTTCATAATTTTACCACTTCCCAACTAGAGCACATAATCAAATGTTGTGAACTGGGTTTCCAGAGGGTTTCTCACAAATCACATCATATTTATCATATGTGGCAGTCCCATGTAGAAATCGAAGGTTATTCCGTCGCGTATTTCGATCACATTGCTGCGTTCGAAGCGCCGTATCGCTGAACTTCCGTTAAGGGCGGGGCTCATACGCGCTTCGTAGATGCATGAATATCTAATAAATCTGTGCAGTTTTTGCTCACCCTACCTAGCAATATTGACATTTTTTGAAGCTCTAAGACTGCTCTGTTTGAATATCTAGTTTTTAGTTTAAGAAGCAGTAAGCAGAAACCATGCTTTAGAACTTACTTTGTATAAGAATTCTACATTCCAAATATCTGACTTGATTATGTTCTACTTGCAGCGATATATGTTCGAGCTAAATTTATTACTGCGAGCGCAATTTTTGACCTCTGGCTTATATCATGCATCACCGAAAAGGCCAATGCGTGCAGAATCATTTGCTGCTTGTCCGGTTCCAATCAGGGATACTGTTCCTGAGATATTTGGAATGTCGCCTGAAGTATGACAGTTCTGCACAAAAGCTGCTGCAAGTGAATTATGAATCTCGTTATCACGCAACTTAAGTGACACATCTTGTGGTTTCCAGTGTTTGTAATCCAATTTGTAATGTGTTAAGTACTTAGCATGGCTTCATTACTCATACTTTGAACTGCCATAGCTTCATAAGCTTCACAGTCTGGAGTTTCCTAATCAGGCTGCATGAGTGTTTGCTTCTGTGCATCTGGAATACGATATTTTTATGTTATTTGTGACAGTGTATGTATTGCGCACACATTTGATTCTTGTTTATAGGTGAAATAAATAATGAATTTCTTTATTCTCTTTGTGATAGAGCGGAGCCACTTCACTCTACATTGCTTGTCAGAATGGCCACCAGGCCATTGTTGAACGACTTCTTCAGAGTGGTGCCAGTGTTGACAAGCAGAGAAAGGTGAGGATCAGCAGTGTTGTTGCTAGGTTGTTACACATCTTGGCAGATTTAAGGAAAGCGATCACTTTTTGTGGATATCAAATTTTTAGTTAGCCATATGATGTTAAATATGTTCAACTAGCTTCTTTTTGCACTTTCTTGTGTTTTCTTAGCTCCTTTCTTTCTTGAAGTACATGTACAAGCAATTCTAAGACTGCAGTACTTTCAGTTGAATAACACCATTCCTATACTAATGTGCATACATATGTATCAGAGTCAATACACTCGTCTCGCTCCCAGACCCTTAGTAAGACGTGTGTATACCATACCAAGGGTCTGGGAACAAGACTAGGATGGCACGGATGCATAATATAAACCGAAAGCCATATAACTTCACCACAAATACAATAAAAGCTTATTTAAGTGCCCAGCCTTCCTCTTTGAGAGTTCTTTTATGATCAGCAAGGCACATATAGCTGGACAAAAGCCTCGTGGAAACAGCTAAACGCAAAAGTGTGTGGTAGTGAAAGTACCATTTTTGAAATAGGCACCTCCATACAGTGAGCAATTCAGCAGTAGTAGCTATGGTGTCCACCTTAGGGAGGTTCTACTGTACATTATGTACACACAAAATGCTCTTGTTTAAGTTAATTAATTGATTAACCCTTTATACCCGAATGACGACTATAGTCGTCATGAATATAGGTACGTTAATTCCGAATGACGACTATAGTCGTCATGGCCACTATCGAGCGGTTAGCGCTCTATACCCCGGGGCTACGTAGTATATAGTTAGTATGTGCCGCAGGAAGTCAAATAAAGCATAATTAGCTGGGCCGTCCTATAGGGACTTTCCCCGGAAATCGCGTTCGAAGTTTACCGTTCGATCGTGTTGTACTTAGTACTGCCACGGAACAGCTGGTTTCCCACACGCTACTGGTCCTACCGAATTTGTTCTCGCTAATCATCTAAACAACAGTGAAAACGTACCTTCGCTGGAAGTTTTGCCACGGATTTCCAGTCATTTTCCAATACGTAGCGAATACCCGCGCTTCCACCGCTGTATCTTATTCGGACTTCACTGCCAACTCGTATGACTACTTCCCGAGTAAAGCAGGTTTGTTTTCAACCTAACTAAGCCTAACTACCGATTGTTAAACTCTGCTAGTTCACAAGATATAACGCAATGAATCAACATAGTACAAAATCGCCATTTTTTATCTTGCTTCTCTCGTAATCACGTGTTTATTGTGCGCATGCGCATCGGGTGTAAAGGGTTAAAAGCCTTTAAACCCTAAATTTTTTTCACTTGTGACTACTTTTAGCAAATGCATACCTTTAACACTATATCTGTCTGAGCTCTGACTCCAAAACTGAACCCAACTGCACTTCCATCCTTAATAAGTAGACTTGTGAATGTGTTTACAAATATACCATAAGCTCCCGAAAATACGCCCCCCTTTTTGCACACTACTTTGAGGTAAAAGTGGGGAGGAGGAGTTTGCTGAAATGTTCGATTAGTCTCATGCATAAGTACCTCACCCTACCCAGTTCCTCGTGATGTTATATGAGATCAACAATCACTACGACTGCTGCAGCATTTTGGAAGAATGCCATGTCCAATGTAGCTGGCCATATGTACATGAAACTTGTAAATTTTGTTTCGTTGTCTCTGCCCCGACCTGTCCCGTTCATTCCTGTGCCATTTCTTGTCTTCTTCGTATTACAATGGCTCTGGGGCTCTTGTGGATATGCTCATGGTATCCATGTTCAATACGAGTACAGGTAAACTCTCAAGAAGTCTGAAGTAGAATTGAATGCAAGCTTTTATATGTCCACGTGTTGTTTGCTTTCGACTGTATGCTGATGCTCATGCATTAAATTTGAGTGTGTGATGACATATGGCACAACATATGAGAAGCATTTATATAGTACAGTAGAAAGTCACTTATCTGAACATGCCGGGACTAAGGGGTGTTCAGATAACTGAAATTTTCTGATAAGTAAGGCAATACTATTTGTGTACAAGCAGATTACTTCCCTTTTAATGCACAGCAAAATATCTATGACTAGGGGAGTGTAGAACATTGTGGGGCGAGCGTGAGCAAGCAATGCACTACAGCATTGACTGTTATGTAGCTAAGGCTTTACCAGTAAAGGGTCAGACAGCACACAGGCAATTCAAGCATGGCATGTAGCTAAAACGAGGTTTGTAACTCTACTGTCTACAAAAGTGCTCAATAGCTTAGAAAAATTGTCATGGTTGCAGAGAAAGCTTTTCGTGGGGTACTACCACACAACAGACCCATTTGGCGATTTGTCCTACCAACACACAGCTACTCCAATTGTTGCAATTATAGGCTAAGTCAGAACACAGTCTGGCATGCATAGTCGTTCAAGACTTGAGGCATCTTTGAGAAATAGTAGAGGGAAGTCGCCACGCATCAGCTATGGAGCAAAATCTCTGCTGCCTACTGCGTTCGGTAAGCTGCATGAGCCTTTCTACACAACTGTTAGTCCCGCCGATCTTGCTCCTGCGGTGAGTTGAGAGCTCTTCTAGAACTGCTCTGGGTATTCATGTTTGAAACAAGTAACGACAAACTCTGAAGTAAAACTCCGAAGTAAGTAAAACTCCAAAGTAAGTAAAACTGTGAAGTAAAACTCTGAAGTAGGTCTCCACGTTGCGGTTCATATAGCATTTATAACTTGACCGTGTATGTGTGCACGCGTTCTTTTCAATATTCTGTCCGTACGTACATGCATGCAGCACGCGGATTGTTTTAACAGAGTATGAAACTACATTTACAGAACGACGTACAACAGATATATATATATATACACATATATAAAAAATCGGCAATTCAACTCACTAGTGTGGGGCTCGCTCACGCTCGCCCCAAATATCATTAATTTTGTGGTTCAGATTCGGATAACTCAAGTTCGGATAAGTCACTTTCTACTGGAAATATACATTATACAAGAATTTAAAAAAACCCATTCAAAATGTAAAAGGGTACATGGCATGCCAAAAGCAAGCAAGCAAGGTAGGGATGATAGCATAAAAGCAAAGGTTAACACTTGGGCGCTTAAATCAGCTTTTAGCATATTTATGGTGAAGTTATATGGCTTTTGCTTAAGTATTTGCATATATTGCGCATCAGCGCCATTCCTACATAGTCTACCGACTCTCTGATAATTTATGTATATATATAGACAGATAGAGAGAAAGAGAAAATCTGCTGTTCCACTCATTAGTGTGGGGCTCGCTCACGCTTGCCCCAACCAGCACCTTGGAAGCCTACTCAAGCAGGCATTGGTACATAGCATGTTTTGTGAACACTCAGTGGTTGTATGGGAGTCTGGTAATGTTTGCTTTTGGCTAGTAGTCAGTACACAAACTGTGATCCATCTACCTGACTAAAATGTGTGTGACAGTGGCAGGAAGTGTTCTAGAAATGTCGGGTATCTTACCTCTGTTTATCTATTTCTTACTGTCCATTCTTATGTGTTCTTGCACATACATGTACGTAGGCACTAAGACTCACCCTAAACAACCTCATTCCCATTCCCTTTCCCAAACTGAACCGCAGGCAGCCTTTGGTTAGGAGATAATTAAGCCAAAGGCTGAGGTGGGGTTAGTGAGCTATCGACTTGGGCAACTTTCAATCCACCCTAGGCCCATAGTTCCCTCTACGAGGGATCTCCACCTAGCTACCTACCATTTAGTTGTTAGAGGAAAGACTGCTGGACTCCAAGACTCTAACTGTCCCGTTTTCCAGCTCCACACATATAAAGCTCTTAGCCAGTTCCAACCCACCCCTGACTTAGTACACAGCCCTATCTTGTGTCTCTTGTCTGCAACTAGGCTGGTTGGTGTGAAGTAAACTGATGATATAAACTAAAATGGAGGCTAGCAAGTATATCCTTGGTTTCATGGGGTAGAAGTTGTCTCCAGAAGTTGGTCCACAAAATGGCATGGCTCCTGTTTGAGCATCAAGCCACTAAGTCATGTGGAAAGGGAGATGGGAGTAGCTAGCACTTACGTATGACTGTGCTCCCCTTCTTTTGAAAATTAGTGTTACTGTGAATGTGTGCTAGTTATTCCTCAAGAGTAGCGCCAGTCTTCTCTGTGACTAGGCAAGTTTGTGTGAAACAAAACCGCTGGAATACACTGGCATTGCTAGAGCAACACAATCTGCCAGAAACAGGGTGTCCAAATTTACCTAGTGAAAGGGGCATTCCCCACTTCCTTGTGCATTTTGTGTAGCACAATTCCATTGTTTTTCAAACATGAACTTTGCTCTCCTGTCTTGATACCCTTTCTATGGACACGCACACAGTAAAGTGAACACAATATGTAATTTCAAATTTACAGCCAGAAATGGGGTGAGTCCGAGCTTCTCAGTTGAAATTTTCAGTAGCTCAGGTAGTTGGATATTGCTGCATGTGTAGACACTTTACTAACGCTTACCTTATACTAGCTAGCCAACTAATCTAAAGCACTGCACCATGCTAGTTATCGAACAAATCAGAAGTGAGGGCAGAAGCTATAGTTAACAGTCTGTGTCGATGAAAGGCCTGGTCCTGGCTTTGTGTATATGAAGGAGTGAGCAACAATTTGTGCCTCACCAGATATTGTGTGGTGATAAGGAGAAGATAATGAAAGATGGTGACTCAATCACAACCTTCCCAACTGTATTAGGTGGTATCTCTCTTGGCAATTTTGAAATAACAACGCGTACAGAAGATATCCGCTACTTTGTGGTTAATATGATGCTTAATTTTTGGTAGTAGTGTTACAGTGACTGCTGTAAAACTTGAGCCATTCGTCAGCACTGGCTTTCCAAGTCGAACTCTTTCACTAAAGAACAAAGGTAGGTAACAAGCAATAGATGCCTTTAGCAATGTTGACAGTTTACAGCATATGGCAAATGAACGGCATGTCAAGATATTGCTTTTACATACTATCAACTCTGGAGTATAAGTACCCATCAATTACAAGTACCCTATGAATATAAGTACCTATCAAAGTGTTTGCTATCAATTTCCTGAATACTAGTACCCCCTCGAGCATAAGAACCCTATGAATATTAGTACCCATCAGCCAGTAAGTGTGGATAGCAGTAGCAAACTGCCCAAGGAGCAGCTGCAGCAATATACTGGAGCTCAGGCAACAATGGAGTGATGCTATTTCACGGAAGCTGGCTATACAATCGGGATGATGACAACATTGTGCGACGAGCTGCGTATAGCTGTTGGAGCAGTTGATCACGTGGCCATTTTCGGTCAACATGCAGCGATGCTGAAGATTGAGTGCAGACGGCAGTAGGCAGGGTTCTCACTAGACCTTTAGTGGATGGTTTTGCACCATTTGGTTAATTAGAGCACCATTTGAATGCGGTGAACTTATGTAAGAGCACCATTTGGATCACTTCCTAAACCCTGCCCATAGCGGTTGCTGTCCTGGCTTCCCACTTAACATTTCAATATTGGTGTGTAGAGAGAGTGTTTCATACCTGCCTATTGTGCTATACACCATTTGAAAGTAGATTTATAGCTAGTGATTGAGCAAATCACAGTGCTATACACTACTGTGGAATGTACGGTTCTTCAATTTTTCTGAACAAATCTTCCCTAATGTTCACTGCTACCTCATGAAGATGATGACAGAATTGGAACTACCCTGACAAATGTCTTGTCAAAGTACCAACCCATTAGCCTCGTTCCCAGGCCCTGCCCAGCTTTCCGTTGCTTGCAGTACGGAAAAGCGGTAGAGGGCCTGGAATAATTTATCACGTGTGTGACGTAGGGGTAGAGAGAGGGGTAGAGTGGACTTAATTGAGCGTAGGTGGATCGTCGATGTGCCCACGCACGTAGTTGATCGATAATCGACAGTACATGTAGCTGTTTTTTTAGTAGGAGCCCGTTCTGACAGTTTTTTCGAATAAGCGCAGAGAAAACCTTGATTAAAGCCTAGGTAAGGGCCGCCTTGGCGTTTAATAGTGCCTTGAAGTGATTCTCCGGGGTGTACAGCTATCAGTTGCCAGGTAAGCGAGTATAGGTTAGCGTGATTTTCAAATGTACAGGTCTGTGTACGCTCACCATAGCTTTCTGTACTGCCAGGTAGTGTAGCATAGTGGTGTCTAGTCCCATTCTGTTGGCCATAAAGCTATCGCAACTGAACGAATATATTCTGTCCATACAGCGTGGGCGAGTTCATTCGTTCGCCCACATGTAATTAAGTTCTCTCTACCTATGACGTTTCTCACGTGACAAATTTTACCAGGCTCTCCCCTTTCCTTTCGATTTTTTCGTTCGCGCACGGGGAGAGCCTGGGAACGAGGCTACCAACCCATCTCACGTCAATCCTCTGAGAAAATCCATTTCATAGTCTTGCAGAATGACAGCATAATTGCCATACCCACCACTCTCAACATCCTAATAAAATTGTTCCTCCATGTATGCCACATACTACTAGTAGTGTGGAATTAGTAACCGTATCCTTCCTCTTACTCTCTAGTGCCAATCCCCTTCCTTACAACCTCAACCATCTGCCAAACTCATATCTCTCTAGTCTTCTCCAGAACTACCATCCCCATTATTTAACCCCACCACTGAAACATAACTAAAGCGGCATTGGTTCATGGCATGTTTATAACTGGGCCTGGTATGAAGTGGGCATCATTAATGCACATGTTCATGGAATGGTAGATCCATGCGCGTATTGTGCATAATGCACATACGATACATGCACAGATCTACCCGTTGTATAGCCTAGTTCCCAGGCCGTTCCCGGCTCCAGTTTTGATCGCTTGCAGTATAAAAATGGAGGGGAAGGCCTGGGAGAAAGAGTCACGTGCGTGACGTCAGGTAGACGTGAGGGGGGCGGTGCCCGATCGTTGTAACTCACAAACTTTGTGTTGATCAGCCTCGAGTCTACCAAACAACGAGCTGTATTGACGCTGTCTTTCGAATGTTACAGTCTCAAGTTCTTGGACAAGATATTACACGAAGGACCTCGAGATTCTTCGTCGGACACCGCCACCCTCACGTCTACCCTCACATCTACCTGACATCACCCACGTGACTCTTTCTCCCAGGCCTTCCCCTCCGTTTTTATACTGCAAGCGATCAAAACTGGAGCCGGGAACGGCCTGGGAACGAGGCTACCCGTTGTATTCATGAGTCTACAAGTCCACACATGTTCCATGCATAAGTCTCCCTTTCATACCATACAGGCGTGGTTCTGTTCTTTACATGCATGAAACAGGCTTACATGGACAAATGATACTGTAAACAATTACCATGGCTCCACAAACTGTTAGCAGCTGCAAGGTACAGCTGTGGTTCATTTATTGCTAGAGGAGTCTTGCTCAAGTAGTCTTGTTTGGCTTTGCTGCTGCCTCCAGTCAAGCAACAGCTACTGATATGCCTGAGAGCTAACTGCCTATAAAGCCAGAGATAGGATGAGTCCAAGCTTCTCAGTTGCAGTTCCAACCTATAGTTCAGTATTTGGATATAGACACTGGTAGTAATGTTGTGCCTGTATAGCTAGCCATGTATAGACACTGGTAGTAATGTTGTGTGTGTATAGCCAGGAAATCTTACAGTGCTACACAATACTTACTAGGCAGTAAAATCACAATGCTATATATACATGCTACTAGCTACCCTGTAGCCCATTAGTTTGGTTCCCAGACCCTTCCTGTAAGGATAGGGCAAAAAAGGGGAGGAAAGGAAGGTTTGGTGAATAACTCGAAATATAAAAATTTTCTAGGGGGGGCATGCCCCCAGAAATGTTTGAATTTCAGACCCTTTGAGATCGCTTCTGGTACATTTTCAGACCATTTGTGGTTTTCAAATGACATGATGAGATGACCATATTTCTGGTGCTGATAAGACACTTAACACCTATAGACCGTGTGCCTAAAAGGGCATGGTTACAAGTGGCAGTGATGTCACGGGCTGTGGCATCATATTCTGATGACGTAATGTGGGGCAAAAATGACTCTGTGAATGGCAAGTTTATACGGCGATGAGGTTGTGAGCTGGCTGCTGAACGTTACCATGAGCCGCATCTAAAATCGCTGCAGTATGACATACATCGCTATTAGCCTCATAACATACATGAGCCACTAAGCGATCCAGCTGTGAGTATTGCTGGTAGGGAGCCAACAAGGGGTCCACGTGTACATTACTGCTATTGTACTGCCCTACAAAATGGCAGTGAGTATGCGGGAAATCGTATACTTTCAAGTATAATATATGGACCACGCCCATGCAGGCACACTGTCTATAGATAGTGACCTTGAAGACATTGTAGATACGTGGAACAGAAAGAGTAGAAGAATAGCTGTTTAGGTTAAAAACTGTACATTCTCCTTGTGTTTAGCCTCAGGCTACCTTATGCTGTATATTCCTTGTGTTGAGTTTCAGTTCTGTATTCATTACATCCAATTACCCCTTGAAAAAAAAGGCTAACCTAATTTCCAAGGGGAGGTGAGACTCTGGAAAGGGGGGGGAGAGGAATGGGGGTGGGGGTGGGGGGGGGGGGGGGGGGGGGTGGGGGGAGTGCACCTCCACCCCCCCTAATTGTAACCCTGACTTGAGACAGACTTCCATGGTTACATACAAGTCAGATGTTTAATATGCTACAAGCCACAAAACCACAGCATACCATGTTCTTGTGTGTAATGAAAACCTTGGAATAATGGTTAATGCCCACTGCATACCAGGCCCAGTTATAAACATGCCATGCACCGTGCAATGCCTGCTTCCAATGCTCCTCAAATAGGGGGTTGGGCATATTTTCGAGAGTTGTAAGTTTTTGCTCGCCCAAGTCTCCTTGCATCCCATGTTAATGTGTTCAAAGTCAAGAGTGATCTTCCAATCAATAAGAAGTACAGTTTTCATCATCTCAATCACAAACCACAGCTGGGTTTGTGTCTGCCATCCCACTCAGCTGCTTGAGCATCCACATGATCTTAGCAAGTGTTACAGAATTGTCCTATTATGTTGCCTATCCCTGTTCTGTGCATATAACGGAACCCTTGTTTCACGACCAATGTATGAGTATTCTCAGGTGAGGGTCAGGAATGTTGTTGCTAATCAGCACTATTTTGTTTGCTATGCATCAACATTTGTATGTGACACAGTACACCACTAAGTACCTCCCAACACTTGAATGTGTTTACAAATAGCAGGGCTTCACCTCTAAGAATTAGAAACTTTTGTCTTGAAAATCTTGTTTGCTTGTATGTACATTTGTTGGCTTGTATGTACGTTTATTGATCAGATTGCGTCCAAGAGTTTGCACCCAAGATGCCTTGAAGATAGTGATGTACTGTGTTGATCAGATTGCTTCCCAGAGTTTGCACCCAAGATGCCTTGAAGATAGTGATGTACTGTGTTGATCAGATTGCGTCCAAGAGTTTGCACCCACGATGCCTTGAAGATAGTTTAATCAGTATGAAACTTTGTTTCCGCCTGTGATCAGTCTACAAGAACTACATCATCCACTTCGTATATTGTTGTACACATTGAACGGTGGAAAGTGTTCTCTCAGACGAACTTTTTGATCCTTTTCAACAGTCAAATATGAGAGGTATGAATGGGCCTTGGAAAAAAAAAACATATATGGCAGTCCCGAGTGCAAATTGGGCATTATTCAGTCACATATTTCCGTTGTATTACTACACAGTTAGCCTTGTTTTCAGTTCCTTCCCCAGCTGTTCGGTCTTATTTTTCATATGTCATGCAACTGAAAAGCTTAGGAGGAGCCTGGGAGTGAGGCTAATGTACTGTATCAACTGAACTATCATTAAGGGTGGGCATCAATATCTGATGCGTCTATGAAGTGTGTATCAACTCTATGTACTTTCAATGGAAGTTCAGTCTTGTGTATGTGATGAAATATTACCCCTAGGACAGGTACACCTAGAACATCTAGTCAGATGTCACAAAGTAGGTTTCCAGAAAATTGCTAATTGATGCATGCCTAGCTACCCCTAAACAATGTCCTCACATTATATATATATATACACAAATGTAGCAGTCCCATAAATTTTTGCATCACACATTTTGAGAGCCTTGGCGTGTTGGAAGCACTATATTGTTGAACATGTGAGAGAGCTATTAAAAGATGGCAATTTTGTGTGATGTCAATTAGTTGCATTATATTGTGTAAACTAACTCATTGATAGTTGGACTTGCTTTGGTTGAAAACTGTACCTGGTTTAACTGTTGCCTTATTGCCGAGTGCATTAGCGCCAGGCTTTGAATGGAGGATCTATTCTCACAATTTTCATGTGTACATACATGCGTACAAGTCTGTCACACTTAAAGATGTCAATTTTGAGGCACTCGTCTAGTTGGATGTGTGGCACCATGTGACAGGTGCTAGACAATATAATTTAATCACCTGAGGATTACCAGATAAAGCGTTGTGAACACAAGTTCACATGCAGTTCACTGGGCAGTCAGATATTGTCACCCACCCTCATCACCTTCCCCCTTCTTTGTTTTACCTCACTTGTCACTGTTTCACCACACTCATGCCACCAGTTAGGTAGTACCTGTGTGAGACTTCATCTCAGTACAGGCCAGCACTAGCATGCTGGTCCTGTCGATCCTGGGAGTCAACACTAATCAGATCCCGCCTCTGCCTCACCTCAATCAATGACCGAATAATAAGCTTGTATGACTTAGTGATGTGCATGTGACCTGTGGAGAGTGACCAGTGGAGAGTGACACATACTATCTAGAATACACTTGGGCTTGAGCATAGATATCACTTGTTGGTATTATAAAGAACCAGGTAGAGCTCTCATGGTTGTACTAAGGATCTTGTGGCAGGCTTCCACATTTACATAGCAGGTCAGAGTTTACTAGGCCACACACCAGCATGGCATGTTCTTGTGTATAGCTAGCACCTTGGAGCATAACAAAGCAGGGATTGGTGTTAGCCTCGTACCAAGGACACGAGGGAGGGGAAAGACAGCCTGGTATCGACTGCTTCTGCAAGTTGTTCCTACCTGGATCTTAACATTAAGGTCCTGAACTGTAAGTTTTGCACAGACTTGTATGATAAGAGGGATACCTTCAGCTTTTCAATAGTCAATTTTCCACACATGGATAGCAACATACCCTCAAAACCTGCATACGGAGTAGTAATTTCACAGTTAGTTCGATATTTGAGGATATGTTGTAATTACCAAGATTTTGCTTACAGATCTAAACTACTCACAACCAGATTACTTAGACAGGGATACGTATACCAAAAACTCTGTAGCACCTACAAGACCTTTGTGCATCGCTACCCCAGGACTTTACAGAAGTACGGGAGGTGCCTGAAAAATATTATTACTGAATGCATTGCCTTACCTACTGTTTAACACAGCCTGAACATGCAGTTAAATTGGCCTAGCACATTTACACACACACAGCCTAAACACACACTGTTTGCCTCACACTGTTTGCATTGTGCCTTACTAGCCATTAATACTTCCGGTACCTCCAACGCCTCTGTATGCGCGCGCGTGCACGCACGCGTTTACACGCACGCACCGATATCGATAACATGTGACGATCAATGATTACGATCGCTACGTAAGATCTTAGAACGAAAGACAGCTGCACGAAGAGACGGTGCTTTCAAGGATCGGAGTCTCTATCGATTTTTGAATAAGGCCAGCCACCTGACTGCATTCTGTGCATGATATGGCAGTCCCCATCTCCCGGTCACCCCAGCGCAGCTGATGAGGTCTGGTATTGGCCGAAACACGTCCTGCACAGTGGGTGACTTTGCATAACATCTAGGCCTGTTTCTATAAGGGAGATGTTGTTCGTTGATTGTTCATGCATGGCCGTTTCCACTATATTTCCGTAAAACTGTGACATTTATGTACACTGCCCACATGTAATAATAAAGACTTTAAAAACATTAAAAATGTAAAGAGATGTAGGGATGGCATGCCAAAAAGTATGCAAACAAGGTAGGGATGATGCATGAAAGCAAAGGTGAACATATTGGCAAAGCCCCATCCCTACATCTTTTTCACACTACAGTTAGACAGTGCATGGGGGTCTTCTTAAAATGTTCACAACCTTTACTGGCAGTTCATGGCTGTAGCCTTGTTCTCAGGCCACTTCCTTCTCCCACGTGGCCTGGGAACAAGGCTAATATGACCCTATTGGTAGCATTATGTTATACGGAACCTCTTCAACAACTTAAGCAGTGAGTTGGAGTAGACTGCAGACTTATGATAGTGTCGTTAAAGTACATGGCATGGTTTTAGCCTCATCCCCAGGCCACATTCCTTCTCCCACATGCCGGCTCAGGAACGAGGCTAATATGATCTAGCAGCATTGCATCAGCTGTAGTGTGAAAAAGATGTAGGGATGGGGCTTTGCCAATATGTTCACCTTTGCTTTCGTGCATTATCCCTACCTTGTTTGCATACTTTTTGGCATGCCATCACTACATCTTTTTACATTTTTAATGTTTTTAAAGTCTTGTTTCTGTACTTTTTTGATGTTAATCTCAGTTACAGTTAGACTTAAGCCTAAAAGTGTAACCACAACACCAGAACTTGAAACGCCGTTGACAGTTTAGTAGTGGTTCCAGGCATGTAATAATTATGTGTAATATAGCCAGCTAGAACCTGATGAAGGGCCAACCACTCTCCCTACCAAACATTGTGAAACCCATTCACAGAAAACTATCATATTGACAACTGACCATCCTAGCTTTACAGTTCACTAAAGCTGTAAGTAGGCTATCTTTAGTGTAGCTAAAAGTATACAGCTGAATGCAGCGCCTTACCTACGTGGTGTTCATAAGCCTTGCACAATGCCGCAGGGGAAAAGACCGTGCCAGCCATGCGTACTGCCCGCTGGCGTTGTGTACTAGTCTCGTTTCCAGACCAATGACTGTGGTCTTTGGTCTGGGAACGAGACTTCGTGTGCGCATGCGTACAAAATTAGAAAGTGGCATCCTAAGCAACGGACACCAGCCTCAGAGTGTTGTGAATGGCTTTTGTTGGCCAGGGTGAATTTGAAGCTATGAAGACGCTGAGTGGTCGTAGAGCTCCGCGCTGTGATAAGCATCAGGTTCGTGCTAAAATGACGGTGAGCACTTAAACCGTTTGCGAGATATCATTGTTGAAAGATTGAAGGCTGAACGAAGAAAGAAGAATACGAAAAATGGCACATTTGCTACCGCACACTTTTGTGTTTAGCTGTCTTCTACGTGGCTTGTGGCCACTTATGAGTCTTGTTGATCATAAAGGCACTCAAAGAGGACGTCTGGGCGCTTAAATAAGCTTTTAGCGTATTTGTGGTGAAGTTATACGGCTTTTGCTTAAGTATTGCATATATTGCGCGTTGGCGCCATCCCTACATAGAGAGTCTACCGACTCTCAAGATATTGCATAATACGTACATGCATTGTAATAATGTGCATGCATGAATCTACCGTTTCATGCACGTTCTATGCATGAATCTACAAGTCCATGTATGTTCCTGCATCAGTCTCCCAGGCCATATACGATACAGGTGTGATTCTGTTCTTTTTATGCATGGACCACCCCATGCATGGACAAATGATACTGTAAACAATTACCATGGCTCCACGAACTGTCAGCAACTGCAAAGTGCAACTACTGTTGTTCAACCTGTCTGATTATAAAATGTTGAGGTACATAATTAGTCATTGCTGCTGGCCCCCAGTCAAGCTGCAGCTTATTTTAAGTAATAGTTATATCCCTCCCTGTGGGGTGGTCGTTTTACACATTGGTGTCAGGCGTAGCCCGACACCAATGTGCAAGACCACACCCCAGGGAGGGATATAACTATTATATAACCTGTTACCTAGGCAACATCACTGTACAAGAGAGATATGGGCAACATTCTTAGATGTTGCCTGGGTAATGGGTTATATTGTTCTTGTAATAGCAGGTCACAAGATTGCCAGTTAATAAGATTACTGAGCTCTAATTGGCTCACATGGTTGCTGCTCCAGATGTTTTAAGAGTACTGATCAGCCAGGCTGGGCATGTCATGTATAATTAACCCTTGAGCTATGTGTTATGCTCCATCCTGTGTAGTCCTAGCAACAGATCAGTGTTAAAGTATTGATTAATCATTTGCTACTCTGTGTCACTAAACATGTTGACTATAAATGTACATTGATCTTTATTGTTGACTCTTTCACAGGATGGGTTCGGTGCTTTGCATGTTGCCTGTCAGGAAGGCCATGCCCTGGTTGTTGAGCTGCTACTACAAGCAGGAGCTAGTGTGGAGCAGGAGACAAAGGTGAGATGGAGTGTTATGGTTAGATTGTGTTTGTGATGATGAACAGTGCACACTACAATGACATTGTGCCCCCTCCCCTTCTGTACACTACTTTGAGTCAAAACGTGGAAGGTGGTGTTTACTTGAATATTCAATTTGTCTTGAATATATGCCCCCTTGTTCAATGTTGGCTTGACAATATTCACAATGACAGTGCCAAACAGCTACATCGCTAGTCATGTACGACAGGATATCAGTGATGGCTATTGATACTAAGTGAAGGGGGCTTGCATTGTCTGTGGTGATCTGCATAAGTTTGTACAGCAAGCGACAAAATCTGGGCATACAATGATCTGTGAACAAGGCTAGTGGTTCCATGTACCGTATTTCTTCGACCAGATGTCGCGGCTACTATTTACACATGTGCACGTGCCACGTATTGTAGCCGCGGTTACTATTCGAGGGCCGTATTTATTTCGTTCAGAGCTTCCAATTGTGTGGCTAGCTAGCTACTATTAAAGGGCGGCGACTATTTGAGGGCGGTGACTATTCGAGGGCGGTGACTATTTGAAGAAATATGATATGTCCACATTCAAAATGAACAGTAACTGTTCACTAAGCTGAACTACTTCACTATAGCTATACATGGCACATGTGACATACTTGAACACACCCACACTGACCACAGACATTTCAACAAATGCTATTACTGCTGTGGCTCTCAGACATTTTTTGCTCCTATCAGTATCCTTGAAGTAGCTTCGTAAACACAGTCATAGAATTTAACCAAACCACTATACACAGAATGACACTAAGTCTTAGACTGGGATTGATAAGACAACAGATGAAGTTATGTTTTTAGTCATTCAACGCACATGTAGGTATTTCTTTTGTGTAGTAAACACATCATATTAGTCTAGGACATGTCTACTTGTGACTGGAAATAACTTGTCTTATGTGGTTATATTTGAACATGAAATTGAACATTACCTATCTGTTTCCGTCTGCTAGTGTAAGATAGGTGGGGGTATGGTTTTTCATGACTTGCTCACCCTTATATTTACAGGATGGCCAGACAGCATTGTACATAGCGTGTAGGGAAGGCCACAACCAGATTGTGGATCTTCTCAGGAGAAAAGCTAATGTGAACCATCAGACCAAGGTGAAGCTTCTCATGATAAGTGTGTGTATTCCTCCATTTCTGCGCAGGATTGTGTACTGTATTCTAGTCAGGGGATTCATCATTGTGGGGCAAGCCTGAGTGGAATACAATACTAATATCAAAACACACACAACCTTGCTTATTTGTCTCCTGCCCTGTCCTTACTTGAGGCAGCTTAGAAATATGCAGCTGTTCGCTCATTTATACTACATCGTATATTCCCTGTTATGTATACTGACATTAGTATGTGACTGGGACCAACATAGACCACTCATTCAGGTTCACCCCAAGCTTATGACAAGGACAACAGAGAATCCATGATGTCACATTGTTGATATCAATGTACATGTCAGAGCTGTAGCAACCGGTATGCTGCTATAGGGATGCGGCTAATATGTGGGCATAGTTTGTGGAATAATCGGTAGCTCTGCGGAGCAAGCATAATTCGGGAATAATCGGAAGGTAACATTGAGCACGCTAGGTGCTTGGGCTGCGTGTGGGGGTATAAAGCTGTTAGAGGCATGCCTTTCTATTCATGAGGGATGTTTCATGTCTGACTCCTCGTTTGTGGTGAAATTTGTTTTGACAAAGATCATGATAAAAGCAATGAAGTAGCATGAGACTCTAAAGGGTGGATTTGCAGCGCTAATTTTGTTTGTGCGAGCATCTTGGGGTGCGGTTTTGATTAAATTCTATTAAATTATTAACTTTCTTCATGAGCATAATAGGAACACACCAAGAGCATAATCGGACATAGTTTGAAGCATTCTAGCATAGCATAAACTGTGAATTTTTGAGCATAATAGCCTCATCCCTAATGCTGTAGCACATTTGTATTGATACAAGGCACCAGGCAGTTTGTGGTTTTTACAATGTCAATAATACATTTAATAAGGTCATAAATCATGTTTCTGGCAAGCAGATTAGGTTACAAACACCAGGATATAATTTAGATTGATGAAATTAAGCTTTTCAGTGTTCACAGAGCGTACTGTGTCCACAAGATTGATGACTGGCGTTAGTTGCTGAATGTCTTAGTATGAAGCACATAATTGTGCACACACAGTGGGTGCTGGTGGGGTCTTAGTCTCAGGTCTGTGCTTGTTGTGTGTGTGTATGAATGTATGTGTGTACATCTTTTACGTCTGTCCGTAATGGGTTTATGGTTGAAGTGTACAAATTTTACATAGTAGTTTATGCAACATCACTGCCATATGCACTCCTTGCCACAAAGACGAGGGTACGTGGGACAGGCTAGGGTGATTTACAGACTTAGTGTGTAACAAACTACACAAGATGACAGGAAACTTGTGTACTAGCAACTGAGTGATACACTTCTCATTGGTAAGTGATGCACTTTTCATTAGTATGTCATACACCTTGTAACCACGTCCATGAGCTGGCCAGCATCATTGGAAAAAGACTAATATTTGTACACACACTAGACACATTTCCCACTGTCAGATGTTCCCATGAAAAACTATACAAGACTTAAAAACATTAAAAATGTAAAAAGATGTAGGGATGGCATGCCAAAAAGTGGGCAAACAAGGTAGGGATAACGCATGAAAGCAAAAGTCAACATATTGGCAAAGCCCCATCCCTACATCTTTTTCACACTACAATTAGTGCATGGGGTCTTCCTAAAACGTACCACAAGTTCATAACCTTTATTACTGGTAGTTCATGGCTGTAGCCTTGTTCTCAGGCCACCTCCTCCTCCCACATGGCCTGGTAATGAGGCTAGTATGACCCTCTTGGTAGCATTATGTTATACGGAACCTCTTCAACAACTTAAGCAGTGAGTTGGAGTAGACTGCAGACTTATGATAGCGTTGTTAAAGTACATGGCATGGTTTTAACCTCGTCCCAAGGCCACATTCCTTCTCCCACATGTTGGCTCAGGAACGAGGCTAATATGATCTAGCAGCATTGCATCAGCTGTAGTGTGAAGAAGATGTAGGGATGGGGCTTTGCCAATATGTTGACCTTTGCTTTCATGCATTATCCCTACCTTGTTTGCCCACTTTTTGGCATGCCATCCCTACATCTTTTTACATTTTTAATTTTTTTAAGTCTTGTTTCTGTACTTTTTTGATGTTAATCTCAGTTACAGTTAGACCTAAGCCTATTTCAAGTGTAATCACAACACCAGAACTTGAAAGGGCGTCGACAGTTTAGTAGGGGCAAGGCCTGGGAGCATTTATCTCATGAGTGATGTCAATACCAATGTCAATGATGTAGGAAAATTAATAGAGGTCTGAGCTTGAAGCCTTTTTGTGCAGGCATATGGAAAAACAGGAAACGGAAATGAAACGGAAACTGGAAATGGAAACTGGAAATGGAAATTGGAAACGGAAATGGGAACAAAAAACGCACCAATCACTGGTGCAATGTTTCTTCATAGTGTGCTTAGTCATTACTCTAGTATTCTACTTAGCAATGGTTATAGGACTGGCTTTATGAGTCATGTGCTTTGCCTTTACTCCTGTACTGTGCTTTGTGATTACTGCTTTTGAGTAGCGCTCATGTGGCAAGCAATGTTGCAATTTAGTCTGGTTCACATGTGAGAGGGTCTGGGCACGAGACTAGTTGCTATCTGACCATGAGTAATCTACTTTGTTTTGGAGCAAGACCAGCATTCCTACTCTTGCAGCCTCGTTCCTAGACCCACTTCCAGTTTTGATGTGTGAAGCAAATTATGGGGCCAGGGTACAATAGCCCCATTCCCAACACGTTGCCCCCCTCCAATACTAGAGTAGTGTTCTGATTTAGACATTAATCTCAGGACATGTACAGGGCATATTTATACAGAATCAGCTAGTTACTAAGCATGGAACACAGAATACTGCTGAGAACATAAAAATGACCCAAGTGAGCACATTATACTACAACTGGGCCGGCAATGGCAAAAACTGGAGGTGGGGAGAGGACTGGGATGCCTAGGAACGAAAACCAACAACATTTGAATGACTGCAACAGCTAAGAGGTTGCATTTCCATTTCTGTTTTCAGTTTCCAGTTTCCGTTTCCAGTTTCCATTTCCAGTTTCCATTTCCAGTTTCCATTTCCAGTTTCCGTTTCATTTCCGTTTCCTGCTTTTCCATATGCCCGTTTACTAGTGGTTCCAGGCATGTATTAAATAATTATGTGTAATATAGCCAGCTAGAACCTGATGAAGGGCCAACCACTCTTCTTACCAAACTTTGTGAAACCAATTTCAGTTGTCAATCACATGACGACTGACCAGCTGCAGCACAGAAGCTACTGTCATACTGACAACTGACCATCCTAGCTTTACAGTTCAATAAGGCTGTGAGTAGAGTAGCTACAAGTAGGCAGCTGAATGCAGCGCCTTACCTACGTAGTGTTCATAAGCCTTGCCCAATGCTGGCGGGAGGAAAAGACCATGACAGCCATGCGTACCGCCCGCTGGCGATTTTGCGTCTCGCTTACAGACCAATGACCGTGGTCTTTGGTCTGGGAACGAGACTTCATGTGCGCATGCGTGCACAATTAGAAAATGGCATCCTAAGCAACGCACAGCAGCCTCAGAGTGTTGTGAATGGCTTTTGTTGACCAGGGTGAATTTGAAGCTATGAAGCCGCTGAGTGGTCGTAGAGCTCCGCGCTGTGATAAGCATCAGTTTCGTGCTAAAATCATGATGAGTGCTTGAACCGTTATTGAGTTATTGTTGTTTGAACAAAAGTCGTAACGAAGAAAGAAAGAATAAGAAAAATGGCACTTTTGCTAGTGTACACTTTTGTATTTAGCTGTCTTCCGCATGGCTTTTGGCCACTTGTATGAGTCTTGCTGATCACAAAGGCACTCAAAGAGGAAGCCTGGGCGCTTAAATAAGCTTTTAGCGTGTTTGTGGTGAAGTAATACGGCTTTTGCTTAAGTATTGCATATATTGCACGTCGGCGCCATCCCTACATAGAGAGTCTACCGACTCTCTGATAAAACGACTCCCACATGACCTGCATGAGGCACAGTGCACCTGCATATACCTAGTAGTATGTAAAATTGACATAATGCAGAGTGACATAATAGACCCATAGTCATGCAATGATCACAAAGGGTACTACACTGAAGGCCAGTGTTTTGTTGAGCATACGTGTCTAAATGATATTGGTAACTGATATAGCCATAACTGCCCCACCTACTTAGCAATCACTGCCTTACCCACTTAATCAGAAATGTCCAGCTATTTAATCATAACTACACATGAGTACATAAACAAAATGGAAGTTAATTTTCAGGCCCCCGCCCAACTTTCCAACACTTGACGGTGGGAACGACACTATAGGTACTGGCTCTACTCTCCTACAGCTACACCATCCATGATAATCTGTACATAAAACTGAATAAGTTTTCGCTCACCCGAGTCACCTATTATCCCATGTTAATGTGTTGAAAGTCAAAGGTGATCTTCCAATCAATATAGTACAAGTTTTCATCCATCATCTCAATCGCAAACCACAGCTGGGTTTGTGTCGGGCCATCCCCACATGGCCACTTGAGTTGCATGTGACCTTAGGCAGAATTTTTTCTAGTACGTTGCCTATCCCAATTCCGTGCGTGTGTTATATAATATTATGATGGAAACCTTGTTTCACGACCAATGTATGTTTATTCAGAGGTGAGGTTCAGGAATGTTGTTGCTAATCAGCACTATTTTGTTTGCTATGCATCAACATTTGTAAGTAACACAGTACACCACTAAGTACCTCCCAACACTTGAATGTGTTTACAAATAGCAGGGCTTCACCTCTAAGAATTAGAAACTTTTGTCTTGAAAATCTTGTTTGCTTGTACGTACGCGTAATGTCTTGTATAAACTTTTATTGGTCTGATTACTTCCCATAGTGTGCAACCAAGGCACGGTTGTGCGGAGTAAACCTTGTGCACACAAGGTGTACACCTAACCATGGTCAGTGACCAAGGACAGAGTTCGAGGCATGAAGGAAGCCTATCAGAGTGTGCTTTTGATGGGTTGTGGACATTTGCAAGGTTTTGCAACCTTTGCCTAGCACCAAAATGTCATGGCATAGTAACTTCACTATCACTGTCTTTTTGCTTCACTCTGCTTGCCTCTTTGTCATCACTCCCTTAGTGTTGCAAGGCATTGACTGCACTCTGCTGGCCTCTCGGAATCCACTTCCTCAAGCTTCTGTTTATCGCTCTACTCTGTCTAGCTCTCTGCCTTTGCTTTGCTGGTGCTGGCACACGCTGGCCATGCTCTGCTGACCCCAGTACTGGTATGAAACTGCAGCCGGTAGGGAACAATGAGACTGCTAGCACTGCTGCAGTGCTGGGTAGGAATTGCATTCCCAACCATGATCACTGTTGTATTCCTAAGCATAATGTTGTTTGCATTTCTAAGTGTGACAGATTTTTGTGTGACAGATGTTAGCACATAACTATGTAAGCCGCACCCTGCCAACCGAGAACAGACAATGCAAGATCGGTAGCCTCGCCCTAATGTGCTCGACAATAACCATTCACAAGTAACAGTAGATAGTGATGGAGATATTCGGTCTGCAAGAACTACATAATCCACTCTGTATAATGTTATGCTGCATCATAGCCAAAGGGATTTATGGTCAGTAACCAGGATGCAGCTTGAGGGACCGGCTGAATTTTTGAAAATAACCCACTATCAGAGAGTCGGTAGGCTCTTTATGTAGGGATGGCGCTGACACCCAATACATGCAATACTTAAGCAAAAGCTGTATAACTTCACCACAAATGCGTATTTAAGTGCCCATGCTTCCTCTTTGAGTGCCTTTGTGATCAGCAAGACTCATAGTTGCCCAAAAGCCATGCAGAAGACAGCTAAACACAAAAGTGTGTGGTAGTGAAAGTGCCGTTTTCTTCTTTCTTTGTTCAGACCACTTGTCAAAAGACGATAAATCGAAAATAGCTCTGGTACTTACCTTGATTTTAGCATGAAATTGATGCTCGTCAGAGCGCACAGCTTCCCAACCACTCAGCAACTTCATAGCTTCAGATTTACTGTGGTCAAAAAAGCTGTTCACAGCACTGCCCGGCTGCTGTCCGTTACGAAGGACGCCATTTTCTAATCTTGTACGCATGCGCTCATCCAGTCTCATTCCCAAACCAGTAACCACTGTCATTGGTTTGGGAACGAGACTAGTGCACACGTGAAATTGCATGCGTTGTCCAGCACGGAATCTTCCCGTAGTTGTGGGGAAGGCTCATGGACACCACATATGTAATGCACTGCATTTAGTTGCTTAGCTACACTACAAAATATAGCTTTAGTAATGCCGGTCAGCTTTTATGCTCTGTCGGTACAGTTTTCTGTGCTGGTCAGTTGTCATTTGATCGAAAACCAGGACTGAAATCGGATTCACAAAGGGCTCGAAATCTGGTACGGAGAGTGGTTAGGCCTTCATCGGATTGCAGCTGGTATACTACATGCTTGGAACCACTACTATAGACTGTCAATGCTGCTTCAAGTTCTAGGGTTATGGTTACACTTCAGAGAAACATTCTTCTTAGGCTTAGGTCTAACTGTAACTGAGCAAAAAAGTACAGAAACAAGAGTTAAAAAACATTAAAAATGTAAACAGATGTAGGGATGGCATGCCAAAAAGTATCCCTACATCTTTTTACATTGCAGTTGCAAACTAATGTGAAAACGTTGCAGGGATGAGGCTTTGTAAATTTACCTTCACTACTATATCATCCCTACCGTACCTCGTTTGCAAACTTTTTGGCAGTCATCCCTACATCTTTCTTGTTTTTTAAGTCTTGTACAATATTAAAGTAGTGGTTCAACCTTCTGGGCTGAACTGGGCTGAACAACTAGTCATAAGATGTGCATTTCTTGCTCACCCTACCTAGCAATATTGACATTTTTTGAAGCTCTAAGACTGCTCTGTTTGAATATGTAGTTTGTAGTTTAAGCAGCATGCAGTAAGCAGAAACCATGCTTTAGAACTTACCTTGTATAAGAATTCTACATTCCAAATATCTGACTTGATTATGTTCTATTTGCAGCGATATATGTTCGAGCTCTTGCTATAAAGACTTGGGGCAATTACGCTAAAACTTGCTCCTGCAACACATCAAGCATATCTAAACTTATTACTGCGAGCGCAATTTTTGACCTCTGGCTTATATCATACATCACCGAAAAGGCCAATGCTGCTTGTCCGGTTCCAATCAGGGATACTGTTCCTGAGATATTTGGAATGTCGCCTGAAGTATGACAGTTCTGCACAAAAGCTGCTGCAAATGAATTATGAATCTCGTTATCACGCAACATAAGTGACACATCTTGCGGTTTCCTGTGTTTGTAATCCAATTTGTAGTGTGTTAAGTACTTAGCATGGCTTCATCACTCTTACCTATTAGATATTCATGCATCTACGAAGCACGTATGAGCCCCGCCCTTAATGGAAGTTCAGCGATACGGTGCTTTGAACGTAGCAATGCAATCGAAATACGCGATGGAATAACCTTCGATTTCTACACGGGACTGCCACATATAACTTCACCACAAATACAATAAAAGCTTATTTAAGTTCCCAGCCTTCCTCTTTGAGAGTTCTTTTATGATCAGCAAGGTACATATAGCTGGACAAAAGCCTCACGGAGGACAGCTAAACGCAAAAGTGTGTGGTAGCGAAAGTGCCATTTTTGAAATAGGCACCTCCATACAGTGAGCATTCAGCAGTAGTAGCTATGGTGTCCACCTTAGAGAGGTTCTACTGTACATTATATACACACAGAATGCTCTTGTTTAAGTTAATTAATTGAAACCCTTTAAATCCTAATCTTGTGACTACTTTTAGCGAATGCATACCTTTAACACACACTATATCTGTCTGAGCTCCGACTCCAAAACTGAACCCAAGTGCACTTCCAGCCTTAATTAGCAGACTTGTGACCTTAACCATGCCCACTCATTAACGAGCATGCAATAGTCAGCATTCTTGGTTCGCAAATACCCGCTCAGAGCCCAAGCCACCTTCCCTACCAGAATTTAACCCCCCAAAAGGTGAGAATAACATTTTCTATGCCTGTCCATGCAACCAGGGTGGGGAATTGGCCCACTCGGTGCTAACCATGGCTCTTTTATGGCCAAGCCTAGCAGCTGCCATGTGCACAGTACCCTGCAGGTGACCCCATCCACTTGTCCCTGTCCCACCCTTTCTGCTGACTCAGAATCAGCACCAGCGTAGTGTGATGTAACCAAAAGTGGGTTTAAAGGATTATTAATTAACTGATTGTGTGATTCATTTAGGTTTGCCCAAGCTTTTTGAAAATGTGTTTACAAATACACCATAAGCTCCTGAAAATACGCCCTGCTTTTTGCACACTACTTTGAGGCAAAAGTGGGGAGGAGGAGTTTGCTGAAATGTTCAATTAGTCTCATGCTTAAGTACCTCACCCTACCCAGTTCCTCATGGTGTTATATGAGATCAACAATCACTACGACTGCTGCAGCATTTTGGAAGAACGCCACGTCCAATGTAGCTGGCCATATGTACATGAAACTTGTACCTTTTGTTTCGTTGTCTGTGCCCCGACCTGTCCCGTTCATTCCTGTGCCATTTCTTGTCTTCTTCATATTGCAATGGCTCAGGGGCTCTTGTGGGTATGCTCATGGTATCCATGTTCAATACGAGTACAAGTAAACTCTCAAGAAGTCTGAAGTAGAATTGAAACAGTTCAATGCAAGCTTTTATATGTCCACGTGTTGTTTGCTTTCGACTGTATGCTGATGCTCATATTAAATTTGAGTGTGTGATGACATATGGCACAACATATGAGAAGCATTTATATAGTACAGTAGAAAGTCACTTATCTGAACATGCCGGGACTAAGGGGTGTTCAGATAACTGAAATATTCTGATAAGTAAAGCAATACTATTTGTGTACAAGCAGATTACTTCCCTTTTAATGCACAGCAAACTATCTATGACTAGGGGAATGTAGAACATTGTGGGGCGAGCGTGAGCAAGCAATGCACTACAGCATTGACTGTTATGTAGCTATGGCTTTACCAGTAAAGGGTCAGACAGCACACAGGCAATTCAAGCATGGCATGTAGCTAAAACGAGGTTTGTAACTCTACTGTCTACAAAAGTGCTCAATAGCTTAGAAAATTGTCATGGTTGCAGAGAAAGCTTTTCGTGGGGTACTACCACACAACAGAGCCATTTGGCGATTTGTCCTACCAACACGCAGCTACTCCAATTGTTGCAATTATAGGCTAAGTCAGAACACAGTCTGGCATGCCTAGTCCTTCAAGACTTGAGGGTTTTTTGAGAAATAGTAGAGGGAAGTCGCCACGCATCAGCTATGAAACAAAATATCTGCCACCTACTGCGTTCGGTAAGCTGCGTGAGCCTTTCTACACAACTGTTAGTCCCACTGATCTTCTTGCTCCTGCGGTGAGTTGAGAGCTCTTCTAGAACTGCTCTTGGTATTCATATTCGAAACAAGTAACGACAAACTCTGAAGTAAAACTGTGGAGTAAAACTCTGAAGTAAAACTGTGAAGTAAAACTCTGAAGTAGGTCTCCACGTTGCAGTTCATATAGCATTTATAACTTCACCGTGTATGTGTGCACGCGTTCTTTTCAATATTCTGTCCGTACATGCATGCATGCGGTGTGTGGATTGTTTTTAAAAGAGTATGAACCTACATTTACAGAACGACGTACAACAGATATATATACACATATACACATATATGAAAAATCGGCAATTCGACTCACTAGTGTGGGGCTCACTCACGCTCGCCCCAAATATCATTAATTTTGTGGTTCAGATAAGTAAGATTCGGATAACTCAAGTTCGGATAAGTCACTTTCTACTGGAAATATACATTATACAAGAAATAATTTTAAAAAAAACACATTAAAAATGTAAAAGGGTGCATGGCATGCCAAAAGTAAGCAAGCAAGGTAGGGATGATAGCATAAAAGCAAAGGTCAACACTTGGGCGCTTAAATCAGCATTTAGCATATTTATGGTGAAGTTATATGGCTTTTGCTTAAGTATTGCTTATATTGCGCATCAGCGCCATTCCTACATAGTCTACCGACTCTCTGATAATTTATGTACATATATAGACAGATAGAGAGAGAGAAAGAGAAAATCTGCTGTTCCACTCATTAGTGTGGGGCTCGCTCACGCTTGCCCCAACCAGCACCTTGGAAGCCTACTCAAGCAGGCATTGGTACATAGCATGTTTTGTGAACACTCAGTGGTTGTATGGGAGTCTGGTAATGTTTGCTTTTGGCTAATAGTCAGTACACGAACTGTGATCCATCTACCTGACTAAAATGTGTGTGACAGTGGCAGGAAGTGTTCTAGAAATGTCGGGTATCTTACCTCTGTTTATCTATTTCTTGCTGTCCATTCTTATGTGTTCTTGCACATACATGTAGGCACTAAGACTCACCCTAAACAACCTCATTCCTATTCCCATTCCCATTTCCACTCCGATTTCCATTCCCAAACTGAACCGCAGGCAGCCTTTGGTTAGGAGATAATTAAGCCAAAGGCTGAGGTGGGGTTAGTGAGCTATCCACTTGGGCAAATTTCAATCCACCCTAGGCCCATAGTTCCCTCTACGAGGGATCTCCACCTAGCTACCTACCGCAAACAGTGTATTTAGTTGTTAGAGGAAAGACTGCTGGACTCCAAGACTCTAACTGTCCCGTTTTCCAGCTCCACACATATAAAGCTCTTAGCCAGTTCCAACCCACCCCTGAGTACTAACACAGCCCTATCTTGTGTCTCTTGTCTCCAACTAGGCTGGTTGGTGTGAAGTAAACTGATGATATAAACTAAAATGGAGGCTAGCAAGTATATCCTTGGTTTCATGGGGTAGAAGTTGTCTCCAGAAGTTGGTCCACAAAATGGCATGGCTCTTGTTTGAGCATCAAGCCACTAAATCATGTGGAAAGGGAGATGGGAGTAGCTAGCACTTATGACTGTGCCCCCCTTCTTTTGAAAATTAGTGTTACTGTGAATGTGTGCTAGTTATTCCTCAAGAGTAGCGCCAGTCTTCTCTGTGACTAGGCAAGTTTGTGTGAAGCAAAACCGCTGGAATACACTGGCATTGCTGGAGCAACACAATCTGCCAGAAACAGGGTGTCCAAATTTACCTAGTGGAAAGGGGAATTCCCCACTTCCTTGTGCATTTTGTGTAGCACAATTCCATTGTTTTTCAAACATGAACTTTGCTCTCCTGTCTTGATACCCTTTCTATGGACACGCACACAGTAAAGTGAACACAATATTTAATTTTCAAATTTACAGCCAGAAATGGGGTGAGTCCGAGCTTCTCAGTTGAAGTTTTCAGTAGTTCAGGTAGTTGGATATTGCTGCATGTGTAGACACTTTACTAATGCTTACCTTATACTAGCTAGCCAGCTAACCTAAAGCGCTGCACCATGCTAGTTATCGAACAAATCAGAAGTGAGGGCAGAAGCTATAGTTGACAGTCTGTGTCGATGAAAGGCCTGGTCCTGGCCTTTGTGTATATGAAGGAGTGAGCAACAATTTGTGCCTCACCAGATATTGTGTGGTGATAAGGAGAAGATAATGAAAGATGGTGACTCAATCACAACCTTCCCAACTGTATTAGGTGGTATCTCTCTTGGCAATTTTGAAATAACAATGCGTACAGAAGATATCTGCTACTTTGTGGTTAATATGATGCTTGATTTTTGGTAGAAGTGTTACAGAGACTGCTATAAAAGTTGAGCCATTCGTCAGCACTGGCTTTCCAAGTCGAACTCTTTCACTAAAGAACAAAGAGTAGGTAACAAGCAATAGATGCCTTTAGCAATGTTGACAGTTTACAGCATATGGCAAATGAACGGCATGTCAAGATATTGCTTTCACATACTGTCAACTCTGGAGTGTAAGTACCCATCAATTACAGGTACCCTATGAATATAAGTACCTATCAAAGTGTTTGCTATCAATTTCCTGAATAGTAGTACCCCCTCGAGCATAAGAACCCTATGAATATTAGTACCCATCAGCCAGTATGTGTGGATAGCAGTAGCAAACTGTCCCAGGAGCAGCTGCAGCAATATACTGGAGCTCAGGCAACAATGGAGTGATGCTACTTCACAGAAGCTGGCTATACAATCGGGATGATGACAGCATTGTGCGATGAGCTGCGTATAGCTGTTGGAGTGGTTGGTCACGTGGCCATTTTCGGTCAACATGCAGCGAGCGATCCTGAAGATTGAGTGCAGACGGCAGTAGGCAGGGTTCTTGCTAGACCTTTAGTGGATGGTTTTGCACCATTTGGTTAATTGGAGCACCATTTGAATGTGGTGAATTTATGTAAGGGCACCATTTGGATCACTTCCTAAACCCTGCCCATAGCAGTTGCTGTCCTGGCTTCCCACTTAACATTTCAATGGTGGTGTGTAGAGAGGGTGTTTCATACCTGCCTATTGTGCTATACAGCATTTGAAAGTAGATTTATAGCTAGTGATTGAACAAATCACAGTGCTATATACAACTGTGGAATGTACGGCTCTTCAATCTTTCTGAACAAATCTTCCCTAATCTTCACCGCTACCTCATGAAGATGATGACAGAATTTGAACTACCCTGACAAATGTCTTGTCAAAGTACCAACCTTTCTCACGTCAATCCTCTGAGACGATCCATTTCATAGTCTTGCAGAATGACAGCATAATTGCCATACTCACCACTCTCAACATCCTAATAAAATTGTTCTACTAGTAGTGTGGAATTACGTAGTAACCGTATCCTTCCTCTTACTGTTTAGTGCCAATCCCCTTCCCTACAACCTCAACCATCAGCCAAACTCATATCTCTCTAGTCTTCTCCAGAACTACCATCCCCATTATTTAACCCCACCACTGAAACATAACTAAAGCGGCATTGGTTCATGGCATATTTATAACTGGGCCTGGTATGAAGTGGGAATCATTATTGCACATGTTCATGGAATGGTAGATCCATGTGCGTATTGTGCATAATGCACGTATGATACATGATCAAATCTACCCATTGTATGCATTAGTCTACAAGTCCACACATGTTCCATGCATCAGTCTCCCTTCCAGACCATACATGATGCAGGCGTGGTTCTGTTCTTTACATGCATAGAACAGCCATACATGGACAAATGATATTGTAAACAATTACCATGGCTCCACAAACTGTTAGCAGCTGTGGTTCATTTATTTCTAGAGAAGTCTTGCTCAAGTGGTCTTGTTTGGCTTTGCTGCTTGCCTCCAGTCAAGCAACAGCTACTGATATGCCTGTGAGCTAACTGCCCATAAAGCCAGAGATAGGGTGAGTCAAAACTTCTCAGTTGCAGTTCCAACCTATAGTTCAGTATTTGGATACAGACACTGGTTGTAATGTTGTGCCTGTATAGCTAGCCAGGAAATCTTACAGTGCTACACAATACTTACTAGGCAGTAAAATCACAATGCTATATATACATGCTACTAGCTACCCTGTAGCCCATTAGTTTGGTTCCCAGACCCTTCCTGTATGGGTAGGGCGAGAAAGGGGAGGAAAGGAAGGGTTTGGTGAATAACTCGAAATATAGAAAATTTTGTAGGGTGGGGTACCCCCAGAAATTTTTGAATTTCAGACCCTTTGAGATGGCTTCTGGTACATTTTCAGACCATTTGTGGTTTTCAAATGACATGATGAGATGGCCATATTTCTGGTGCTGATAAGACACTTAGCACCTATAGACCGTGTGCCTAAAAGGGCATGGTTACAAGTGGCAGTGATGTCACGGGTTGTGACGTCATAATTATTCTGATGACGTAATGTGGGGCAAAGAATGGCTCTGTGAACGGCAAGTTTATACGGCAATGAGGCTGCTGAACGTTACCATGAGCTGCATCTAAAATTGCTACAGTATGACTTACATCGCTATTAGCCCTATAACATACATGAGCCACTAAGCTGTGAGTATTGCTGGTAGGGAACCAACAAGGGGTCCATGTGTACGTACATTACTGCTATTCTACTGCCCTACAAAATGGCAGTGAGTATGCGGAAAATCGTATACTTTCAAGTATAATATACAGACCACACCCAAGCAGGCACACTGTCTATAGATAGTGACCTTGAAGACATTGTAGATACGTGGAACAGAAAGAGTGGAAGAATAGCTGTTTAGGTTTTAAAAACTGTACATTCTCCTTGTGTATAGCCTCAGGTTACCTTATGCTGTATATTCCTTGCGGTGAGTTTCAGTTCTGTATATTCATTACATCCAATTACCCCTTGAAAAAAATGCTAACCTAATTTCCAAGGGGAGGTGAGAATCTGGCAAGGGGGGGGAGGCGATTGCACCCCCACCCCCGTATTTGAAACCCTGACTTGAGACAGGCTTCCATAGTTACATACAAGTCAGATGTTAATATGCTACAAGCCACAAAACCACAGCATGCCATGTTCTTGTGTATAATGAAAACCTTGGAATAATCATTAATGCCCACTGCATACCAGGCCCAGTTATAAACATGCCATGCACCATGCAATGCCTGCTTCCAATGCTCCTCAAATAGGGGGTTGGGCATATTTTCGAGAGTTGTAAGTTTTTGCTCGCCCAAGTCTCCTTGCATTCCATGTTAATGTGTTCAAAGTCAAGGGTGATCTTCCAATCAATAAGAAGTGCAGTTTTCATCCATCATCTCAATCACAAACCACAGCTGGGTTTGTGGCTGCCATCCCACTCAGCTGCTTGAGTATCCACATGATCTTAACAAGTGTTGCAGAATTTTCCTATTATGTTGCCTATCTCTGTTCTGTGCGTATGATGGAACCCTTGTTTCATGGCAAATGTACGTATGTGTATTCAGAAGGGAGGTTCAGGAATGTTGTTGCTGTTCAGTGTTATTTTGTGTGCTATACATCATTGACAACATTTGTATGTAACACAGTACATCACTAAGTGCCTGCCAACACTTGAATGTATTTACAAATAGCAGAGCTTCACCTCTAAGAATTAGAAACTATTGTCTTGAAAATCTTGTTTGCTTGTACGTACATGTATTGTCTGGTATGTACATTTATTGATCAGATTGCTTCCCAGAGTTTGCACCCAAGATGCCTTGAAGATAGTGATGTACTGTGTTGATCAGATTGCTTCCCAGAGTTTGCACCCAAGATGCCTTGAAGATAGTGATGTACTGTGTTGATCAGATTGCTTCCCAGAGTTTGCACCCAAGGGTGTACGAGTGTGTTTTTGATGGGTTTGTGGACATTAGTGAGGTTTTACAACCTTTGACTAGCACCAAAATCGGATGGCATAGTGACTTCCCTATCGCTGTCTTCTTTGCTGTGCTTGCTTCTTTGCAAGTGCCCTCCTAAACCCTGATTTCTTGCATAAGTATTTCTTGCTTGTGTAAATACCCCATAGCAAGTGTCATTTTTGTTTGCAGTATGAGCTTACACGGGGTCCTTCTATGTCACCACTGACGAAGCAAGTTACTTCAATACTTCTCGGCTTAGTATCAATACAAGTGTCAGTGAGTTTCCGTAGTGCACTTTGGCAAAGCTGTCATTCTTCCAGATAGTCACAGAAGCCATCATGATTTTTGTTCTTGTGTGTAACATCACGAGGAACCTGGTGGGGTGTGGGGTGTATGAACGATGCTAATTGAATATTCGAGCATACACCCTCCAACTTCTACCTCAAAGTGGTATGTAAAAAGGGGTTGGGGGGGGGGCATATTTTTGGAAGCTTATGTAATTCGAGGTGGTAATGACATAGTGGTATAATAAAAGCTGGGAAGAACACTCATGGTTAAGGAAGGATCTTGGGACAGTTCCAAGTTTGCACAGCAGGTCAGAGGTTAATAATAAGCTACAAAACCACAACAGCACAGCATGGCATGTTCTTGTGTATTGAGTGGGCATTGATCATTATTACATTGCAGTAGGTCTATGGAATGTATTGTTTGTACGTCTGTGAGTAATCCATATCCATTGGGTTAATGCTAAACTGCACATGTGCACATATAGTGTGGTTGATCCATACATGTATCATGCGTAATGCATGCACTATATGGATCTACAATTCCATGCACGTTCCATTCATCATTCTCCTGTGCCATGCATGATACAGGTATGGTTCTCTTCATACATAAGTCCATGTGTAAGTTCATGCAAGAAATAGATGGGACAGCCATGTGTGAACACATGTTACTCTAAAAAATTACCTTTGCTCCACTAAGTCTGCATGAGTCTACCATTCCATGCATGGAACAGGCATGGCTTACATCTATTCAGGCATGGAACAGAAATGCATCGACAAATGATACTGTAAACAATTACCTTGGCTCCACAAAGATGCGCAGCTGCCTTTTATTAATTTCTGTAAGGTTTGCAAGAGGAGTCTAGCTCCAGTAGTTCTGTGGTTATGACTGTTGAGGTAGCCTTGCTTAGCTTTGCTACTAGTCCCAAATCAAGCTATTGACATGCCTGAGGGCTAGCTGCCTAGTACCGCCAGAGATAGGGTGAGTCCAAGCTTCTCAGTTGCAGTTTTGAGTAGTTTGGTAGGGTTTCACCTACAGGTGGGAGAAGGGGGGAAACTTCCCCCAAGCAGTCTAGCTTTCCTCCAAAGGGATAGAAGTTTGTTTAATCACAAATTATTCTATAATAGCAGCATAATAAACTAAGAGCTAACTCATCAACCACACCCCACTAGAAGCTTGGTGTTCTCTAATTAGCAAAGTGCAGGGAGCCAAAAGCAGAGTGTCACAAAGTGCTTTGTGCTGTGCAATTTCCAAACACTTTCACTTCCAAACATTTTCTTCTAGGTGAAACACTGTTCAGGTAGTTGAATACTGTATTGCTGTAATGCTGTGCCTATATATAGCTAGCCAGCTGCCTATAGCTTCCTTTTCAAAGGAGTGAATCTTTTGAATCAGTGATAATTCTAACATCAAGGGCACATTGAGCCGCCTTTGGCAGCTTGATGAACCCTTAGTAACAAGTAGTGCTGTGGATTAACTTGCTAGCTAGCTAGCTACTGTTGTACATCGCTGTGGATTCACGGATGTGATGCGAAATGTTTAGTTCTTCAATTTTCTTGAACTGGTCTCCTCCACTGTTCATCGTGTTCACTGCTGAAGTGATGTCAGAATTTGAAACCTCTGTCAGGAACCAACCATCATCACCTCAATTTCTTCCAACAATTTTATAACCCCATTTCATAGTCCGTGAAGACACAGAATGATGGCAAAATGTCCATACTCACTTCTCAGAACAGCTAAATAAAACGATTTCTGTCATTAAGTTTGTCTATCTATCTGTCTGTCTATCTGTCGGCACAAAAAACACCAGTTATCCAGATCCAAGCTAAATACCTTCAAACTGTGCAAAACGTTGAAAGACTGCCTTGTCTACAGGTGCTAGATACACTCTACAAACACTTAAAATCCTGCGTTTTGAGTTGGCACACATCCAGATACGTACCTAGCCACATGTTAATGTGCGATGGGAGAGGATGGTTTCAATGTAGTGTGCATTTGTGAGATGATGGGTTGTTGCTATCTTTGTAAAGCAATTTGTTGCATTCTTGAATGATGATGGTAGCCCTGTTACTGGAGAAAATGGACCTGCATTAACTCACAATGAGAGCACTACTCCAAGTAAGCATAAAATGAAGGCAAGACAAGCCTTTCTACTCATACCATTCGATATTTTTGCTGGCAACCTGTCTCGCAAAACAGCTGCTTGCTCTGTTGCTCAGTGCCTTAGCCCGCCCTTATTACTACAGTTTCAGTGAGTGGGAACTCTAGCAAATTACAAGCAATAACATCAGTTCTTTGTCAAACAATGTTGCCAAGTGGGAAGCCACAGAACAGTTCTATGTCAATTGCACAGATGTATCTGCTCTCGGCCCTAAAGAATCAGTTACCGGTACGTTCACAAGTTTAAGTTAGTAGCTGGCTGTTCAAATTATTGACTCAAAATCTTTCAAGGAAGATTGTTATCCCTTCCTGTGTTGTACATAGGCCAAAATACTAACAGACGTACTATGAGGAAGTATTGGAGTTTCAGTCAACTAAATGCCAATGTTTCTTTTGATTTTATATTCACTGTTTGTTTTCATTAATCATGGTCACTGAGTTGTGTGGTAACTGGGATTGTAACCTTGTACCCTATGGGGCGCCGTCTGTAACTAAACTGTGTTTTCAGGGGTACTTTATAAACTATGATGCTACTTTATAAACTATGTTGCTACTTTATAAACTATGATGCTACTTTATATAAAGTACGATGCTACTTTATAAACTACGATGCTACTTTATAAACTATGATGCTACTTTATAAAGTACGATGCTACTTTATAAAGTACGATGCTACTTTATAAACTATGACCCTACTTTATAAAGTACGATGCTACTTTATAAACTACGATGCTACTTTATAAACTATGACCCTACTTTATAAACTATGACCCTACTTTATAAACTACGATGCTACTTTATAAACTATGATGCTACTTTATAAAGTACGATGCTACTTTATAAAGTACGATGCTACTTTATAAACTATGATGCTACTTTATAAAGTACGATGCTACTTTATAAAGTACGATGCTACTTTATAAACTATGATGCTACTTTATAAAGTACGATGCTACTTTATAAAGTACGATGCTACTTTATAAAGTACGATGCTACTTTATAAACTATGACCCTACTTTATAAACTACGATGCTACTTTATAAACTACGATGCTACTTTATAAACTATGACCCTACTTTATAAACTATGACCCTACTTTATAAACTACGATGCTACTTTATAAACTATGATGCTACTTTATAAAGTACGATGCTACTTTATAAACTATGATGCTACTTTATTAGCCTCGTTCCCAGGCCCTCGCACAGCTTCCCGTCGCTTGCAGTACGGTTAAGCGGGAGAGGGCCTGGTACATTTTCTCACGTGAGTGACGTCACGGGTAGAAAGGCGGTAGAAAGACTTTAATTGAACGTGGGCGAGCACGACTAAATTGTTGCCGTGTGTCTTCACTGTCTTGGCTTGGTAAAACTCTCTGTCCTCCCAACTGTCTCGTGAAGAGCGACATAAAAGCACCTTCGTGCGCTGCCATCTTTCGACTCGGAATAGTCGTGCACTAGTGCGTGCGGGCGAGCGAAGTTTTTTGTGGTTTACATGACGCCCACGTTCGCATAATTTGCCCTGTCCGTGACGTCACTCACATGAGAAAATATACCAGGCCCTCTCCCGCTTAACCGTACTGCAAGCGACGGGAAGCTGTGCGAGGGCCTGGGAACGAGGCTACTACTTTATAAAGTACGATGCTACTTTATAAACTATGACCCTCCTTTATAAACTACGATGCTACTTTATAAACTATGACCCTACTTTATAAACTATGACCCTACTTTATAGACTATGACCCTACTTTATAAACTATGACCCTACTTTATAAACTACGATGCTACTTTATAAACTATGACCCTACTTTATAAACTACGATGCTACTTTATAAACTATGATGCTACTTTATAAAGTACGATGCTACTTTATAAACTACGATGCTACTTTATAAACTATGATGCTACTTTATAAAGTACGATGCTACTTTATAAAGTACGGTGCTACTTTATAAACTATGACCCTACTTTATAAAGTACGATGCTACTTTATAAACTACGATGCTACTTTATAAACTATGACCCTACTTTATAAACTATGACCCTACTTTATAAACTATGATGCTACTTTATAAAGTACGATGCTACTCTATAAACTATGACCCTACTTTATAAAGTACGATGCTACTTTATAAACTACGATGCTACTTTATAAACTATGACCCTACTTTATAAACTATGACCCTACTTTATAAAGTACGATGCTACTTTATAAACTACGATGCTACTTTATAAACTACGATGCTACTTTATAAAGTACGATGCTACTTTATAAACTATGACCCTACTTTATAAACTATGACCTTACTTTATAAACTACGATGCTACTTTATAAACTATGATGCTACTTTGTAAACTGACCAATGGCATCTGCGGCGCTGCGCCGCGCCGGGCCTCGGCCGACTGCAAGGAGTATCATGTGATCTTCGTCGCTCGCATGCGCAGCGCAGGAATCTCGGACTTGCTCATGAGAAAAAAAAATTACGGGTTTACCCCAAATTTAGATTTTAACCCTTTCCTTACGAGATTTAAATTAACCGAATTTCTGCCTACAAGCATGCATTCAGTGAGTATGCAGCACATCAAGGGAGGAGAGAACAAGTAAGCATGGTATCAGTATAGTATTAAAACTAGTCAGTATTGAATATCAGAAAAGGGATGCATTTCTGGCAGATGTGTAGCTAGGGGGAAACAGAGTGACATTTCAGAGCAGCCTCCGGCAGCAGAAAAGCTTGAATTATATTTTCTATTTCTATCCATGAGCCTTGACTGGTCTCTTGTGTTTGGTGCATAATTAGCAAACCTGCTGTGCAATGTTGTGGTGTGCATTTGTGCACTACGTTGCTGTACACTGCAATCTAACTATGCACCAAGGGTCAAACATTGTTGAAATCGTTGACGCTGTGTGTTGAAATCAGGCTTAAAAATGAAGCTGTTTTATGTCTGTTCAATGTGTTCATGTTTCTATGCTAGAGGCAAAAATTTATTCTCGGACTGATATATTTTTGGAACTCAGACTTCAAAGGTCTAAGCACGGTAGCAACTGTGCCAGATCATCAGAGCAACAAGACATGCTGGGGGTGGGATAGTTTCAACACCCGAAGCTATTGTAGTACGCGGGGATAGAAAATAAAATCCCTAAAATACATTGTAAAACAACGCGTAACTTCTTTGCTGCCTCCTCTGAAAATGCCTTTCCATTGGCCTTGCCTATGAGCCCATACCATGCTGCAGCAGTTGCCAAATTTGGCTAGCAATGTGATATAATACATGATTATCAGACTTCTCCGCCAGTAGAACCCTTTTCCGAGGATGGGTGCTTGAACAGATGTAGTATTTCTTTTGATAATCCCAGGTAGAAGACCGTTTGGAGTTGAATATACTATTAAACATTAGCCAAACTATCCTACAGTTCTTATGTCTGCTGGACCTCTGCGCACGCAACAAGAGTGCAACGTTTAAGTGTCCGAGCATTAATTAATCCCTCTATCTGTAAATTCGACGAAGCCCTTTATATTTGTGTAATCCATGCATGTGACAAATTTCTAGTGGCAGACTTAGCAGAAATTATGAAATTGTACACACTTTAGAGCTTCAAATTGAACCCTCACTATGCATGCACATATTAAAATTATGCATACCTTGTGCAATGTCTTAATATACATAAAATCCTTACCTAGTTCGATTGCACCATTAATACTGTTCTTATTTTACATATCAAGCAAACCAGTCTCACACTGCAACCTCAGGGTGGGAGGACAGCCTGGGTAGGAGGATATATGATACACTTCCCCAATTTATTTACAAGCTGTGCATATGAATATAATTATGTGGTAAATGTCTTTACAGGCTAAATAGGAAAATAACTATAATAATTCATTTCACAGCTTTTTTGTTTGTATTTTGCAAGGTCAATGCAAACAGCAGTGAATACAGACATGCTTCTCAGGCACACTGCGTACAGATGAACCTTCCCCTAGCATCCTTCTCTTTGAGCACTGGAAAAGACAGCATAATCAAAGAGAGGCTGGGTATACTTTACTTCAAGTGTTAGGTATTGCATCCGTAATTCTTTGCTATCATCTCCAAGCTGGATAAAGCTTGCATTTGACTGATATTCACTTTTTCGATAAATGCTGCATTGCAGGATTGTATTTTTCAGTAACCACTTTGCCTTACCTGCCCAGAGCTTGTAGTGTGTGGCTACACTGACAGATAAACTATCCCCCTACCGGTATAGAGCACTACCTCAAACTATCTTCCTGGCACTTATGAAGCAGTGTTCAACTTGCTCCTTTGGATTCTTTGTATGTTCTATCATCGAACATGGCAGCTAGCATGCACAGTTTTGACAAGACTTAGTGTGAACAAGTAGATCAACCTCAGAGCCCTGATCCCACATGCAAAATGTCTGCATGTGCACATGCTGCCATGTGGAGTCAACTCTTATTTTGTCCATTCTGTCATGTTCATAAACTGTATACCCGGACAAACACACACCACAACATTGCACAGCAGGTTTGCTATGCGCCAAACACAAGAGTGTTGACCAGTCAAGGCTTATGGATAGAAATAGAAAATATAATTCAAGCTTTCAGTTTGCTCGGAGGCTGCTCTGAAATGTCGCTCTGTTTCCCCCTAGCTACACAGCTGCCAGAAATGCATCCTTTTTCTGATATTCAATACTGACTAGTTTTAATACTATACTGATACCATGCTTACTTGTTCTCTCCTCCCTTGATGTGCTGCATACTCACTGAATGCATGCTTGTAGGCGGTGAAGTTAAATCTCGTAGGGAAAGGGTTAAAATCTAAATTTGGGGTAAACCCGTAATTTTTTTCTCATGAGCAAGTCCGAGATTCCTGCGCTGCGAGCGACGAAGATCACGTGATACTCCTTGCGGTCGGCCAAGGCCCCGGCGCGGCGCAGCGCGGGAGATGCCATTGGTCAGTTCACAAAGTAGCATCATAGTTTATAAAGTAGGGTCATAGTTTATAAAGTAGCATCGTAGTTTATAAAGTAGGGTCATAGTTTATAAAGTAGGGTCATAGTTTATAAAGTAGCATCGTAGTTTATAAAGTAGCATCATAGTTTATAAAGTAGGGTCATAGTTTATAAAGTAGCATCGTACTTTATAAAGTAGGGTCATAGTTTATAAAGTAGCATCGTAGTTTATAAAGTAGCATCGTACTTTATAAAGTAGGGTCATAGTTTATAAAGTAGCATCGTAGTTTATAAAGTAGCATCGTACTTTATAAAGTAGGGTCATAGTTTATAAAGTAGCATCGTACTTCATAAAGTAGCATCGTACTTTATAAAGTAGCATCATAGTTTATAAAGTAGCATCGTAGTTTATAAAGTAGCATCGTACTTTATATAAAGTAGCATCATAGTTTATAAAGTAACAACATAGTTTATAAAGTAGCATCATAGTTTATAAAGTAGCCCTGAAAACACAGTTTAGTTACAGACGGCGCCCCATAGTACCCTGGCCAGTTCTACCAGTTTTTACATTCAAGCTTTGATGTGTTTTTATTTTTGACTGTTCATGACATAATTTAAGCAATGTGAAACTATTGTTGTTGTCGTACTTGACAGCCCTCAGACACCAGTAGTCCAACACTAGACACTAATCCTCCTGTAACAACCAATACCACTAAGGAGGTTGAGGAAGACCAGAAGCAATCGCTCTAGTATATATACGATAATTATGTTTGTTGCTGTGTAGTGTAGTGTTTATACGTGAAGTATACTATAGTGTGTGGGAAGTTCAAAGATGCCACATGGGGTCATATACACTAGCCTCATTCTGAGGTCTTGCATGTTTGTAGCTTGCAGTATGAAATTAGCGCAGAACGGGCCAAGGCCTTCTGCGCAAATTTCTTACTGCAAGTGACAAACGCGCAAGGCCTGGGAACGAGGCTAATATTCACCCCTGACTCAGCAATACACTCCTGCAATTGTGACCACAGGGATTATATTGCTGAGTCAGGGGTGTATATTTGTGATTGAGGTTTTATTGAAATCAGAAAATTTAAAGTTGGCAAGAGAACCTCCTTGTGTTTACACAATGTATGTATACCGGAGCCAGCTGCGAAGCCACTTACAGTCTACCCTTATGTGATGTATACTTGCCAAGCCTTCTGTGTATTGGACATGTACAAACATTCCACAATAATGTGTTGGTGGTTTATGATGAATTACTTGATTGCTCAGTCTAGTCAATCTGAGTAAAACATTAGTCCACTAGCATTTGAAATTTTCATAGCATGAGCGTTGTTCACAAATTTTCATGATGTGAGTGTTAGTTGTTCACAAAAGAGTATTTACTCTAAGACAAATGTGCACATACGTACATACATCATACAGCCACTGCTCACATTAAACTCAATGTGTGGCTCCTCAGGCTTGACCCTATACAGTATGTGACTAGCTATCATAAAACAGCAGGCAACACACAATAGACATTATTAACTGTTTATAAACTACCTGGAATGTGACTAATGAAGTTTTATTGATAAACTAATTACAGCAATGCCATGCTTCAACCTTGCCCCACCCCCCACTGCATGTTTACATACCAGGTACACTTAGCCTCTTTTTCACTCTTCTTGTTTCATTTGGAACATGTTATGGAACAAGTGTGGACTATGCATAGGTGTAGGAAGAGTCATTTGATTGGGGGAAAAGGAATTCTTACTAAGTTTTGGGCCGGGTGTTGAGTGGAGAAGATCCAACATTGCTATCTTTAATGTATTGGGATTGTTGGGGGAGGGAAGAGAAGGGTGGCCATTTGTCCTAGGTAACTATAAGCCCTCAAGAGAATGGTAGTATGATCATTATTTTCTATGAATGGAAGAGTGACCTTTTGAAAGAAACAGATTGTTCTCCAGACTGACTTTATTTACCTGTTGACAATTCAGACCATACTTTGCCCCATCACAAGATTAATATCTTTAAGTGGGCATGACTTCCACTTACATTATATCATAGATAATATATACCTATAGAACAGAATTGGAGACAGCTCATGTGACTCTATACTACTGTATAGTAACAGTTTAATGTGCGCCGTGTTGCACTTCAGGCAAGAGACAGGACAGGCAGTGTTTATCAGTGATTTTTTTAATATTAGATTTGTTTTGTCTCTTTACATAACTTTATTGAACAATTACCCATTGTAACACCTGTAGTGATAGTGAAATAGTGCCGATTTAGGTGGGGTGGGGCCCAGACGGCATAATAAAAACGCTCAGTTACCTTTGTGGGACTGTAGAACATACACTATAAATATCAGAAAAGAGTTGTGTGTATAGAATGATAGCTCCTTGGTCAAATAATTAGGCTGTGACCTCCGATTTGCAAATGTACTGAAGTATAACGTTTTCTTCCTTCAAATGTGCCTTGTGGACTACTGTTGTTTGTGGGATTACTTAGCCTAGTTGCCAAAGCTTGATACGTGCGCAACAGTGAGTACAGGCATTGTGCTGTTAGGTTAAAGCTACCGTATAGCGGGAAATTTTCGCTGGTGCAAATTTTCGCGGAAAAGCGTCCATACTCTTCAGAAGAAATTTTCGCGGTTTTTATTTTTGCGGAACGCGGGACGCTTTGACCACACCCCTACCGGTTGATGCGACATCTTCGGAGCGTCTCTTACGGTTTCGTTGGTATTTTGTACAGTAGGAGGCTGATTCTTCTTTACAGCAACCATTTAGAGGGCAGACAGACCGTAGAGAACCATCTCATTCACATCGGTACTCGACGTACGCACGTAATGACGTCATCAATTTCCATCTTAGTTCATTTTTTTGCGGTTTTTATTTTCGCGGAAGCAGGTCTGTCCGCGAAAATCGCGAAAATTTGCACCCAGCGAAAATTTCCCGCTATACGGTATTTGGTACTTGTACTTAGCAGCCAGGAACGAGGTTAGGCCCATCTATTTAGGGAAAAGGACATGGCTCACAAAGCTAGCGTGGTCTCAAAGGCCATCTATGGTACTGCTAGCACTTGAATACTTGGATTTATGCAAAACTATTTGATGTTTTAATGCTGCAAGTTAAAAATAGTGATTTGTAACGGTACAGCCATTCCCCCTACATTTTGTACAAAACATGGATGTGCATCACAATCGCAATGTCTGCAATCCTGTTCTGTAAGTATATATTATTTATGCTTATATTAAATTCACTATGGGAAAGTGTATCATTCAGTACAGCTCACCAAAACCTTTTTATTTCGTATGTAGACTAATCATATGACTATATCACAGTCCATAGTTAAGCTCCAGTGAAATAAATGCCAAATAGTGTTGCAACATGTTTTTCTTGTACATGTAAACAGTGGAAAAAGTGTAATAGCTCACTGATTGGCTGAACAACAGTGCAAAAAGTGTAATAGCTCTCTGATTGGTTGAAAAACAGACTATCAACAGTGAAAAAGTGTAATAGCTCTCTGATTGGTCAGTGACTTGTAAGTACCAACAATTTGCTGTAAACTATCTGATGTACTATAAACTTGTAAACTTGTAAGTAACAACAATTTACTGTAAACTATACAGTGTACTGTAAACTTGTATACTATAAACTTGCCTATCTCATACATACTCATACTTATTGTAGTGTACTGTCACCTTGGCAAGGTTTATGATTAGCAATCAATAGCATGTTTTCTCATACAATTTGGAATTAATAGCACTCATGAATGGCATAATTGCTTCGCTTTGTGCTATTAATCCCAAATTGCACTCGAAACCATGCTATTAATTATACTAATATACCCATGAAAAGTTTGTCTTTTGACAACATGCAACTGCACAGCAGATAATTTTCTTTTTGGGTATATAGACTTAAACTTTGACAATACCTGGAACTAGCTCTTCATAAGGTAAATTTTGTATGTTCAGAATCTCTACTACAAGCAAGGTTTCCACAATTTATGTTAGCTAGACACACATGATGTCTGGTCATTGGAATGCAGTTGTTAAAGTAAAAAATATCAAAGTAGTATCCAAATAGCTCAACTTTCCACCCACTACACTCTACACTCTATGCCTAGATGTCATATGAGGTGGTAGCCACATTCCATGATTTTCTTGAGTTATGTACATTTTCTGATGTAATGCAAATGTACAGCAGTGTTGCGAGTGTTACCACGCTGTATGATCAAGCCAACTCAGGCCTTAACTACATGAGAGGTGCCAGGGGAGAGGATCAGCAGTGTTGTTGCTAGGGATGTAGCAGTACCTTTTGGTTGCTATGCAACACTGTAAATTTATATAGTGCATCATGCACTACTCTCAAGTATTTGACTCTGTTTACACATAACAGTTGCTGACAAGGTTTCCTATACTTTAGCAATTGGACACCATGCCAACAAGAGGCAAGTCAGATCAGGGGGAGCATAAAATCACCTCACATTTCCTGAAATCAGTAGATCAGTTTCCATGTCACAGATTTAAAGTCAGTGGTTGGTTGTACAAATGGCTGACATCAAATGTTTCAGTTCTTTAGCATTGATCGCTATCTCCTGACAGCTGATGCCACTAAGGAGGCTTTTGAAGACCAAGAGCGATCACTCTAGTATGTGTACCATACTAGATGTGTAATAAGATGAATTTGTACTGCTGTGTGTATAGTCCCAGTCCAATTCATGCCACTACATCTAAACTTCCTCGTGACTCTTTCCCCAAACTGCTATAGCCCCACACCCACCACTAGCCTTACTCAGGACCCAGAAATATCCTCCCTTCCCACCTCCAGAAATTTCCACACATTAGGTGAAAAGTAAGCTCAATAATTTACAAGCCTCATCTCAACAGTGATGTGTACTGTAGTCTCCCACTGAACTATCCAGCTCCCTATATTAGTATCTTTTATACACTGGTTGTTCAATGAGGATTTTGTTAAGGCTAGATACAGCAAGGCACCATCAATCTCTTTCAACTGTGGGATGGGAGGACAGCTCTAACCCTAGATAGTTTGGCCACTGTAGAATCCTGTGTCCCACAGGTCCAATTTGTTAATGGCAAAAAAATGTGGTCACCATGGATTAGCTCTTAGCCTTAGTGCTTGTACCATAGATACTTCAATAATAACTGCGTAGCTGAAATATTAAACTGGAATAAATCCCCAGGCTCATTGAGAAACACTAAAATAGTAGCCATGCACAAGCACTCATAACTTTTTTGTTCTGAGTCTTAGTTTCATTCTTTCAACTTAGAGCATCATGAGTTTATATACTGTATACTTGGTAATTTTTACAAGCAATTTATGAGTCAAGAGCCATTCGCGAAAATTAAAACCGTAAAATTTTCATTGTCCATGTGCAAATCGAGTGAACCGCATTTCAATCTGGCCTACTTCAAACTATCTAGCCGTCCTAACTCCAACAGAAGCCTATCAGCGAGTGTGCCTTTGATGGCTATCGATCAAACCATCCAGGAAATCGAAGTGCTACGTTAGCACAGATGCATGAACCAGACCAACGGCAGTACAAGGCTGAGAGTGGAAGCAATTGTTCTACAAACGTCATGGGCATGAGGCTACTTTTCTCAGCACACTGAAACAAAGAGCTAAGATTGCCATCTCTCTCTGTAAACAATTGTAGACATTCGCTCTGCTTTTAGCCAAGAGTTCTGTGCCTTTACTATTCATGTATCCCTTCTCCATTCCTTTCCAATTACAAGAAAGCCTTCCTCCAAGTCCTCACCCTATACCATGTGCATGGAAGATTGTCTGTACCATGATTATTAACTTCATTGTACGATGATCAAATACTTTGTGTTGTGTATATATGGAGTACAAAACATGCAAATGGTGTTCATGATAATACTTGTAATGTCGACAGGTGTAGTAAATTTTGCAGGATTTGTTAGTCATTCTTCAAACCTACCAAAAGACTATGATAGCATTTTCAAGCATTAACACTTAAGCTGCATGGAGGACAGTTAAGCAAGATGAAACTTCATTTCTACCTATTGTATGCTATCACACCAGAAGTCAAACATTAGGCACCCATCCTCTCGTAATTGTTTCCAAGTGTACTGAAATCACTGAGGAGGTCAGGGAAGTAGAAAAGCAATCTCTTCAGTCACATTTGATTAAATGCTGTAGTTACCAATAAAATGAATTAAATGCTTTTGCAGTACCTACATGTGAAAAGTGTCCATGTTACTTTATACAGCAGTAAAACTTGGGCACTAACTAAAGAGTAGAGATAACCTTTCAATAGTCAGAAGTGATACCCGGTGGTAATCACTTGGAGGCAACGGTCATGTTTATATAGGTGCTAAGAAGAATGTTGTTGATTGACTTGTGCGTTGTATTGTCCACCCTGCAGGACGGTTGGTCTGCATTGATGACTGCATCTGAGCATGGCCATCATGAAATAGTAAAACTACTGATAGAGCGAGGTGCCAACACAAACCTCCAGAACAAGGTATGACTGTAGATGATATTGCTGCATACATGGATTAGAAATATTTATAATGTGTAGATACTTAAAGCAAATACTTTGCATGGTTTTTACTAAAATTGATACTATGGGGTGGGCTGTTCAAATGTTACTGCACTATATAAGTATCACCACTGTACAAAGCTCTACCGGAAAATATACGAGTTTGTTGCTGTCTGTATTGTTACGAGTGCGCAGCACGAGTAATAATGCCAACGGCAACAAACGAGTGACATTTTTATTCTGGTATAGTTTGGTACTATGGTGATAATGATTTTATCATACGAACCTTCGATTTCATTGCACGTTCAGACACAGCGCACATGACTTGTAGTACCTGATACGGATTCTCGTGTGACTTGTAGCTAAAAGTAAAAGTACAGCTTTTTATAAACTGCATTCAGCTACAAGGCTTTCCCATTGACTCTCATACATTCACATGAGTTAGTCGTATGATAATGGTTGTCATTATGTACATGATCAATGCATATTTGAACATTCATGATTTGAAGACCTTTTGGATAGAATTGCTGTTGATGGACCATTATTAGTGGCAGTCAAGTAACATTGTCGACAAGTGCTGCTGATACAGCTCTATTCAACTCCCCCCAAAAAATGTAGGACCACCCTTGACAACGAATAAAGCTATTACTAAGAAACTGCACATTCATTTAGCTCACAGGAACCTTTCCTGTGCATTTGTGTGAGCATAATTACTTGCTAATTTTTGCTTAATTAAATTGACAATCAGTGTACAAACGTATGTCTCTAACACATCTTCTCAAGTATACATGGCATTTGTACCATAGATTGGGAAATTTTCGCATAGCTTTGTTTTTGCGCAAGAAATGTTCGTGCGTTTAATTTTCGCCGCGTAGCCAAGTGGTGAAAATTAAAATTTAAATGTTAAATTTTCTCGCGTTTAATTTTCGCCGCCTAAGCAACTGGCGAAAAAGGTTTAACGGCGAAAATTTCCCGATCTACGGTATTGGCTTTGTAGTCAGTAATAACTAAAGCATAGGAAAATGAGAGCAAACAGGACTGCCACAGACTGCCCCATAGTGTAAGGTCTCCAGTCAGGTGTACACCACCTTTAGCCCTAACCCCTAAACTAACTCCACCCCCCTAACTTCAAGTCAGAATACTTTAGGATATCCAGAAGTAGGACAACTTGTGAGCAAAAAGCAGTTCAAGCTTCCCAGTATGTTAACATATACCATTCTGTTCACAACCACTTGTATACAGCTATATGTATGAACATTGTCTTTTCTACAGCATCAGATTACTGTCCTGATGGTTGCCAGTTACAATGGTAAAATTGAGGTGGTGAAGGAACTACTGGCAGCTGGTGCTCATACAGACATACAAGATAATGTATGCCAGATGTGAAACTTGTATTGAAATGCAACAATTTGACACTTTCACAGCTAGTGTTTTAGAAATCAATCTGAATGGTTGCTGAATTTATCTGTGTGCAGTATGACACATACGTGCATGGTTTCAAATAAATGACTGGATCCAAAGTATTGTATAGAGGTGGCTTGTTTGGCATTCCATGACTTCAACAACATTTTTTCTTTTTATAATTGGATGGCCACATTTTTCAAAATGAGTACAGAATGAAGGGTGTAGCCATTCATAATATATGGCAAGGTCTTCCTAATTCATGCACTTGGTCATCTCTCTACTCTTGCTACATACTTTCTACTTTAGATTGGACGATCTGCACTTAGTTTAGCAAGTCAACAAGGTCACAATGACATAGTGTCACTCCTGGCTGACAGTGGGGCCCAACTGAACTTGAAAACTCATGTATGTGTGCACAACAATTTTTGTGTGACAATGCCAGTCATGCTCAGAGCATCTTGCCTCACGCTGGAAATAAATGAATTTTAGATGTTATGAGGCAAAAATAGAGGAAAGTGAAATACTGAGTGGCTGCCGGGTGTGCTCAGTGGCAGAGCACTGGTGGCTCAAGCCAGAGGTGTCCTGGGTTCGACTCCCGGCGACTGCCGGCTTTTTCACTTCCCTCTTTTTTTCGCCTCATAACATCTAAATTCATTTAATGCCAGTCATGTTCTTATGTAATGTTGCCACATAATCCAACACCATATGTGACCCTCACTAGAGAATGTCTTTTCATTGTTCTATATCAATGGCTGTTTTGTTTTCATCATAGTAACAATTTTGTACTTTGACAATGTTGAACTTCTACACCTGGTGCCAATAACAGGGAAACTGTGATCTCTGTTCCTCCTACAGGAGGGAAGGACTGCCCTAGCTCTTGCCAGCTGGGATGGACACATGAGTGTAGTCCAAGCGCTGGTGGCAAAAGGAGCAGATGTCAATATCCAGGATGAGGTGCAGTTAACTTTATACAACACGGTGTTCAGTTATTGTGTGCTTGCAGCATTTACGTTAACTTGATATATATCCCACCTACTATACTTCATGCATAGGCCAGAGTGGACTTTAACTGTCATAATTTGTCCCCTCAAGGCTACAAGGGAAATTATGGCTCATAATTCCCTCTCCATGTATTTTTAGTTTACAGTCTACTACATTGTCAGACTATAGTACAGATTTTACATCATTTTTCTGTGACAGTAAATAATATCAAAGTTACTGTAAACACTTGCACATGTACAGATGTGTTTACAATAATAACAACAAAGGACCAATCAGGTGGGATATATAATAATTATAGCACAGGTGGCCAGGGATTTATGGCTGTAGTAAACAAACCTCGTCCTCGGGCTACGCCCTCGGACTCGGTCTGTTTACTGCCATAAATCCCTGGCACCTGTGCTATAACTATTACATAATGTTTCAGTTATTTAAACTGCCTGCCATGCCAAGTATCATAGTAGGAATATTTTATAATTATTTTCACTTCAGATGTGGCAAAACTATTTCAGGGCAATAGTTGTATTGACTAACATCTTGTGGCTATTGAAAATTGACCATGTCACTAAGAATCACAGCACCTAGTGATGGCAGCGCCAGATCATTCTCAGATACTGTAGGCAATACCAAATACTAGAGAGTTCTGAGTGTCGTATTGGCACACCTATAACACATTTTGTGTAAGCCCTTTCCAGCCCATAGCGCGAATGGCAATATTGCGAAGGAAGAACGTGTTGCGTATTGCGTATCATATCGCCAATTGGGAAACAGCTACAGACTTCTGGTAAAAAAATTATAGAGCCTTATAGTTCGCTTAGCATCAGTGGAGTTTTGAAGCTTACCACAAAAAGTACAGGCTGTAAGACAAACGTAAGTTTTCAGACCGGAAATCGCTACCTTCGGTATATTCTCAAGCTTATAGCTTGGCTGTTTCGTGTTTGTTCTTCTTGAAATCTGCAGCGTAGTTAGTGCTTTCCTTTAGCTTCACGTAGCTTTTTATTGCATCTTTGTCGCTTGTTTACTTTTCGAGATCGGTCGTGACGTACACGTCAACGTCGCCCATGCGATAAAATGTACGCTACGCTATGTTAACTTCCGGTCCGGAAGTAGTTAATTTTCAATTTATCTATGCGATATTAGCTTCTGGTGGGTGTAATGAGTACAGTTACTAACGCAGAAAGTTCGTACTACACCGCTAACGTGAACGGGTAGACTGAAAAAGGACCTTGTGTGGCCATGACGCCATACGGCATCATTGGGCCAGAAAGGGATAGTGGGCAATACAGGGGTTGTACTAGCCTCGTTCCAAGGCCCTCCCAAACTTCATCTCCCAGGTGTGAAGAAAAGGCCAGTAAACAATGTTAAGATCACCTCAACCTCATTTCTCCCAATTTTTCCCCATTGATGTGAGACAAAGTCTAGGAGTGGCTGCTGCAAAACAATAAATCTAGTTTGCCTGGCGTAATGCATTTTGTTCCGAGGCCCTCCCATGCAGACTTCATCTCGTAGTTTTGGAGGAAAGGCTGGTAAACAATGTTAAGGATATCACCTTATTTCTCCCCAACTTTGTCATGGCTTTGTGATGAAGTTGGGGCGTGGCCTAGTAAGAGGCTAGTTTTGCAAATGGGGTTTTCATCTCTTCTAGGGACACATCACAAGTAAACAAATGCTTGCTTTGTCACACAATGATTAAATCTCATGCTCTTCAAAGTGTACAGTAAAACCTCCAAATAAAGGACACATTGGGGACGGGTTAGTTCTATGGTGAAATCAATCGGGAGCAAGTGATCTGTCTGCTGTAGAGAGGTAGTCCGCTTTTCGGAGGGTCCGTTATTACAGGTTTTACTGTATACCTACATTGTGCATATCACCACATTACAAAGTTGAAAGGGTTTTTCCAGTTCTGTGCCTTACCCACCTCAGTTCACCCACAGATTGTAGCTGTCATGAAGTAATAATTAACTCATATATCTAGTAATATCTAGGAGATACGCACCCTGAAGGAAATGATTCTGCTAGCATGGCTAACGAAGTTAGTGCATCCTTATTGATTGCTGCAAACACAAGATTGTTGATTTAGTCTTAACATGTCAGTTGGAACTTATTGTCAGCGTCTGATTCCATCTTTCAAACCTTTAGGAGGGTCTGACTGCTCTGATCCTTGCTATCAAGCAAGGTCACACTGAAGTTGTCCAGGAGCTGGTACACCATGGAAGGGCTGATGTTAATATTCAGGAAAGGGTAATTCATCTTCACTCCTGATTATTAACAAGACTTAAAAAACATTAAAAATGTAAAAAGATGAAGGGATGGCATGCCAAAAAGTATGCAAACAAGGTAGGGATAATGCATGAAAGCAAAGGTCAACATATTGGCAAAGCCCCATCCCTACATCTTTTTCACACTGCAGTTGGACAGTGCATGGGGGTCTTCCTAAAACGTACCACAAGTACATCCCAACCTTTCATGACTGTAGCCTCATTCTCAGGCCACTTTCTAGCTCCTCCCACATGGACTGGGAACGAGGCTACAAATTCACCAACCTTTCTGCTGTAGCCTCCTTCTCAGGCCACTTCCTAGCTCCTCCCATATGGCCTAGCCGTCATACATGTAGGTACCTATCAGATAGCTACTAAGTAGCTTTACTGCCATCATACTACTTGTAGTGACAGTGGCACCCTTTCTGATACAACCTAGACACTGAGCTTGAGTGGGCTGTAGATCAGTGTGTAAACTCAAGTACTCATGCTAACTGCATGGATGGGTACAGATTCAGCTCTCAAGCATGCTGTCTAACTGCAGTGTGAAAAAGATGTAGGGATGGGGCTTTGCCAATATGTTGACCTTTGCTTTCATGCATTATCCCTACCTTGTTTGCATACTTTATGGCATGCCATCCCTACATCTTTTTACATTTTTAATGTTTTTTAAGTCTTGTTTCTGTACTTTTTTGATGTTAATCTCAGTTACAGTTAGACCAAAGCCTAAGAAGATTTCGTTCAAGTGTACCACAACACCAGAACTTGAAACGGCGTTGACAGTTTAGTAGTAGTTCCAGGCATGTAATAATGTGTAATATAGCCAGCTAGAACCTGATGAAGGGCCAACCGCTCTCCCTACCAAACTTTGTGAAGCCAATTTCATGATTCAGTTGTCATGACGACTAAACTATCATACTGACAACTGACCATCCTAGCTTTACAGTTCACAAAAGCTGTGAGTAGGCTATTTTTAGTGTAGCTACAAGTAGGTAGCGCCTTACCTACGTGGTGTGTTCATAAGCCTTGCCCAATGCCTCGGGGGGAAAAGACCGTGCCAGCCATGCGTACTGCCCGCTGGCCATTTCGCCTGTGTACTAGTCTCGCTTCCAGACCAATGACCGTGGTCTTTGGTCTGGGAACGAGACTTCTTGTGCGCATGCGTACAAAATTATAAAATGGCGTCCTAAGCAACGGACAGCAGCCTCAGAGTGTTGTGAATGGCTTTTGTTGACCAGGGTGAATTTGAAGCTATGAAGACGCTGAGTGGCTGGGAAGCTGAGCGCTGTGATGAGCATTCGTTTCATGCTAAAATGAAGGTGAGTACTTGAGCCGTTTTCGAGTTATCGTCGTTTGACAAGTGGTCTGAACAAAGAAAGAAAGAAAGAATACGAAAAATGGCACTTTTGCTACCGCACACTTTTGCGTTTAGCTGTCTCCCGCGTGGCTTTTGGCCAACTATATGAGTCTTGCTGATCACAAAGGCACTCAAAGAGGAAGCCTGGGCGCTTAAATAAGCTTTTAGCGTATTTGTGGTAAAGTTATACGGCTTTTGCTTAAAGTATTGCATATATTGCGCGTCGGCGCCATCCCTACATAGAGAGTCTACCGACTCTCTGACATTGTGATAAATTATGAAATTGCTACTTTGTTGCATGATATTTGTTATTCATGTTACTCTTGTTCATCACCTAGCAAACCAATAACTCATCACTTTATTTTTAGTTTCCCACAATATCTGACTTGATGATAAGAGGATAATCTATTATTTTTTTCTGTCCCTTATGCAGTCCACCCAATGGACTGCTCTGTTCTTTGCTGCCAAGGATGGTAACCTGGGCCTCACTAGGCTATTGGTTCAGGGTGGAGCTAACGTGTCGCTGAAAGACAAGGTATATTGATATTTTACATTTAACAAGTAGTGTATCTTCAGACACAAGATACATTACACTTATAGCGAAGACATCCATTGACTTATTGTGAACACTTAAAGTATGACACATTTCCACCTTTTTACATGTCCTAATTATGTACTGCTATAGTTGATAGCACAGAGATCAATGTACAAATTTTGTGACTGCTCTGAATCTGGCTAATTAGCCCCCGCCAAGAGCAAAGTAACAGGCCGTTTTACACTAGTGCTCTGGGTCGAAATGGTTCGACTCGGTTTGAGTTATCGCATAATGTAAACGCGAACCGAACCGCACCGAACCACTCCAAACAGGGCCTACAAACCCTGTCGAACTGGAGCGATCCCACTAGTACTGCTACGTAGTGTAAACGGGCTGTAAGTCTCAAACATTTACATCAAACGTGTCAAGTGATGATTATAGTTTGTGTGCATTGACCACACTGAAAATTTAGTACATACCATTGGTGTAAGAAGTTCTGCAGGCAAGTGAAATACAGCAGCTAACACACGATGCCTGTTGGAATACCACTCAGCAACTGCCAGAGTTGCCATAGTGGGTAGTGCGTAGGTGAAAGTGTTACAGAATGACTCGTGTGACACTACTCCTGTAACAGTGAAAACTGAATTTCTTTCATCCCATTGTAGAGTGACGTCACTGCTCTGGACGTTGCAAAGGTCTTTAATCATGAGGATGTCATCCAAGAACTAACATTACAGATGAGCCGTGGAAGACAGCATGAGCGTCAGAGAACCACCATGGTAAGTAACAGCAACTATTGGTGAAATCATCATTTGTTTGTAGCAAAATCAACAGCACTTGACGTGTTAGGTATGTGAATGAACTTTGACAGAGTCGCTGAATACATGATTTTCCGGTGTCCATACATCACAACTGTCACTATAGACCATGAACCAGTATTTTACAATGATATCACTGCACATTGACAACAGACTGATGAAGCAAACATTGAATATGGTTCTCTAGCTGACATTGTGCATACATCACTCTTGAGACTATTCAGTGTAGAAAAGCAATTGATGGTGCTCTCATGTTTGAATTGGTATATTCATGTATGAGAAATGAGTACTGACTGAGAACCTGGTCAGTAGCCTCACTGGAACAATGCCACTAAAAATACTGTCACTATCAGTATGAAAAAGACACCCACTTGTCTCTGCATTCTGTAATTGTGTACGTATGATGGATTGGCCTACATCTCCACATTAGGAAATGAAGGAACTGGTGTTGTCTGCACGCAAGTTTCTACAGACCATGTTCAGTACAGTTGAGAGGAACATTCTGAAGACACGCACACTGAAGAGGGAGATGGCTGGAAACATCTCACACTCTGCACACGAAGAACCCAATGTAACATTTGTCACATCAGAAAAATAACTTCTTCTAAACCCCTTTGTGATTAGGGAAACAGTCCAATTTGAGTATAGTCAAGCTGTGAAATTTAGTAGCTTAATTGTTATTGTTTGCTTAGTTTTGAAAGTGGTTGTTGTGTACATCTAATAGGAACTAATATTATTAATAGTATACGTATCTGGTTGTAAGCTTTGCCATTGCACAGTTACACAATCTTTGTGTAATAGTAAATTGATCCACCATACTAATTTTTTGTAAAAATTAATGTTTTATTGTTAGCACAATAATGGGAAAAAGCATGCAGTTAGTTCATACAAATATTATTAAGTAAAGCTGGTCAGGATAATAATTATATTATAATACTCAGAGCATCTTGCCTCATGCTGGAAATAAAGAAATGTAGAATCTGATGTTATGAGGTGAAAATGGAGGAAAGTGAAAAGGCTGGCAGTTGCACCCAGGACACCTGGCTTGAGCTGCCAGTGCTCTGCCACGTACTGCATGAGCCATATGCATGACAGGCGGACAACCACCAACCTACAATCCTGTATTATAATGTACTGCACAGGTGGTACTGAATGCCTCAGTTGCACACCTTGCAGCCACTCAGTATGATTGTGCCATCAGAACTCCTTAGGGTTGACGGGAAAATTCTTTCCACCTGTAGAGAACCCATGCTGAGTGGTTTCCTACTCTAACTGCTCAGGGTATCTTGCCTCGTGCTCAAAATAAAGGAATGATGTTATGAGGCAAAAATACATTTAGTGAAAAGGCTGGGAGTCAAACCCAGGACACCTCTGGCTTCCTTCAGCTGAGATACAAAACGAGTGACAATCCAGTTGGCAGCCAGATCATGTGCACCAGTGCCTTCCCATGGCCCGATAAGCTCTAATTGACAGAATCACATGATGACAATATAATTATAGACTGATCAGCAGAACAGTAACACAAAAGCACAACATTAATGAACAACACTTAGTGCAATGCAAATTGATTTGTCAATACAACATTCGGTCAGACTTCTGTTTTTGTTTTCCCTTGCTATATTATTCTGGACCAAGGGTGCAAGGGTGGCCGGCTTGATAAGCCTTTGTTCTGAAGCTAGCATTTCTTTCCTCTGCCACTGTAGCTGGGCCAACTATACGGCATGTTCTATCCACCACATTTCAATTCCATTTACTCCACACATTTGTGACAGTACTGTGCATATACTTCCACTAGTATCTGTGTGTGTGTGTGTGTGTGTGTGTGTGCGTGTGTGTGTGTGTGTGTGTGTGCATGCATGTGTGTGTGTGCGTGTGTGTGTGTGTGTGTGCGTGTGTGTGTGTGTATGAAAGGTAAACATCCAGTGACAGCAGTATACCTCATGGCACCCCTCCGCCAACTTAGATATAGACAGAGGGAAGAGGTCCTGACCACCCCCCCTCCCCTTCCCCACCCCACAAAGAACAAAAAGCAAAACAAACAAAAAAACCCCACCACAACTCTTTTATACTGAATATGAGCATTAAGTTTTCTGTTTCACAATCATTCTCAGCTTTAGCACTTGGACAGGCACTACAGTAAAACCTCCGAACAAAGGACACATTGGGGACAGGCCAGTTGTCCCTTGTAGAGAGGTTGTCCTCCTCTCGGAGGTTTTCTTTTAAATTTATTAAAGAAGAAAAACAACACTTAAATGTATTATTAAAATATATTCTGTTTTATTTTGATGGTTTTTTTCAATAGCAAGATGGCAAGAGGAACTCTACTATCATGAGAATGATGCTTATATAAAGGACCACTGCTGTGGGTCTGGAATACGGAGGTATCCGTTATAGGCATTCGGCATACTTCCGGTAGGCGTGGTAATCTGTGATCGGCTGGGCTGTTGAACGCCGCACATTTTCGGACCTCTCCGTTGCTTTTATGCTGACAAGAAAGGCTAGCACGATCAGCAATAGTGCTAATATAGTGCTCGGTCTTTGTATCCAGCGACGGTGGCATTACGAAAGCGGTCGACAAGCGTCCACATTATGTGGGTGTAACTTTACCGACCGTTTTCGGAGGTAATTTTATATTGGCTAAGGTACGTCGGGGACTGATCAGTGTCCGTTGTTCGGAGTTGAGAGGTGTCCGCTTCTCGGAGGTTCGAAATGTATTAGTTCTATGGTAAAATCAATCGGGGGCAAGTGAGCCGTCCGCTGTACAGAGGTTGTCCGCTTTTCGGAGGGTCCGTTATTAGAGGTTTTACTGTACACAAAAACGGCTAAAAGCTCAGAACTCTATTTCCTACATCATTGACATTCTCCCAGGCCTTGTCCCTCCTACATCACTGACATTGGTATTGACATCGCTCATGAGGTAAATGCTCCCATGTCTTGCCCCTCCTACATCAGTGACATTGGTATTGACATCGCTCATGAGGTAAATGCTCCCAGGCCTTGCCTCCTACATCACTGAAATTAGTATTGACATCACTCATGAGACAAATGCTCCCAGGCCTTGCCCCTCCTACATCACTGACACTGGTATTGACATCGCTCATGAGGTAAAAGCTCCCAGGCTTTGCCCCTCCTACATCATTCATATTCGTACTGACATCACTCATGAGATAAGTGCTCCCAGACCTTGCCCCTCCAACATCATTGACATTGGTATTGACATCGCTCATGAGGTAAATGCTCCCAGACCTTGCCCCTCCTACATGTACATCATTGACATTGTTATTCACATCACTCATGAGATAAATTCTCCAAGGACTTGCCCCTCCTACATCAATGACATTGGTATTGACATCACTCATGAGATAAATGCTCCCAGGCCTTGTCCCTCCTACATCACTGACATTGGTATTGACATCACTCATGAGACAAATGCTCCCAGACCTTGCCCCTCATACATCACTGACATTGGTATTGACATCGCTCATGAGGTAAATGCTCCCAGGCCTTGCCTCCTACATCACTGACATTGGTATTGACATCGCTCATGAGGTAAATGCTCCCAGGCCTTGCCTCCTACATCACTGACATTGGTATTGACATCGCTCATGAGGTAAATGCTCCCAGGCTTTGCCACTCCTACATCACTGACATTAGTATTGACATCACTCATGAGATAAATGCTCCCAGGCCTTGCCCCTCCTACATCACTGACATTGGTATTGACATCGCTCATGAGGTAAATGCTCCCAGGCTTTACCCCTCCTACATCATTCACATTCGTACTGACATCAGTCATGAGGTAAATTCTCCCAGGCCTTGCCCCTCCTACATCACTGATATTGGTATTGACATCACTCATGAGACAAATGCTCCCAGTCCTTGCCCCTCCTACATCACTGACATTGGAATTGACATCACTCATGAGATAAGTGCTCCCAGGCCTTGCCCCTCCTACATCACTGACATTGGTATTGACATCACTCATGAGATAAGTGCTCCCAGGCCTTGCCCCTCCTACATCATTGACATTGGTATTGACATCGTTCATGAGGTAAATGCTCCAAGACCTTGCCCCTCCTACATGTACATCATTGACATTGGTATTGACATCACTCATGAGATAAATGCTCCCAGGCCTTGCCCCTCCTACATCACTGACATTGGTATTGACATCACTCATGAGTCACATGCTCCCAGACCATGCCCCTCATACATCACTGACATTGGTATTGACATCGCTCATGAAGTAAATGCTCCCAGGCCTTGCCTCCTACATCACTGACATTGGTATTGACATCGTTCATGAGGTAAATGCTCCCAGGCTTTGCCCCTCCTACATCACTGACATTGGTATTGACATCACTCATGATATAAATGCTCCCTGGCCTTGCCCCTCCTACATCACTGACATTGGTATTGACATCGCTCATGAAGTAAATGCTCCCAGGCCTTGCCTCCTACATCACTGACATTGGTATTGACATCGCTCATGAGATAAATGCTCCCTGGCCTTGCCCCTCCTACATCACTGACATTGGTATTGACATCGCTCATGAGGTAAATGCTCCCAGGCTTTGCCCCTCCTACATCATTCACATTCGTACTGACATCACTCATGAGATAAGTGCTCACAGGCCTTGCCCCTCCTACATCATTGACATTGGTATTGACATCGCTCATGAAGTAAATGCTCCCAGACCTTGCCCCTCCTACATGTACATCATTGACATTGGTATTGACATCACTCATGAGATAAATGCTCCCAGGCCTTGCCCCCTCCTACATCACTGACATTGGTATTGACATCGCTCATGAGACAAATGCTCCCAGGCCTTGCCCCTCATACATCACTGACATTGGTATTGACATCGCTCATGAGGTAAATGCTCCCAGGCTTTACCCCTCCTACATCATTCACATTCGTACTGACATCAGTCATGAGGTAAATTCTTCCAGGCCTTGCCCCTCCTACATCACTGATATTGGTATTGACATCACTCATGAGACAAATGCTCCCAGTACTTGCCCCTCCTACATCACTGACATTGGAATTGACATCACTCATGAGATAAGTGCTCCCAGGCCTTGCCCCTCCTACATCACTGACATTGGTATTGACATCACTCATGAGATAAGTGCTCCCAGGCCTTGCCCCTCCTACATCATTGACATTGGTATTGACATCGTTCATGAGGTAAATGCTCCAAGACCTTGCCCCTCCTACATGTACATCATTGACATTGGTATTGACATCACTCATGAGATAAATGCTCCCAGGCCTTGCCCCTCCTACATCACTGACATTGGTATTGACATCACTCATGAGTCACATGCTCCCAGACCATGCCCCTCATACATCACTGACATTGGTATTGACATCGCTCATGAAGTAAATGCTCCCAGGCCTTGCCTCCTACATCACTGACATTGGTATTGACATCGTTCATGAGGTAAATGCTCCCAGGCTTTGCCCCTCCTACATCACTGACATTGGTATTGACATCACTCATGATATAAATGCTCCCTGGCCTTGCCCCTCCTACATCACTGACATTGGTATTGACATCGCTCATGAAGTAAATGCTCCCAGGCCTTGCCTCCTACATCACTGACATTGGTATTGACATCGCTCATGAGATAAATGCTCCCTGGCCTTGCCCCTCCTACATCACTGACATTGGTATTGACATCGCTCATGAGGTAAATGCTCCCAGGCTTTGCCCCTCCTACATCATTCACATTCGTACTGACATCACTCATGAGATAAGTGCTCACAGGCCTTGCCCCTCCTACATCATTGACATTGGTATTGACATCGCTCATGAAGTAAATGCTCCCAGACCTTGCCCCTCCTACATGTACATCATTGACATTGGTATTGACATCACTCATGAGATAAATGCTCCCAGGCCTTGCCCCCTCCTACATCACTGACATTGGTATTGACATCGCTCATGAGACAAATGCTCCCAGGCCTTGCCCCTCATACATCACTGACATTGGTATTGACATCGCTCATGAGGTAAATGCTACCAGGCCTTGCCCCTCCTACATCAGTGACATTGGTATTGACATCACTCATGAGATAAATGCTCCCAGGCCTTGCCCCTCCTACATCACTGACATTGGTATTGACATCACTGATGAGACAAAGGCTCCCAGCCTTGCCCCTCCTACATCACTGACATTGGTATTGACATTGCTCATGAGATAAATGCTCCCAGACCTTGCCCCTCATACACCATTGACATTGGTACTGACATCACTCATGAGATAAATGCTCCCAGGCTTTGCCCCTCCTACATCATTCACATTCGTACTGACATCACTCATGAGATAAGTGCTTCCAGGCCTTGCCCCTCCTACATCATTGAGATTGGTATTGACATCGCTCATGAGGTAAATGCTCCTAGAACTTGCCCCTCCTACATGTACATCATTGACATTGGTATTGACATCACTCATGAGATAAATGCTCCCAGGCCTTGCCCCTCCTACATCACTGACATTGGCATTGACATCACTCGTGAGACAAATGCTCCCAGACCTTGCCCCTCATACATCACTGACATTGGTATTGACATCGCTCATGAAGTAAATGCTCCCAGGTCTTGCCTCCTACATCACTGACATTGGTATTGACATCACTCATGAGATAAATGCTCCCTGGCCTTGCCCCTCCTACATCACTGACATTGGTATTGACATCGCTCATGAGGTAAATGCTCCCAGGCTTTGCCCCTCCTACATCATTCACATTCGTACTGACATCACTCATGAGATAAGTGCTCCCAGGCCTTGCCCCTCCTACATCATTGACATTGGTATTGACATCGCTCATGAGGTAAATGCTCCCAGGCTTTGCCCCTCCTACATCAATGACATTAGTATTGACATCACTCATGAGATAAGTGCTCCCAGGCCTTGCCCCTCCTACATCATTGACATTGGTATTGACATCGCTCATGAGGTAAATGCTCCCAGGCTTTGCCCCTCCTACATCAATGACATTAGTATTGACATCACTCATGATATAAATGCGCTCAGGCCTTGCCCCTCCTACATCACTGACATTTGTATTGACATCGCTCATGAGGTAAATGCTCCCAGGCCTTGCCCCTCCTACATCATTCACATTCGTACTGACATCACTCATGAGATAAGTGCTCCCAGGCCTTGCCTCCTACATCACTGACATTGGTATTGACATCGCTCATGAGGTAAATGCTCCCAGGCTTTAACCCTCCTACATCAATGACATTAGTATTGACACCGCTCATGAGGTAAATGCTCCCAGACTTTGCCCCTCCTACATGTACATCATTGACATTGGTATTGACATCATTCATGAGATAAATGCTCCCAGGCCTTGCCCCCTCCTACATCACTGACATTGGTATTGACATCACTCATGAGATAAATGCTCCCAGGCCTTGCACCCTCCTACATCACTGACATTGGTATTGACATCGCTCATGAGACAAATGCTCCCAGGCCTTGCCCCTCCTACATCATTGACATTGGTATTGACATCGCTCATGAAGTAAATGCTCCCAGGCCTTACCTCCTACATCACTGACATTGGTATTGACATCGCTAATGAGGTAAATGCTCCCAGGCTTTAACCCTCCTACATCAATGACATCAGTATTGACATCACTCATGAGATAAATGCTCCCTGGCCTTGCCCCTCCTACATCACTGACATTGGTATTGACATCGCTCATGAGGTAAATGCTCCCAGGCTTTGCCCCTCCTACATCATTCACATTCGTACTGACATCACTCATGAGATAAGTGCTCCCAGGCCTTGCCCCTCCTACATCATTGACATTGGTATTGACATCGCTCATGAAGTAAATGCTCCCAGACCTTGCCCCTCCTACATGTACATCATTGACATTGGTATTGACATCACTCATGAGATAAATGCTCCCAGGCCTTGCCCCCTCCTACATCACTGACATTGGTATTGACATCGCTCATGAGACAAATGCTCCCAGGCCTTGCCCCTCTTACATCACTGACATTGGTATTGACATCGCTCAGGAGGTAAATTCTCCCAGGCCTTGCCCCTCCTACATCAGTGACATTGGTATTGACATCACTCATGAGATAAATGTTCCCAGGCCTTGCCCCTCCTACATCACTGACATTTGTATTGACATCACTCATGAGACAAAGGCTCCCAGCCTTGCCCCTCCTACATCAGTGACATTGGTATTGACATAGCTCATGAGATAAATGCTCCCAGACTTTGCCCCTCATACACCATTGACATTGGTACTGACATCACTCATGAGATAAATGCTCCCAGGCATTGCCCCTCCTACATCACTCACATTCGTACTGACATCACTCATGAGATAAGTGCTTCCAGGCCTTGCCCTCCTACATCATTGAGATTGGTATTGACATCGCTCATGAGGTAAATGCTCCTAGAACTTGCCCCTCCTACATGTACATCATTGACATTGGTATTGACATCACTCATGAGATAAATGCTCCCAGGCCTTGCCCCTCCTACATCACTGACATTGGTATTGACATCACTCATGAGACAAATGCTCCCAGACCTTGCCCCTCATACATCACTGACATTGGTATTGACATCGCTCATGAAGTAAATGCTCCCAGGCCTTGCCTCCTACATCACTGACATTGGTATTGACATCGCTCATGAGGTAAATGCTCCCAGGCTTTACCCCTCCTACATCACTGATATTGGTATTGACATCACTCATGATATAAATGCTCCCTGGCCTTGCCCCTCCTACATCACTGACATTGGTATTGACATCGCTCATGAGGTAAATGCTCCCAGGCCTTGCCCCTCCTACATCATTCACATTCGTACTGACATCACTCATGAGATAAGTGCTCCCAGGCCTTGCCCCTCCGACATCACTGACATTGGTATTGACATCGCTCATGAGGTAAATGCTCTCAGGCTTTGCCCTTCCTACATCATTCAAATTCGTACTGACATCACTCATGAGATAAGTGCTCCCAGGCCTTGCCCCTCCTACATCATTGACATTGGTATTGACATCGCTCATGAGGTAAATGCTCCCAGACCTTGCCCCTCCTACATGTACATCATTGACATTGGTATTCACATCACTCATGAGATAAATTCTCCCAGGCCTTGCCCCTCCTACATCAATGACATTTGTATTGACATCACTCATGAGATAAATGCTCCCAGGCCTTGCCCCTTCCTACATCACTGACATTGGTATTGACATCACTCATGAGATAAATGCTCCCAGGCCTTGCCCCCTCCTACATCACTGACATTGGTATTGACATCGCTCATGAGACAAATGCTCCCAGGCCTTGCCCCTCATACATCACTGACATTGGTATTGACATCGCTCATGAGGTAAATGCTCCCAGACCTTGCCCCACCTACATGTACATCATTGACATTGGTATTGACATCACTCATGAGATAAATTCTCCCAGGCCTTGCCCCTCCTACATCAATGACATTGGTATTGACATCACTAATGAGATAAATGCTCCCAGGCCTTGCCCCCTCCTACATCACTGACATTGGTATTGACATCGCTCATGAGATAAATGCTCCCAGGCCTTGCCCCTCCTACATCACTGATATTGGTATTGACATCACTCATGAGACAAATGCTCCCAGACCTTGCCCCTCATACATCACTGACATTGGTATTGACATCGCTCATGAAGTAAATGCTCCCAGGCCTTGCCTCCTACATCACTGACATTGGTATTGACATCGCTCATGAGGTAAATGCTCCCAGGCTTTGCCCCTCCTACATCACTGACATTGGTATTGACATCACTCATGATATAAATGCTCCCTGGCCTTGCCCCTCCTACATCACTGACATTGGTATTGACATCGCTCATGAGGTAAATGCTCCCAGGCCTTGCCCCTCCTACATGTTTCACATTCGTACTGACATCACTCATGAGATAAGTGCTCCCAGGCCTTGCCCCTCCTACATCACTGACATTGGTATTGACATCGCTCATGAGGTAAATGCTCCCAGGCTTTGCCCCTCCTACATCATTCACATTCGTACTGACATCACTCATGAGATAAGTGCTCCCAGGCCTTGCCCCTCCTACATCATTGACATTGGTATTGACATCGCTCATGAGGTAAATGCTCCCAGACCTTGCCCCTCCTACATGTACATCATTGACATTGGTATTCACATCACTCATGAGATAAATTCTCCCAGGCCTTGCCCCTCCTACATCAATGACATTTGTATTGACATCACTCATGAGATAAATGCTCCCAGGCTTTGCCCCTTCCTACATCACTGACATTGGTATTTACATCACTCATGAGATAAATGCTCCCAGGCCTTGCCCCCTCCTACATCACTGACATTGGTATTGACATCGCTCATGAGACAAATGCTCCCAGGCCTTGCCCCTCATACATCACTGACATTGGTATTGACATCGCTCATGAGGTAAATGCTCCCAGACCTTGCCCCACCTACATGTACATCATTGACATTGGTATTGACATCACTCATGAGATAAATTCTCCCAGGCCTTGCCCCTCCTACATCAATGACATTGGTATTGACATCACTCATGAGATAAATGCTCCCAGGCCTTGCCCCCTCCTACATCACTGACATTGGTGTTGACATCGCTCATGAGACAAATGCTCCCAGGCCTTGCCCCTCCTACATCAGTGACAGTGGTATTGACATCACTCATGAGACAAAGGCTCCCAGCCTTGCCCCTCCTACATCACTGACATTGGTATTGACATTGCTCATGAGATAAATGCTCCCAGACCTTGCCCCTCATACACCATTAACATTGGTACTGACATCACTCATGAGATAAATGCTTCCAGGCCTTTCCCCTCATACATCAATGACATTGGTATTGACATCGCTCATGAGATAAATGCTTCCAGGCCTTGCCCCCTCCTACATCACTGACATTGGTATTGACATCGCTCATGAGATAAATGCTCCCAGGCCTTGCCCCTCCTACATCACTGATATTGGTATTGACATCACTCATGAGACAAATGCTCCCAGACCTTGCCCCTCATACATCACTGACATTGGTATTGACATCGCTCATGAAGTAAATGCTCCCAGGCCTTGCCTCCTACATCACTGACATTGGTATTGACATCGCTCATGAGGTAAATGCTCCCAGGCTTTGCCCCTCCTACATCACTGACATTGGTATTGACATCACTCATGATATAAATGCTCCCTGGCCTTGCCCCTCCTACATCACTGACATTGGTATTGACATCGCTCATGAGGTAAATGCTCCCAGGCCTTGCCCCTCCTACATGTTTCACATTCGTACTGACATCACTCATGAGATAAGTGCTCCCAGGCCTTGCCCCTCCTACATCACTGACATTGGTATTGACATCGCTCATGAGGTAAATGCTCCCAGGCTTTGCCCCTCCTACATCATTCACATTCGTACTGACATCACTCATGAGATAAGTGCTCCCAGGCCTTGCCCCTCCTACATCATTGACATTGGTATTGACATCGCTCATGAGGTAAATGCTCCCAGACCTTGCCCCTCCTACATGTACATCATTGACATTGGTATTCACATCACTCATGAGATAAATTCTCCCAGGCCTTGCCCCTCCTACATCAATGACATTTGTATTGACATCACTCATGAGATAAATGCTCCCAGGCCTTGCCCCTTCCTACATCACTGACATTGGTATTGACATCACTCATGAGATAAATGCTCCCAGGCCTTGCCCCCTCCTACATCACTGACATTGGTATTGACATCGCTCATGAGACAAATGCTCCCAGGCCTTGCCCCTCATACATCACTGACATTGGTATTGACATCGCTCATGAGGTAAATGCTCCCAGACCTTGCCCCACCTACATGTACATCATTGACATTGGTATTGACATCACTCATGAGATAAATTCTCCCAGGCCTTGCCCCTCCTACATCAATGACATTGGTATTGACATCACTCATGAGATAAATGCTCCCAGGCCTTGCCCCCTCCTACATCACTGACATTGGTGTTGACATCGCTCATGAGACAAATGCTCCCAGGCCTTGCCCCTCCTACATCAGTGACAGTGGTATTGACATCACTCATGAGACAAAGGCTCCCAGCCTTGCCCCTCCTACATCACTGACATTGGTATTGACATTGCTCATGAGATAAATGCTCCCAGACCTTGCCCCTCATACACCATTAACATTGGTACTGACATCACTCATGAGATAAATGCTTCCAGGCCTTTCCCCTCATACATCACTGACATTGGTATTGACATCGCTCATGAGATAAATGCTTCCAGGCCTTGCCCCTCCTACATCACTGACATTGGTATTGACATCACTCATGAGACAAATGCTCCCAGACCTTGCCCCTCATACATCACTGACATTGGTATTGACATCGCTCATGAGGTAAATGCTCCCAGACCTTGCCCCTCCTACATCACTGACATTAGTATTGACATCGCTCATGAGGTAAATGCTCCCAGGCCATGCCTCCTACATCACTGACATTGGTATTGACATCGCTCATGAGGTAAATGCTCCCAGGCTTTGCCCCTCCTACATCATTCACATTCGTACTGACATCACTCATGAGATAAGTGCTCCAAGGCCTTGCCCCTCCTACATAATTGACATTGGTACTGACATCACTCATGAGATAAATTCTCCCAGGCCGTACCCCTCCTACATCAATGACATTGGTATTGACATCACTCATGAGATAAATGCTCCCAGGCCTTGCCCCCTACTACATCACTGACATTGGTATTGACATCGCTCATGAGACAAATGCTCCCAGGCCTTGCCCCTCCTACATCAATGACATTGGTATTGACATCGCTCATGAGGTAAATGCTCCCAGGCCTTGCCCCTCCTACATCAGTGACATTGGTATTGACATCACTCATGAGACAAAGGCTCCCAGCCTTGCCCCTCCTACATCAGTGACATTGGTATTGACATTGTTCATGAGATAAATGCTCCCAGACCTTGCCCCTCATACATCATTGACATTGGTATTGACATCCCTCATGAGATAAATGCTCCCAGGCCTTGCCCCCTCCTACATCACTGACATTGGTATTGACATCGCTCACGAGACAAATGCTCTCAGGCTTTGCCCCTCATACATCACTGACATTGGTATTGACATCCTCATGAGGTAAATGCTCCCAGGCCTTGCCCCTCCTACATCAGTGACCTTGGTATTGACATCACTCATGAGATAAATGCTCCCAGGCCTTGCCTCCTACATCACTGACATTGGTATTGACATCGCTCATGAGGTAAATGCTCCCAGGCCTTGCCCCTCCTACATCAGTGAAATTGGTATTGACATCACTCATGAGATAAATGCTCCCAGGCCTCCACTCCTACATCACTGACATTGGTATTGACATCGCTCATGAGGTAAATGCTCCCAGGCTTTGCCCCTCCTACATCATTCACATTCGTACTGACATCACTCATGAGATAAGTGCTCCCAGGCCTTGCCCCTCCTACATCATTGACATTGGTATTGACATCGCTCATGAGGTAAATGCTCCCAGACCTTGCCCCTCCTACATGTACATCATTGACATTGGTATTGACATTACTCATGAGATAAATTCTCCTAGGCCGTGCCCCTCCTACATCAATGACATTGGTATTGACATCACTCATGAGATAAATGCTCCCAGGCCTTGCCCCCTCCTACATCACTGACATTGGTATTGACATCGCTCATGAGACAAATGCTCCCAGGCCTTGCCCCTCATACATCACTGACATTGGTATTGACATCGCTCATGAGGTTATTTTCTCCCAGGCCTTGCCCCTCCTACATCAATGACATTGGTATTGACATCACTCATGAGATAAATGCTCCCAGGCCTTGCTCCCTCCTACATCACTGACATTAATATTGACATCGCTCATGAGACAAATGCTCCCAGGCCTTGCCCCTCATACATCACTGACATTGGTATTGACATCGCTCATGAGGTAAATGCTCCCAGGCCTTGCCCCTCCTACATCAATGACATTGGTATTGACATCACTCATGAGATAAATGCTCCCAGGCCTTGCTCCCTCCTACATCACTGACATTAATATTGACATCGCTCATGAGACAAATGCTCCCAGGCCTTGCCCCTCATACATCACTGACATTGGTATTGACATCGCTCATGAGGTAAATGCTCCCAGGCCTTGCCCCTCCTACATCAATGACATTGGTATTGACATCACTCATGAGATAAATGCTCCCAGGTCTTGCCCCCTCCTACATCACTGACATTGGTATTGACATCGCTCATGAGACAAATGCTCCCAGGCCTTGCCCCTCCTACATCAGTGACAGTGGTATTGACATCACTCATGAGACAAAGGCTCCCAGCCTTGCCCCTCCTACATCACTGACATTGGTATTGACATTGCTCATGAGATAAATGCTCCCAGACCTTGCCCCTCATACACCATTAACATTGGTACTGACTTCACTCATGAGATAAATGCTTCCAGGCCTTTCCCCTCATACATCACTGACATTGGTATTGACATCGCTCATGAGATAAATGCTTCCAGGCCTTGCCCCTCCTACATCACTGACATTGGTATTGACATCACTCATGAGACAAATGCTCCCAGACCTTGCCCCTCATACATCACTGACATTGGTATTGACATCGCTCATGAGGTAAATGCTCCCAGACCTTGCCCCTCCTACATCACTGACATTAGTATTGACATCGCTCATGAGGTAAATGCTCCCAGGCCTTGCCTCCTACATCACTGACATTGGTATTGACATCGCTCATGAGGTAAATGCTCCCAGGCTTTGCCCCTCCTACATCATTCACATTCGTACTGACATCACTCATGAGATAAGTGCTCGAAGGCCTTGCCCCTCCTACATAATTGACATGGGTACTGACATCACTCATGAGATAAATTCTCCCAGGCCGTACCCCTCTTACATCAATGACATTGGTATTGACATCACTCATGAGATAAATGCTCCCAGGCCTTGCCCCCTACTACATCACTGACATTGGTATTGACATCGCTCATGAGACAAATGCTCCCAGGCCTTGCCCCTCCTACATCAATGACATTGGTATTGACATCGCTCATGAGGTAAATGCTCCCAGGCCTTGCCCCTACTACATCAGTGACATTGGTATTGACATCACTCATGAGACAAAGGCTCCCAGCCTTGCCCCTCCTACATCAGTGACATTGGTATTGACATTGTTCATGAGATAAATGCTCCCAGACCTTGCCCCTCATACATCATTGACATTGGTATTGACATCCCTCATGAGATAAATGCTCCCAGGCCTTGCCCCCTCCTACATCACTGACATTGGTATTGACATCGCTCACGAGACAAATGCTCTCAGGCCTTGCCCATCATACATCACTGACATTGGTATTGACATCCTCATGAGGTAAATGCTCCCAGGCCTTGCCCCTCCTACATCAGTGACCTTGGTATTGACATCACTCATGAGATAAATGCTCCCAGGCTTTGCCTCCTACATCACTGACATTGGTATTGACATCGCTCATAAGGTAAATGCTCCCAGGCCTTGCCCCTCCTACATCAGTGACATTGGTATTGACATCACTCATGAGATAAATGCTCCCAGGCCTCCACTCCTACATCACTGACATTGGTATTGACATCGCTCATGAGGTAAATGCTCCCAGGTTTTGCCCCTCCTACATCATTCACATTCGTACTGACATCACTCATGAGATAAGTGCTCCCAGGCCTTGCCCCTCCTACATCATTGACATTGGTATTGACATCGCTCATGAGGTAAATGCTCCCAGACCTTGCCCCTCCTACATGTACATCATTGACATTGGTATTGACATTACTCATGAGATAAATTCTCCCAGGCCGTGCCCCTCCTACATCAATGACATTGGTATTGACATCACTCATGAGATAAATGCTCTCAGGCCTTGCCCCCTCCTACATCACTGACATTGGTATTGACATCGCTCATGAGACAAATGCTCCCAGGCCTTGCCCCTCCTACATCATTGACATTGGTATTGACATCGCTCATGAGGTAAATGCTCCCAGACCTTGCCCCTCGTACATGTACATCATTGACATTGGCATTGACATCACTCATGAGATAAATTCTCCCAGGCCTTGCCCCTCCTACATCACTGACATTGGTATTGACATCACTCATGAGTCAAATGCTCCCAGACCATGCCCCTCATACATCACTGACATTGGTATTGACATCGCTCATGAAGTAAATGCTCCCAGGCCTTGCCTCCTACATCACTGACATTGGTATTGACATCGCTCATGAGGTAAATGCTCCCAGACCTTGCCCCTCCTACATGTACATCATTGACATTGGTATTGACATTACTCATGAGATAAATTCTCCTAGGCCGTGCCCCTCCTACATCAATGACATTGGTATTGACATCAATCATGAGATAAATGCTCCCAGGCCTTGCCCCCTCCTACATCACTGACATTGGTATTGACATCGCTCATGAGACAAATGCTCCCAGGCCTTGCCCCTCATACATCACTGACATTGGTATTGACATCGCTCATGAGGTAAATGCTCCCAGGCCTTGCCCCTCCTACATCAATGACATTGGTATTGACAACACTCATGAGATAAATGCTCCCAGGCCTTGCCCCCTCCTACATCACTGACATTGGTATTGACATCGCTCATGAGACAAATGCTCCCAGGCCTTGCCCCTCATACATCACTGACATTGGTATTGACATCGCTCATGAGGTAAATGCTCCCAGGCCTTGTCCCTCCTACATCAGTGACATTGGTATTGACATCACTCATGAGATAAATGCTCCCAGGCCTTGCCCCTCCTACATCACTGACATTGGTATTGACATCACTCATGAGACAAATGCTCCCAGACCTTGCCCCTCATACATCACTGACATTGGTATTGACATCACTCATGAGACAAATGCTCCCAGGCCTTGCCCCTCCTACATCATTGACATTGGTATTGACATCGCTCATGAGGTAAATGCTCCCAGACCTTGCCCCTCGTACATGTACATCATTGACATTGGTATTGACATCACTCATGAGATAAATTCTCCCAGGCCTTGACCCTCCTAAATCAATGACATTGGTATTGACATCACTCATGAGATAAATGCTCCCAGGCTTTGCCCCTCCTACATCACTGACATTGGTATTGACATCGCTCATGAGACAAATGCTCCCAGGCCTTGCCCCTCATACATCACTGACATTGGTATTGACATCGCTCATGAGGTAAATGCTCCCAGGCCTTGCCCCTCCTACATCAGTGACATTGGTATTGACATCACTCATGATATAAATGCTCCCTGGCCTTGCCCCTCCTACATCACTGACATTGGTATTGACATCGCTCATGAGGTAAATGCTCCCAGGCTTTGCCCCTCCTACATCATTCACATTCGTACTGACATCACTCATGAGATAAGTGCTCCCAGGCCTTGCCCCTCCTACATCATTGACATTGGTATTGACATCGCTCATGAAGTAAATGCTCCCAGACCTTGCCCCTCCTACATGTACATCATTGACATTGGTATTGACATCACTCATGAGATAAATGCTCCCAGGCCTTGCCCCCTCCTACATCACTGACATTGGTATTGACATCGCTCATGAGACAAATGCTCCCAGGCCTTGCCCCTCATACATCACTGACATTGGTATTGACATCGCTCAGGAGGTAAATGCTCCCAGGCCTTGCCCCTCCTACATCAGTGACATTGGTATTGACATCACTCATGAGATAAATGCTCCCAGGCCTTGCCCCTCCTACATCACTGACATTTGTATTGACATCACTCATGAGACAAAGGCTCCCAGGCTTGCCCCTCCTACATCAGTGACATTGGTATTGACATAGCTCATGAGATAAATGCTCCCAGACCTTGCCCCTCATACACCATTGACATTGGTACTGACATCACTCATGAGATAAATGCTCCCAGGCTTTGCCCCTCCTACATCATTCACATTCGTACCGACATCACTCATGAGATAAGTGCTTCCAGGCCTTGCCCCTCCTACATCATTGACATTGGTATTGACATCGCTCATGAGGTAAATGCTCCTAGAACTTGCCCCTCCTACATGTACATCATTGACATTGGTATTGACATCACTCATGAGATAAATGCTCCCAGGCCTTGCCCCTCCTACATCACTGACATTGGTATTGACATCACATACCAATGTCAGTGATGTAGGAGGGGCAAAGCCTGGGAGCATTTACCTCATGAGCGATGTCAATACCAATGTCAGTGATGTAGGAGGCAAGGCCTGGGAGCATTTACTTCATGAGCGATGTCAATACCAATGTCAGTGATGTATGAGGGGCAGGGTCTGGGAGCATTTGTCTCATGAGTTGACATCACTCATGATATAAATGCTCCCTGGCCTTGCCCCTCCTACATCACTGACATTGGTATTGACATCGCTCATGAGGTAAATGCTCCCAGGCCTTGCCCCTCCTACATCATTCACATTCGTACTGACATCACTCATGAGATAAGTGCTCCCAGGCCTTGCCCCTCCTACATCACTGACATTGGTATTGACATCGCTCATGAGGTAAATGCTCCCAGGCTTTGCCCCTCCTACATCATTCACATTCGTACTGACATCACTCATGAGATAAGTGCTCCCAGGCCTTGCCCCTCCTACATCATTGACATTGGTATTGACATCGCTCATGAGGTAAATGCTCCCAGACTTTGCCCCTCTTACATGTACATCATTGACATTGGTATTGACATCACTCATGAGATAATTTCTCCCAGGCCTTGCCCCTCCTACATCAATGACATTTGTATTGACATCACTCATGAGATAAATGCTCCCAGGCCTTGCCCCTTCCTACATCACTGACATTGGTATTGACATCACTCATGAGATAAATGCTCCCAGGCCTTGCCCCCTCCTACATCACTGACATTGGTATTGACATCACTCATGAGACAAATGCTCCCAGGCCTTGCCCCTCACACATCACTGACATTGGTATTGACATCGCTCATGAGGTAAATGCTCCCAGACCTTGCCCCACCTACATGTACATCATTGACATTGGTATTGACATTGCTCATGAGATAAATGCTCCCAGACCTTGCCCCTCATACACCATTAACATTGGTACTGACATCACTCATGAGATAAATGCTCCCAGGCCTTTCCCCTCATACATCACTGACATTGGTATTGACATCGCTCATGAGATAAATGCTTCCAGGCCTTGCCCCTCCTACATCACTGACATTGGTATTGACATCACTCATGAGATAAATGCTCCAAGACCTTGCCCCTCATACATCACTGACATTGGTATTGACATCACTCATGAGATAAATGCTCCCAGGCCTTTCCCCTCCTACATCAATGACATTGGTATTGACATCGCTCATGAGGTAAATGCTCCCAGACCTTGCCCCTCCTACATCACTGACATTGGTATTGACATCGCTCATGAGACAAATGCTCCCAGGCCTTGCCTCCTACATCACTGACATTGGTATTGACATCGCTCATGAGGTAAATGCTCCCAGGCTTTGCCCCTCCTACATCATTCACATTCGTACTGACATCACTCATGAGATAAGTGCTCCAAGGCCTTGCCCCTCCTACATCATTGACATTGGTATTGACATCGCTCATGAGGTAAATGCTCCCAGGCTTGCCCCTCCTACATATTTGACATTGGTATTGACATCACTCATGAGATAAATTCCCCCAGGCCGTACCCCTCCTACATCAATGACATTGGTATTGACATCACTCATGAGATAAATGCTCCAAGGCCTTGCCCCCTCCTACATCACTGACATTGGTATTGACATCGCTCATGAGACAAATGCTCCCAGGCCTTGCCCCTCCTACATCAATGACATTGGTATTGACATCGTTCATGAGGTAAATGCTCCCAGGCCTGGCCCCTCCTACATCAGTGACATTGGTATTGACATCACTCATGAGACAAAGGCTCCCAGCCTTGCCCCTCCTACATCAGTGACATTGGTATTGACATTGTTCAAGAGATAAATGCTCCCAGACCTTGCCCCTCATACATCATTGACATTGGTATTGACATCACTCATGAGATAAATGCTCCCAGGCCTTGCCTCCTCCTACATCACTGACATTGGTATTGACATCGCTCACGAGACAAATGCTCTCAGGCCTTGCCTCTCATACATCACTGACATTGGTATTGACATCCTCATGAGGTAAATGCTCCCAGGCCTTGCCCCTCCTACATCAGTGACATTGGTATTGACATCACTCATGAGATAAATGCTCCCAGGCCTTGCCTCCTACATCATTGACATTGGTATTGACATCGCTCATGAGGTAAATGCTCCCAGGCTTTGCCCCTCCTACATCATTCACATTCGTACTGACATCACTCATGAGATAAGTGCTCCCAGGTCTTGCCCCTCCTACATCATTGACATTGGTATTGACATCGCTCATGAGGTAAATGCTCCCAGACCTTGCCCCTCCTACATGTACATCATTGACATTGGTATTGACATTACTCATGAGATAAATTCTCCCAGGCCGTGCCCCTCCTACATCAATGACATTGGTATTGACATCACTCATGAGATAAATGCTCCCAGGCCTTGCCCCCTCCTACATCACTGACATTGGTATTGACATCGCTCATGAGACAAATGCTCCCAGACCTTGCCCCTCATACATCACTGACATTGGTATTGACATCGCTCATGAGGTAAATGCTCCCAGGCCTTGCCCCTCCTACATCAATGACATTGGTATTGACATCACTCATGAGATAAATGCTCCCAGGCCTTGCCCCCTCCTACATCACTGACATTGGTATTGACATCGCTCATGAGACAAATGCTCCCAGACCTTGCCCCTCATACATCACTGACATTGGTATTGACATCGCTCATGAGGTAAATGCTCCCAGGCCTTGCCCCTCCTACATCAATGACATTGGTATTGACATCACTCATGAGATAAATGCTCCCAGGCCTTGCCCCCTCCTACATCACTGACATTGGTATTGACATCGCTCATGAGACAAATGCTCCCAGGCCTTGCCCCTCATACATCACTGACATTGGTATTGACATCGCTCATGAGGTAAATGCTCCCAGGCCTTGTCCCTCCTACATCAGTGACATTGGTATTGACATCACTCATGAGATAAATGCTCCCAGGCCTTGCCCCTCCTACATCACTGACATTGGTATTGACATCACTCATGAGACAAATGCTCCCAGACCTTGCCCCTCATACATCACTGACATTGGTATTGACATCGCTCATGAGACAAATGCTCCCAGGCCTTGCCCCTCCTACATCATTGACATTGGTATTGACATCGCTCATGAGGTAAATGCTCCCAGACCTTGCCCCTCGTACATGTACATCATTGACATTGGTATTGACATCACTCATGAGATAAATTCTCCCAGGCCTTGCCCCTCCTACATCAATGACATTGGTATTGACATCACTCATGAGATAAATGCTCCCAGGCTTTGCCCCTCCTACATCACTGACATTGGTATTGACATCGCTCATGAGACAAATGCTCCCAGGCCTTGCCCCTCATACATCACTGACATTGGTATTGACATCGCTCATGAGGTAAATGCTCCCAGGCCTTGCCCCTCCTACATCAGTGACATTGGTATTGACATCACTCATGAGTCAAAGGCTCCCGCCTTGCCCCTCCTACATCAGTGACATTGGTATTGACATCACTCATGAGGTAAATGGTCCCAGGCTTTGCCCCTCCTACATCATTCACATTCGTACTGACATCACTCATGAGATAAGTGCTCCCAGGCCTTGCCCCTCATACACCATTGACATTGGTATTGACATTGCTCATGAGATAAATGCTCCCAGGCCTTGCCCCTCCTACATCACTGACATTGGTATTGACATTGCTCATGAGACAAATGCTCCTAGGCCTTGCCCCTCATACATCACTGACATTGGTATTGACATCGCTCATGAGGTAAATGCTCCCAGGCCTTGCCCCTCCTACATCAGTGACATTGGTATTGACATCACTCATGAGACAAAGGCTCCCGCCTTGCCCCTCCTACATCAGTGACATTGGTATTGACATCACTCATGAGGTAAATGGTCCCAGGCTTTGCCCCTCCTACATCATTCACATTCGTACTGACATCACTCATGAGATAAGTGCTCCCAGGCCTTGCCCCTCATACACCATTGACATTGGTATTGACATTGCTCATGAGATAAATGCTCCCAGGCCTTGCCCCTCCTACATCACTGACATTGGTATTGACATTGCTCATGAGACAAATGCTCCTAGGCCTTGCCCCTCATACATCATTGACATTGGTATTGACATCGCTCATGAGGTAAATGCTCCCAGGCCTTGCCCCTCCTACATCAGTGACATTGGTATTGACATCACTCATGAGACAAAGGCTCCCAGCCTTGCCCCTCCTACATCAGGGACATTGGTATTGACATTGCTCATGAGATAAATGCTCCCAGACCTTGCCCCTCATACACCATTGACATTGGTATTGACATCGCTCATGAGATAAATGCTCCCAGGCCTTGCCCCTCCTACATCATTGACATTGGTATTGACATCGCTCATGAGGTAAACGCTCCCAGGCCTTGCCCCTCCTAAATCATTGACATTGGTATTAACATCACTCATGAGACAAATGCTCTCAGGCCTTGCCCCTCCTACATGTACATCATTGACATTGGTATTGACATCGCTCATGAGGTAAATGCTCCCAGACCTTGCCTCTCCTACATGTACATCATTGACATTGGCATTGACATCACTCATGAGGTAAATTCTCCCAGGCCTTGCCCCTCCGACATCATTGACATTGGTATTGACATCACTCATGAGATAAATGCTCTCAGGCCTTGCCCCTCCTACATATACATCATTGACATTGGTATCGACATCACTCATGAGGTAAATTCTCCCAGGCCTTGCCCCTCCTACATCACTGACATTGGTATTGACATCGCTCATGAGGTAAATGCTCCCAGACCTTGCCTCTCCTACATGTACATCATTGACATTGGCATTGACATCACTCATGAGGTAAATTCTCCCAGGCCTTGCCCCTCCTACATCATTGACATTGGTATTGACATCACTCATGAGATAAATGCTCCCAGGCCTTGCCCCTTTATTTTAGCATACTGTAAGTAACCAAAAGCTGGATACAGGGAAGGCCTCTCTCACCAGTGTCAATTCTTTAACTGTCCAATTTCTTTTCCACCCAGCCCCTCCCTCTCCTCCTTCTTCCTAATCTCTCTATTTTCTGGCTGGGGGTCAACATAACTTCAGAGTACCCCGGCCTCCAGGCACAAGAGTAAGCAGTAGTGTTACTCACGGGTTGTTGTTGCTGCTACTCTGTCTGCACAGTTGAATAAATAGCTCATCTCAAAGTCCTTTCTTCTCCCACGCCATGGTCATGATCTCAAGTGCAATCTGGTTCACAACTTTCACCTGCAAGACACAGATAATGTTTCTGACATTTCAACTGCTGACCTTTAACCTACATGTATATAATCCTTTGATTGCACATGGGAGGCCACATTAGTGGCCCAACATGTACAACTCATCGCTTACGGCTTACGACTTGAGGGTAAGCATGTATAAGTTAAGAAGTAATGAAGCTAGACCACACCTTTTGACTGACATCATTGCTCGGGAAAGGCAGGAAGGTTTGTAGGTTCACTACAAGGTTTGTGGGTGAATGCGAGCTTGGCCAAGGCAGCCAGACACGAAGCTTTTACTTGACCACAGAGTTTACTCAAGGTAGGAGCTCTACTTATTACTATTACTTGAAAACCAGCTAATATGTTGTGACTGTAAGTATCAAGTTATACAATCGGGTAGTTTCAAATCGCTACTTACACTACGCTCACTTACTACGCACAGTTCTGACGAACTCAGCAGATTTCGAAGTTACCTTAGAATTTCTAATAATTCGTACACCCCCTAATGGTGGCGCCACAGAAACTAGCAGCTCGTTTAGCGTACAGACATACATAGATAGATAGAAACTAAGGCGAATTGCCACTAGTTGCTGTGCACTATGGCAGCTACCTGAGGGCAGATAGGTACCTGTACAAAGTTGTCTATCGCCCTTCCAACTGGCACACTTTATTCGTCTAATTACGCCGTACAAATCCTCTATTCATTCGTAAACCCCCGTTTCTTGGAATATTCTGTACTTTACGTACTCTAATCAATTCATACCGCTAAACTTGAAATTACTTTATTTTGTATGAATTATAGAGGTATTTGAAGCTAGTATTCCTGCCTTAAGTAAAATCTGGAAAACCGTTCGTTCCCTTTGTTCAAGATAAAGCTTTGCAATTGATAGCCCTTGGCAAATTCACGATCGATCATAACTAGGACCACCCCTTCTGCCTTACCCACCAGTGATGTAAGTGGAAGGGTGTGGCCTACACTTATTACTACTCAACAGGTAGGGATTTCCCCTAAATCCAAAAATCTTGCTTGGCTTCGCTACTTACTGTGCGGGATCTCCCGCGCCAATATATTGGCACATCGCGTCCTAAGTGTTATATTAACTGGATTTATGTCCAAATGATACAAATTGCTTAACACAGAGTGTACTATACTGCATAACCGGAAATATTGGCAAGTCTTTACATTTGGTGATTTGACCCCAAACCGGACATAAAAAATATTGGCGGAATTTAAATCTGCCAGTGGATGGTACCCCACCAGCGTATTATTACATCATCATAAGAATTGTGTGCGCGATCGCAACATGTGAAAGTAGGCAAAGCGTAAGTAAGCAGCTGCACTGACTGTCAGAATGAGGATCACAATAGAGAGCTACGAAGTGGAGTTGTATTAGAGGACACCAGGTTTATCATGTGTATAGTCGTTGTACTTGCCCCTTGTTGTCGGTGTCTTGCCCTGCATTGTAGGCTGTCTTTCACGCGTTTGTTCGCTAGTTTGATCTCTTTGTCAGAGATGGGTAGATCCGTTCATCAGGGAGCATTGTAG